>JANAVB010001397.1:122167-688792 GCA_029216955.1 Iris pallida | reverse complement strand
TGGTGGTGGTGCAGATGTCGACGGCAGGGAGTTGGTAGTCGGAGGGGTCGCAGATATGGCGGAGAAGAGTCGGCGATAGTGGTTTGTATCATGTCGGGGCTGTCCGACACGGGGATGATGGTGAAGAGACGTGTCCGAAATGTGGACACGGAGAAGATGAAATAATGTATTTGTAAAAAAAAGAGAAAAGAAAAGAAATATGGACACGGACACGGTGCACGATTTGGGTTTTGGAATTTTTGTGGAGGTTGAATTATGGAGAGAATAATAATATGGAGGAGTACTTGCCTATTATAGGATATGGAATTCCCAATTAGATATGGATTAGGATTTAAATTCCCCAAAATAGATAATTTGCTACAAATTCAAAATCAATCAAATCTAAATCCAAATTTAATTCAAATCAATTTAAAACTAATTAAATGCTTTTGGCTTAAAATAAATTAGGATAAATCAAACTTCAAATATTTAACTATTTAAATAAATCCAAAAATCAAATCAAGATTTAAATGGCCATAATAACTTTCAAATATATTTTTCAAAATACCCATAATAATAATTTCGAAAATAATAAATATTTTTAAATATCTTTTTGAATAATAAAATATTAATATTTAATAATTTCGAAAATATAAATATACTAATTTAATTTAATGTACTTCATATGTAAGGAATATAAAATAGTTTTCTAATTTACCACTAATAAATAATTAAATAAAGTAATAAGATTTTGGTCATTTCAATACACAACTTTAAGCAAAATACAAATACAATAATTATTATATATATTATTTTGAAAATAGAAAATGTTTTTTCTAAATTATGTACGCTCGTACATAATCGCACTCGTCGAGCACATTCGAAAAAGAAATAAATTTCTGCGCGACGTATAATACGACTACGCGACGTATATTACAAAAAATTTAAATCGGTACTAAATTTAATTAGAAAAAAAATATAGTAGAAATATAGGGGTTTACAAATTTAAATTCGAATTTGTTAGTTGGTCGACTGATATTGACTGATACTTTATTTCAAATTTTCCCAAAACTGTTGAATCTATTTCAATCCTATTTAAACAAATGTTTTCAACTGTCAATGTTTCCCACTTAATTGTTTGTTCATGTTTAATTTAATGTTATATTCAAATTAGGCTTTTTGATTGGAAATGGGATTTTAGTCCTTAAGTTGGTTCGAATGTATTGAACTGATACATTTCCTAAGATGATTTCATTTTCTGAATTTGAATCCTGGTTATCTGTTTTAATATTGATTGAATGATTAATGGGACTCACCCACATGTGTTAAGTCGAGTACCTGCCAATTCGATTGGGTAGATGCATGAGCCACACTGGAAATCGAATTCCAGGGAACACAGGCCCCCTTCATTAGCTCACTGTCATTGATTCAAGTTTATTTATGTTAAAACTATTTTTTTTTCCATTCACAATCTGTCTTAATTTACATTGACTTAAAAACTGTGAATTGGTTCCTTTCATTAACTAATGCTAATTCCTATACTTTGTTTCACTGTCACTGTTTCATTTTAAACTGTCATTTCCATTCTCAATACCGGAATTGAGTTCCTATCCTTAACTGTTTGAAGGCTGATTCATATGGATTAAGTGTCTGGGGTTAATTAGTTAATTGATAGTCATGTTGTTAGCCGTCAACTGATTTTTAATTGAATGTTAACCTTCAACTATTTTGATTCATATTAAACTGTCGAAATGATTAGATTTGTATTGTCAATTCCTAGAACACAGGTACACAATTTCCTGTACATTAATTCCTGAGACAAAATGCCATATATGAACACTAAGTTTCACTAATTAGTTCAATCCTGAGATTACACATTGGTCCTGTCTTGTGTTGTCAAACCTGGGACACACAAGGATTGGATATACACATACTTCCTGCACATTGTTCCTGTCTTAGGATTTCTGTGGCACACATCCTACTACACACACTCTCACCTATGCCTATATATCCCTAACTGTCCCACTGTTCAGCCATATACTCCTTACACACACTGTTAACGGGACCTTACTGTCTTGGGTTCCTGTGAACTCAGTAACACAAACACACATTACATGATTCACACACACACATTGCCATGATATGTCCTTTCCCCTCTCTATGTATATATATATATGGCTATATGTGTATGTGAGCCTATAGCTATATGTGATATACATATTCTTATGTGTATGTAAATATATGTGTATATACATATATATATATATATATATATATATATATATATATATATATATATATATATATATATATATATATAAAATATATATATTTATATATATATATTTTATATATATATATATATATATATATATATATATAAAATATATATATATATATATATTAAAAATATATATATATATATATATATATATATATATATATATATATATATATTTATATATATATATATATATATATATATATAATATATATATACATATAGGTAGCCTATATGTTAATGAGTGTACTACAATATATTAGATATATATATTTTATGTGTATATGTGTTTGTGGTTTGGCTTAGGCATGATATAGCCTATAGCCTAGGGCTCTTAGCCTATGGGTGTGTTTGTTTGCCTAGTGAGTGTTTAGTTAGACTTGTTTAGTCTTGATTAGACCTAGAATAGACTAGTTAGACTAGTATAGACTTGTTTGACTTATGTTGACTTAGTTGACCTAGTTTGACTTCTAGGGTTGACCAGAGTTGACCAAGAGTTGAATTTGGTCTAGATTGACCTAGATTCGTATAGAATGCATTGAATTGCATCTTATTATCATTTTAGACATATTATGACTTGTGCTGTTCTGATTAGGAGCCAGACACCACTCCTCAGGCAGTATTTCTTCTGGACATCCAGGATATCAGGCGAGTACATACTCTGATTATTTCATATCCTGTTAGAATTATTCTTCTGCTTTAAATTACTTTACTTGATTATGTCACGTTGGTCATACGGATTAGTACTATATGGATCCTTTCTTGAGATGTTATCCCCTCATGGAGCATCGGATACTACATGTTCTATGCGTTTCACTTACATTGTATATCAGTATGCTTTACGGTTTATTGAATCACTTGTGACATGTACTCTCATGATCACAGAGTCTTCCTTGAATCCCCTATTTATAGGATTTCCTAGAATCCTCATTTATGGGACTATCATATACCACCCTTCGGGGGTCGTTACATGAATCATAACATAACCTGGCTAGATCCTTGAGTATTGATTGGGGGTACGGGGAGTAGAAGTGGACATGTGGATAATATCCAAGTAGTATAGCATCAGAATCCTTCCGTAGTGTAGCATCAGAATCGTTCTATGCCATTCACATGTCTATATTGTACTCTGACTCACTAGCCACTGTTAGTTCTCTATTTATAGTAGATATTTCCATTACAGCTATCTCCTTTACATTCTGAACTTCTTTCAGATCATGTATCTTACTTTACTGTATGATTATATTCTTTAACCTGCTATGATCTGTTGAGATATATTGTGCTCGCTCCATCCTGATTGGGCACCGTTGATATGTTTACAGAGGACGAGGATGAGGCTGGTGTTGACACTCTTATGGGACAGCTCTAGATGATACTTGTGATCCGAATTTCCAGCTGGATCTACTAGCTATAGAGACTGAGGCTCCCTAGTCTAGGTTTTACTATATCTGTCATTTGAGATCTAGATTTTATATATTCTTTCATACTATGTAGTTGAGACTTTGTATTTCTGGATGTTTGCTAAGTTGTTATCTTAGACACTTAGACTCTTCTGATCATCTGTATTTCATTTTGAGTTCTATATCATATCATAATTCTTCTTCCTTAGTTGTGATTGAGTTTACATTCTACTATGTCACCCCCATTCGGAGAGTACAAACTGTTTAGCCTTACACTGTTAGATGCATGAGACCTAGGACAGCGTTCTACCGTCGACACTGCGGCGTAGGCTGGACGTACCCACGTCTCGTGCCCTTACTCTAGGGTACAGGTCATGACACATTTTTAGTGGTAGCCCATGCAGGTCGAGTTTATGTAGTGGTATTCGAACTAGAGTATCACTACAGCCTGCAGTAGGAATTAGAATATTTTGAAGGTACTCAATCACACTAGAAAAAACTACTTATCAGATCCCTTTTATCTAAATTTGCTGCTTATTGTTTTCCCTTGAATATTAACTGTCTTTCTTTGATTTCTTCGTTCTCAGTAATTGCTTGTTGTTTTGATCTGTCTTCATAACGGTTATGGAGACATGATCTCATCGCTTTCGTTCGGGGGACACTATCGAGAGGCTGGCTACCTCTCGTCCTGTTCATCAAGGCCTCGAGACCGCAGCTCTTGTTGTGCCGACTCAGTTTGGTATTTCTGCTACATTGGAGGTACGCCTCTGTCTGTATAGAGACTTTCTTCCGTCATTCCCGGTTTCTCTCAGCAGCAGCGGTTCATGCAGCATCAGCAACAGACCAGGGGAAACCAGCAGGGGCGAGCTATCGTCAAGACAGTCGATGATGCGCAGACCATTGGAGATCTTGCTGCAAGTTTCGTTCTTCTCGATTCCATTTCCGCAATTGTCTTTTATAACTACCTTGAAATCCGATTCCATCTGTCCATTGTTGATTGATTAATTTTGTCATGTTGCCCTTTTGTTATGTTTGTTTTTCTTCTGAGAAAATCATATGGGCTATGTCACCTCAGTTATGGGATCTAGAATCTTCAATAGTCGTGTTAGCTGGCATAATGAGGACATATAGTCAGATTTTGGACGTATTTCTCGGGTGTGGGAATTTAAGGTTTTCGCCGTCGCATGCGGCAATGCGAAAATTTTAAATACCATGAACCTAGAGGTATGTACCCTAGTCGAGGACTCTGTGATTATCGTAGCCTTGCTCACTAGCATGACGAAGACCCTGAACAACATGATTTTGGACAGACGTACATGATTATCATACCCTTCTGTTGTTAAAAAAAAATTGTATTCCATCATCAATAACTTAAGAGTAAGGATATTTAGTTTTGTAGAGCTTATTCATATGTAGTTCTTTCATAGTGTAATGATATGATGACTTATAGAGTGTCTGTACCCTAGAGATGATAGTTAGCATTGGTATTAGAATAGTAACCCATGGTAGATGATTTTTCTGTTATTTATAATACCAACCAGTTTACATATAGGATGTTAGTATACCTTACAGCCTTGATGATTGTTATTACTTTTGTTACCTTTTTCCAGTGAGACACCCATGACCAGAGCTTGTCCTTGAATATAGTGGTAGTTTCACCTAAGACTGAGAGGTCTATATACATATAGATTGTAGATGATATTGGCATATGGGATGGGTTGGTTGGTATCTATAGGTCATTACTGTATAGGATTAAATGACATGTTGTTAGCCTATGTTGGTCCAGTTTCTATTTTAGTTAAGTTCTCTTTGTGTTGAGTTTAGTCATGTTTGATCAACCTTTATAGACAGTATGCAGACCCTTCACTAGATACCGTGTCCCCTTGGTTCAGACTTGTACAAGTTGTTCACTGCACTCAAATTTCATTACCTACCATGTTACATCATAGGTTTCACTGGACCATAGTTCAGACCCCAATTATTGACTCACCAATATAACCATCAACCCCTTATCATATTCTGCATATCTGAAGAGTTAGTATCATGCATATTAGAGGTCTGCACTCATCCTTACTTCTGTACATGGTGTTCTACTGCATTTCTTAGCATTTATCTTACTTGATAGCCTTACAATACCCTTCAGTATAGTCCATTTAGTACAGTTGTATTTATCGGGGGTATAATGTGGGTTGTTGATAAGAGTTCTCCCTTGATCATTGTTTTGTCCCTCTTTTATTGTATTAGATACAGATGATAGCCCATCTGTCCAGATACATGTCCAAACCCCTTCTTTCATTATTGGTTCAGTCATCCAAAAGCCCCTACTTGGGCATTGGTTCAATTTTTCATATGAAGGAGTCCTACATATCATTGTCCTACATGTGATTGTTCTGCATCTTCATGTGCAGCCATGCTACACCACTGTTCTATCCAAACACATCCTGTAATATCTGACCTCTTCTTAGAGTGATAGGCATGTAGTAGGGAGTTGGTGTTATTACACTTGAGTAGAGTTGGGGTGATGAGGGTAAAGCATATATATTTATAGCTGGTATATATATGTCATGTATTTTGATTGGTACGTAGCCTGCACTCATTTGCAGTATACTGTCTATTGTATTCCCTGTACACCAGTTTGGTTCACTTCTTCAGACCACTGTCCTGCATGTAGTTAGTTCAGCCAGATATAGAGGAGAGGCCAGGTTGATCTAGAGGCATGTTTCAGTCACCATGTAGGTTTCTTTTCACTTTGACTTTACAAGTGGACCCAAATGTCCTGTCCTTTAGCTTATATTTCAGTCTCCTTAGCATCATTCTCTTTTGCCTGTATTGATGTTTCAGACCATTCATCCTTAGCCTAATTCCTGAGCTTTTGTTTCAGTCCCTTACAAGTTTAGTCTACTTTAACCCTTGGTTGATTAGTCATATATATATACAGATGATATACTTAGGATATATATGATGGGTTGTTGTTCTTGAGCATATATATATGTGGTATTTGGGATTGGTGCGCTCAGCTTGTAGGTACTTAGTTATGGTTGACTTGATAGGATTGGGAAGTTAAGAGCTAGCCTATTATATAGTTTCTTTTTTTGCTAAATTCTAGTTGCCAACACCTAGGTAGCTAGCATAGGTAAAATCCTAAGAAGTTGACCAGCTGATGACCAAGTACTAGGATGTTGAGAAAATTGACTAGTGATTGACCTTTGACTATGTTTGACCTAGAAGGGGGTGCGATCATCTTAATTTCGAGGACGAAATTTTTCTAAGGTGGGTAGGATTGTAACACCCAGTCTTCCAGATGAGGGTAATTTTGAAATTTTGTAATTATAATTATTATTTATTGATATCTATTTCATATTATAATTTTTGGTGATTTTTAATCATTTTTAAACTATTTAAAATCATGACTTGTGATTTGGTGTTTTGCTAGTGTAACCCTAGAGATAGTGACCTAGAGCCTAGTCGTGTGATTAGGGTATTTTATTTATCATTTTTAGTTTGATGGTATTTTTGTCATTTTTGAATTATTTGAATTTAATATATATTTATTGGAATTTAATATGATTATTAGGAATGGTGTGATTTTAATATCATTAAATGGATTGCCATGTGGTATAGATTAGCCTAACCTAGATTGGATCTAACCTAGATTAGTCATAGCTAGTCTAGTGAGCCACATTGAGTTTTAGTTAGTATTGGTTAAATTGGGTTAAGTCATGATTAGCTAGGTTGAGTGGTTTGCAACTTGACTAGGAAGGAGCCCTAGATTCTAGGCCATTCATTAGACTTGATGCATTGCTAGCCCTTAGATGCACCACTAAAACCCTAACCCTAGCTAGTGGCTGCCAAAGGAACCCCCCTTTGCCTATAAAGTATCTCTCTAGAAATTTGTGCCTCTTTTCACCATTCCTTCATTTTTTCTAAGAACAAGGTTTGCCTTTATTTTAATTTCTTCATAGTTTAATCATTAGTGCTCCATTTTTATTGAGATTTCTTCCATAGTATTCTAAATATTGTTTACCTACTGTTGGTGGAGTCAAATCCTAGGTTTGACACAATTTGGTGGCTTTGCCTAGCTTTTGGAGAATCTCTTTTGGAGGGCTTTTGTTGGGAAGAGCATACCTAGGTAAAACACAATTCCTTCCATGAAAATCTAGTTTCTTTGCATAAACACCAACCACTAAGTGTCCCTATACAGTAGGGATAGGATTTGCATCTTTTTGTGTCATGTACGTGTCCGTATCGGACACGTATCAGTAGACGAACGCAGGTGTTCGACGAAATGCCACAGTGGGCATTTCGATCGAGATTTTGAATTGTGTTTGAATAGGAATACTCGTTTTTAGGTCACTTATGGATTTCTACACAACTGAGCTGGGTTCGTGTTGAGTTTGTGTCGAGCTCGACTCGTGGACACGCCTGTGCGATCGTGGACTGCATTGTCCTGCTACCCGCAGGGTCGTGCGACTGATTTTGGACACGAGGACGCGTGTCCTTTGACACATGCCTTGGGGAAATGTTTGACACGACACCCCCGAGACCACGTGTCATGTGAGTCCGTGTCGAGTGAGGGATTCGACCCGCACTGGACACAGACACGCTGTGTACTGAACTAGTCCAGTATATTTGAGTTTGTGTGCGTGTTTGGACACGTTGTGTCCTAATTTTTGGACACCATTTTGTTAGTGTGGCACATACTAATCTCCAGCATTAATTAACTACCTAGATTGTATCATTTAATTTGTGATTTAATGTGGAATGGGAAGATTCCCAATCGACTAATACTCAATGTATCAGTGTAATCATTGTTCTCCTTTTTTCTGTTATTTAATGATTTTAATTATATGTTTTAGTTGCTAATTATATCCTATACATGTCTAATGATCTATGTTAATTGAGTTTACTTATTAGTTTAGGTTCATGTGGAATTTGAATTCGAATTTGTTAGTTGGTCTACTGATATTGACTGATACTTTATTTCAGTTTTTCCCAAAACTGTTGAATCCATTTCAATCCTATTTAAACAAATGTTTTCAACTGTCAATGTTTCCCACATAATTGTTTGTTCATGTTTAATTCAATGTCATATTCAAATTAGGCTTTTTGATTGGAAATGGGATTTTAGTCATTAAGTTGGTTCGAATGTATTGAACTGATACATTTCCTGAGATAATTTCATTTTCGGAGTTTGAATCCTGGTTATCTGTTTTTATAGTGATTGAATGATTAATGGGACTCACCCACATGTGTTATGTCGAGTACCTGCCAATTCGATTGGGTAGATGCATGAGCCACATTGGAAATCGAATTCCAGGGAACACAGGCTCCCTTCATTAGCTCATTGTCATTGATTCAAGTTTATTTATCTTAAAACTGTTTTTCTTTCCATTCACAAACTGTCTTGATTTATATTGACTTAAAAACTGTGAATTGGTTTCTTTCATTAACTAATGCTAATTCCTATACTTTGTTTCACTGTCACTGTTTTATTTTAAACTGTCATTTCCATTCTCAATACCTAAATTGGGTTCCTATCCTTAACTGTTTGAAGGCTGATTCATATGGATTAAGTGTCTGGGGTTAATTAGTTAATTGATAGTCATGTTGTTAGCTGTCAACTGATTTTTGATTTAATGTTAACCTTCAACTATTTTTATTCATATTAAACTGTCGAAATGATTGGATTTGCATTGTTTTGAACTGTCAAGTGATTTAAAACCTTAGAGTCACACTGTCAATTCCTGGAACACAGGTACACAATTTCCTGTACATTGATTCCTGAGATAAAATGCCATGTATGAACACTAAATTTCACTAATTAGTTCAATCCTGAGATTACACATTGGTCCTGTCTTGGGTTGTCAAACCTGGGACACACAAGGAATGGATATACACATGGTTCCTGCACATTGTTCCTGTCTTGGGATTTCTGTGGCACACATCCTATGACACACACTCTCACCTATGCCTATACATCCCTAACTGTCCCACTGTTCAGCCATATACTCCTTACACACATTGTTAACTGGACCTTACTGTCTTGGGTTCCTGTGAACTCAGTAACACAAACACACATTATATGATTCACACACACACATTGCCATGATATGTCCTTTCCCCTCTCTATGTATATATATATATATATATATATATATATATATATATATATATATATATATATATATATATATATATATATAAATATATATATATAATATATATATATATTTTTTTTAATATATATATATATATATATATATATATATATAATATTTTTATATATATATATATATATATAAATATATATATATATATATATATATATATATATATATATATATATATATTTTATATATATATATATATATATATATATATATATATATATATATATATATATATATATATATATATATATATATATATATACACATGTATGTGAATAGTGATACATATATATATATATATATATGTGGGCTGTACATATAGGTAGCCTATATGTTAATGAGTGTACTACAATATATTAGATACATATTGTTATGTGTATATGTGTTTGTGGTTTAGCTTAGGCATGATATAGCCTATAGCCTAGGGCTCTTAGCCTATGGGTGTGTCTGTTTGCCTAGTGAGTGTTTAGTTAGACTTGTTTAGTCTTGATTAGACCTAGAATAGACTAGTTAGACTAGTATAGACTTGTTTGACTTAGGTTGACTTAGTTGACCTAGTTTGACTTTTAGAGTTGACCAGAGTTGACCAAGAGTTGATGTGGTCTAGATTGACCTAGATTCATATAAAATACAATGAATTGCATCTTATTGTCATTTTAGACATGTTGTGACTTGTGCTGTTCTGATTAGGAGCCAGACACCACTCCTCAGGCAGTATTCCTTCTGGACATCCAGGATATCAGGCGAGTACATTCTCTGATCATTTCATATCTTGTTAGAATTATTCTCCTGCTTTAAATTACTTTACTTGCACTACAAAAAAAAATAGTTAACAATGACACTTTATTAATGACACTTCTAAAATAAGTGTCGTCATTTTATTTTTATGATGACACCTTACTAAAACGTGTCATAGTAATGGAATATATATCATCATCTATGACACTTTTTTACAAGTGTCGTAGACATATCTTCAACGACATCGTAAGAATGTCATATAATATTAAATACTAATTTATAACACATTTCTAATGTCATGCTAAAATTAGTCCCGCTTCTTTTTCATTTTTTTTATTTTGGCGCCTCCCAACTTTTCCCCCAAATCATCTCTGTTACTCTCTGTGCATACCTCATTTTTTCTATAGTAAAATAGGGAGCATCTTGTTGGCCTCTTGTTACTCTCTCTTGTACCACCAACAGATCCATTCCTCTCCCAGCTCCCCTTTCTCCGTAAAGCTCGATGTCGGCCTCAACGACCTGTGCCCTAACCCCCCCAAAAAAATTCCAAATCAACATATTTGTTTTTATTAGGATTAAGGTTTCCTCTCCTTCGCCAAGATGATGCAGCCACCGATGGGCCCTCCTGCAATGAACCAACAGCACCAGATGGCGTCGCCACCTCAGATGCCGATGGCTCCATGGTAGCAGTAGCAGTAATGGGGGATGATGCCCCCTCCGGCACCGATGTGGGCCCATCAGCCCCCTCCCCCGTCAATGTGGGGCCAACAGCCGTCCCAGATCCCTCCATCGTAGCCGGTCCCTCAGGCGGTGTCGTAGTATCCGGCGCCGGTCCATGTCCAGTCGGCCTCCGCCGACGAGATCAAGACGATGTGGATCGGCGACCTATAACACTGGATGGACGAGACCTACTTCAGCGGCTACTTTGCTCTGTCTGGGGAGGCATATAAACCCTAATATTTTGATGTTATGGTGTATTGTTATCATGGATTTGTCATTGACATTTGTATAGTTCAGTTTAATTTTTTGTGAGGAAGTAAAGTTAGGGTTTTTAATCGTAAGAAGTTTATATATTTTAGAAATTAGGAGTTTTGCTTGTACGAAGCCCCTACAAATCCTTCCGCATAAAGAAGCTTCGCGTGGGACTCCATGCCGACGACGTGGAGGGTAGGGAGGTCGAGGCTGTCACCCAGCTCTGCGAGTTACTGTCCATCGGCATCAACGACTCAATCGAGACCTTCTTGGTCGACTCCTTCGTGCCTATACTCGTCGGCCTTATCACGGTCGACGAGAGTAATGCCGACATCATGCTGCTGGCTGCCCGGGCCCTCACCCACCCCTGCGACATGCTTGCCCTCCTCGTGCACTGCTATCGTTCGGTTCGACGGAGGTAAGAGAAAACCGCCCAAGAGTGGCTCGACGGGCTTGACATTACCAAGAACGCCAACCGTGTCTGTACCACTTGCCTCAACTTCACTAGGGTCCGCTCGGACATCATAAGGTCTATTTTCTTCTTCTTTGAGTGAAGACTTGCGAATACTAACAGCATAATTATAATTGTGTATGTGATTCTTTTAGACTCAGAAAATATTTGTTGAAATGTATGTTTGATGATTACTCAAATTCAGCCGAATTTCAACCCCTTCCCTTTTCAAGTTCTTTGCAGATTTGTGATAACATTAAGAAGATAATTTCCCTTAGCAAAATTGCTTCTTATTACTCCTATAAAATTTTGGTTACATGCTGAGTACTAGAACAGTAGTCAAATACAGAGAAGATTTTAGAGTTAGCTGTCACTATATCATATGTAATAACCTTGGATTCTTATGATGTAGACCTCTTTTGTGAATAACGCAAAAATGGAGCATCTCATAGATGAACTGCCTAGGAGTAGTATATAATGCAAGGCAAATATACTACATCAAGATGAATATTATTTTAAGATGATATTTGCTAGGCGTCGTTGCTATGACAGTTAATAAACTAGATTAAGATAGATACTTTCATGCAAGTCCTACAAATCCCATAAATCAAACTTCACAGAAATGCTGATGAATTAAGCAAACCACCCTTTCAAATTACCAATATATATAAAATGAGTTTTCTCTCACAGGTGCTAGAAGCAGGTCTTCAAGGGTTCCATCAGCATTGTCATCCATAGATGAACATAACTAGCAGACCACTTCACAACTTGAAGTACTCCTATATGCTTTTCACCTATATTTTATCATTATTTGTTGCATGCTAGACAAAGCAAAGTTCATTTTTTTTAATCTATACATATGGAATGTACTAATTTCCTAGGCAAGTAACCACTAAAATATGTCTGTTAAAATAATTTTTTGTTGTAATTATAATTATCTGTTAGTTTTTTAGTATAATATGATTCACAATGCATTTACATGGCAAGTCCTTTGTCACCCAGGACCTTTCCCAAATGTCATGTAAGGGTCGCAAAAATTGGGGATAATTAGTATTTCCTCTATAAGTATGGAGGAGCCCTGCTTAGCTTCAATTTGTGGCCATTTTAAGAGGTAACTTGTTCATACAACAGTGTGCCATCATTGCTTTTATGTGGAAAGCTGGCATTGCAAGTCAGGATTCACCTATGGAATAATTTATTAAGGGAATTTTAATTGCCAAGAAAGCTTTTAATGTGTGAAGGCTTGGATGATGATGATGATGATGAACCTTCTCCTGTAGTTCTCTTAAAAAATAAAGGGTCAAGTTGCAGGTTGTTGCATTTCTCTTTTGATATGTTGAATTTTAGTCCTCTAATGCTTTGTCTAATCTTATGCTATTTTTTGGTATTGATACTGTTTTCATGACATTTTTTTTGTTATGGTATTACTCTTGATGGATTTTGCAGGTTTACAACAACAGGGCTAAATGCTACAAAAAATGGGTGCATTACCTGAGGGTTAAAGAAAGTGAATCTAGTTGGACCCAACTTTCTCGAAGGGTTACACGAAGAAAGGAGCGATCAAGTTCTTTGTGTTGGACTATGACAAAGCATTAGAAACCTACCAGTAAATTTGAAAGCATGACGCTAATAACCAGGAATTGTTAGAAGGAGTGCGGAGGTAAGTAAATGTTGTGGCACTCTAAGGGATGCACAGTTTCAGATTACTTATGAGCTATTTCAGCCTCTATCTTTTTTGAAATCATTTGAGCAGGATACTGTTTAAACCTCTAGTGGAATAGCACAAATGGCTATTCATCCAGATGAACTAAGGGCGACGACAACAATTGGATGATTAATATCAACCTTTTTTTCTTTATTTTTTGTTATGGGTATCATCTTGATAAATTCAGTTTGATCAGAAGCAAACTGAATTGCTAATATTGCATTTCAATGCTTTTATATAGGCTATTCTCGCTTCTCTTGGTTTGGAATTTTTTTTCTAACCTTGATAAGAGCATTCTCATTTTTATATGGTGGTCTACACGTTGCAATTCAGGACCACACACAACTTCTCAAAAACATGGTCAATACGCCAGTTCAATTTTTTGATCAAAATCCAAGTGGGCGGATACTTAGCAGGTTAGATGAGTTTGCTCTTTAGACATTTCTTAAGTTCTAAAGTTTCCAATAAGAGGACTATTGTCTGTGTAGATTTTCTTCAGATGTATACATGATCAATGATTCCCTTCCATTTATTCTTAACATCCTGTTAGCCAATGTTTTGAGTCTACTGGGAATTGTACTAGTTTAGTGCGATGCACAGGTGAAGTAGTTATATGTTTGGTCTCTCTGATTTATAATCTCTATTCGTAAATGATTGCTCAGACATGGCAAATAACTGCATTCTGGGTTCTAATACTTCCCTTTTGGTATGTCTACAGGAAGTTGCGGGTGCAAATTCTCAACTTTATCTATTCAAGTACCTTTTTATGGTTTGTAAGAACATTTATCACTTCTTTCTCCATATTCGTGGATTTTATTTCTCTGCCTTAAAAGTAGTACAAAATATTAAAGAAAAATTATGTGCATAATCCATATAAGGTGAAAGACGCAAGTCACATAGAACAAGCCTAAAGCAATAATGAATCACTTGTAAGTGTCAAATAGATCTACACATCTCTCCTATAAACAATAAATATCTGATCGTAAGGAGATATATACATATATGAAGCGTAAGTCTATTTTTAATTGTGGCAGATCATCTATTTATGTCAATAAGGACAATCTGGCTGTAACTGAGAACCATATTATTGGAAATTTAATTGCACCCAACGAATAGGAGTTTGAAATGCTATGTTCATATGGGAAACAAAACAAGCGAGCCTATAATGCTAAAGTTGCTTCTAGTGAAAGCGACCCAAACATCTGGAAGACTAAAAGAAGTTAGGCATGCACAGGAAAAAATACTATGTATTTTTAACTGCCATAACTCACAATTTGAGGACTCATGACTAGGATAAGGAAACAGGCTTGGAAACACTTGAAAACATTATTTACTATAAAGACAATAAAGATGAACTTAATAGATTAAGGAAGACAACATCGTACTGGCTTAAGTATCACTATCACTATCATCATCATGTAAGTAATACAATCCACTGATTCGGCCCTCGACTATTAAAATTTCTGGTGTATAGATCGTGAAATAAAGAGTGAACAAATACAATACATCTGACATGTTATCCTACCAAACCCATTGATGGCGAATAACGTTGTGCTGCTGCTATCTGCAGCTACTATAACACTGCAGCACCTCTATAATGTTGCATCAGTCTAAAAAACCTACAGGACCAACCACAAACAAACCACACAGACTGTAATACAATTATTGCAATATCCAATCTATTTCCTTCTTTATTGACTACACATCTATGACTCTTGTCCTTTGGTACTATACTACACAATTCTACAGGTATCCTCAAAGATTGTACAGATAGTGTTTAGATATCTAGTCTTGTGTTTACATGTGCTTTACTGGTTCAGATATCATCCAGTCTCGTGTAATCCGGGGATATAGAGCCTTGCCTCTATAATCTGAAACCTGAGTTTAGATATCCAGTTTCGTGTTGTAGTTGATGCAGATTGGATACAGTACAAATCCCGCAAACCAGACGAGGGCCACCCCTCCAAATTTGGTTCTTTGTCTAAGTACCATCTGTATGTCCTAGTATATGTGTGATTTATCTTATATTTGATAGACAATGTGTGGTTTTCGTCCTAAAAGACGAGGCTACAGTATCGAATAGCAACGGCCAAAAAATTGCTACCGAGGGGGGTTTGGTTTTTTGATACTTAAATATGCTTGCACCCAAAGGCAATTTGTTAGTGGCGGTTCGCGGGTTAGTTACCTCTCGTCATTGGCTCCAATAATTAGCCTTTTACCATACTTTTTAATTTGGTATCGGTTGATTCATATGTATTATGTTATGTTATGTAAGACGCTTACTTTTTTTTAATATCTTGCAATTTTATTCAGTGACTAATAAATTGAACGTTTCTTTTTCAGGTTCCTCATGACAGAAACCACTTTTGCCCATTTAATGTGGCTATCAAGACATGATCCTAAGTCAGATGAGGATGCTAACAAGTAGTATTAGTAGAACTCTTACATATTATGTAATAGACTTTTTTAGTCTCAAACAAGTTGAATACTATATTCTTGTAACTTTTTATTAACATTTTGTATGGGTTGAAGTTTTTTAATATATTACTTTTGGTTGATTATTTGTGATCATGGTTGATATTGGTTATATATTGATGATGTTTTGAAGGTATTTAAAATTTGTTGTTGAACTCAGTCTGCATGATACATAAAAAGTAGCATGAATAATATTCATGATATTTATTAAATGTTATTGAGATTTTAGAGGACATTTATAAGGTGTCGTAATCTTGGCGATACATGTTAAGATGATACTAGTAAAGTGTCGTGACTAAATAATTTATATGACACATAAAAAAGTGTCATAAAATTTATCTATGACATTTATTAACTGTCATTGAATGCTTGTAGATGACACTTATAAAGTGTCATAATTTTGACGACACTTATTAGCTGACATTGAAGGATGTTAAGATGACACCAATAAAGTGTTGTGAAATAAGGATTACATGACATTTAGAAAGTGTCGTCATAAAGTTATTACATGACACTTTCGTAGTGCCGTTGAAAGAAAAAATATTTCTATGATACCCCCTATAGACAGCACCAAAAAAGTGTCATAGAAAGTCATTAATGACACTTTTCCAGTGTCATTAAAATACTTTTTGTTGTAGTGTTGATGTTGTCACGTTGGTCACACGGATTAGTACTATATGGATCCTTTCTTGAGATGTAATCACCTCAGGGAGCATCGGATACTACATGTTCTGTGCGTTTCACTTACATTGTGAATCACTATGCTTCATGGTTCATTTAATCACTTGTGACATGTAATCTCATGATCACAGAGTCTTCCTTGAATCTCCCATTTATGGGCTTTTCTAGAATCCCTATTTATGGTACTATCATGTACCACCCTTCGGAGGCCGTTACATGAATTATAACATAACCTGGCTGGATTCTTGTGTATTGATTAGGGGTACGAGAGAGTAGAAGTGGACATGTGAATAATATCCAAGTAGTGTAGCATCAGAATCCTTTCGTAGTATAGCATCAGAATCGTCCTATGCCATTCACATGTCTATATTGTACTCTGACTCCCTAGCCACTGTTAGTTCTCTATTTATAGTAGATATTTTTATTACAGCTATCTCCTTTACATTCTGTACTTCGTTCAGATCCTGTATATTACTTTACTGCATAATTATATTCTCTAACCTGCTATGATCTGTTGAGATGTATTGTGTTTGCTCCATCCTGATTGGGCACCGTTGATATGTTTACAGAGGACGAAGATGAGGATGGTGTTGACACTTTTATGGGATAGCTCTAGATGATACCTGTGATCCGGATTTCCAGCCGGATCTACTAGCTATAGAGACTGAGGCTTCCTAGTCTAGGTTTTACTATTTCTGTCATTTAAGATCTGGATTGTATATATTCTTTCATATAATGTAGTTGAGACTTTGTATTTCTGGATGATTGCTGAGTTGTTATCTTAGACACTTAGACTCTTATGATCATATGTATTTTATTTTGAGTTCTATATCATATCATGCTTCTTCTTTCTTAGTTGTGATTGAGTTTACATTCTACTATGTCACCCCCATTCGGGGAGTATAAACTGTTTAGCCTTATACTGTTAGATGCATGAGACCTAGGACAGCGTTCTACCGTCGACACTGCGGCGTAGGCTGGACGTACCCACGTCTCGTGCCCTTACTCTAGGGTGCGGGTCGTGACATATTTTTAGTGGTGGCCCATGCAGGTCGAGTTTATGTAGTGGTATTTGAACTAGAGTATCACTAAAGCCTGCAGTAGGAATTAGAATATTTTGAAGGTACTCAATCACACTATGAAAAACTCCTTATCAGATCCCTTTTATCTAAATTTGCTGCTTATTGTTTTTTCTTGAATATTAACTGTCTTTCTTTGATTTCTCGCTTTATTCTCAGTAATTGCTTGTTGTTTTGATTTGTCTTCATAATGGTTATGGAGACATGATCTCATCTCTTCGGTTCGGAGGATACTATCGAGAGGATGGCCACCTCTCGTCCTGTTTATCAAGGCCTCGAGACCGCAGCTCCTGTTGTGCCGACTCAGGTTGGCATTTCTGCTACATTAGAGGTGCACCTCTGTCTGTACAGAGACTTCCTTCCGTCATTCCTAATTTCTTTCAGCAGCAGCGGTTCATGCAGCATCAGTAGTAGACCAGGGGAAACCAGCAGGGACGAGCTATCATCAAGACAGTCGATGATACACAGACCATTGGAGATCTTGCTGCAAGTTCCGTTCTTCTCGATTCCATTCCCGCAATTGTCTTTTATAACTACCTTGAAATCCGATTCCATCTGTCCCTTGTTGATTGATTAATTTTGTCATGTTGCTATTTTATTATATTTATTTTTCTTCTGTGAAAATCATATGGGCTATGTCACCTCAGTTATGGGATCTAAAATCTTCGATAGTCGTGTTAGCTGGCATAGTGAGGACATATAGTCAGATTTTGGACGTATTTCTCGGGTGTGGAAATTTAAGGTTTTTGCCGTCGCATGCGGCAATGCGAAACTTTTAAATACCATGAACCTAGAGGTATGTACCCTAGTCGAGGACTCTGTGATTATCGTAGCCTTACTCACTAGCATGACGAAGACTCTGAACAACATAATTTTGTACAGACGCACATGATTATCATACCCTTCTGTTGTTAAAAAAAATTGTATTCCATCATGAATAACTTAAAAGTAAGGATATTTAGTTTTGTAGAGCTTATTCATATGTAGTTCTTTCATAGTGTAATGATATGATGACTTGTAGAGTGTCTGTACCCTAGAGATGATAGTTAGCATTGGTATTAGAATAGTAACCCATGGTAGATGATTTTTTTATTATTTATAATACCAACCAGTTTATATATAGGATGTTAGTATGCCTTACAGCCTTGATGATTGTTATTACTTTCCTTACCTTTTTCCAGTGAGACACCCACGACCAGAGCCTATCCTTGAATATAGTGGTAGTTTCACCTAAGACTGAGAGGTCTATATACATATAGATTACAGATGATATTGGCTTATGTGATGGGTTGGTTGGTATCTATAGGTCATTGTTGTATGGGATTATTGACATGTTGTTAGCCTGTGTTGGTCCAGTTTCTATTTTAGTTAAGTTCTCTTTGTATTGAGTTCAGTCATGTTTGATCAACCTTTATAGACAGTGTGTAGACCCTTCACTAGATACCATGTCCCCTTGGTTCAGACTTGTACAAGTTGTTCACTGCACTCAAATTTCATTACCTACCATGTTATATCATAGGTTAACCTGGACCATAGTTCAGACCCCAATTATTGACTCACCAATATAACCATCAACCCCTTATCATATTCTGCATATCTGGAGAGTTAGTATCATGCATATTAGAGGTCTGCACTCATCCTTACTTCTGTACATGGTGACCTACTGCATCTCTTAGCATTTATCTTACTTGATAGCCTTATAATACCCTTCAGTATAGTCCATTTAGTACAGTTGTATTCATTGGGGGTATAATATGGGTTGTTGATAAGAGTTCTCCCTTGATCATTATTTTATCCCTCTTTTATTGTATTAGATACAGATAATAGCCTATCTGTCCAGATACATGTCCAAACCCTTTCTTTCATTATTGGTTCAGTCATCCAAAAGCCCCTACTTGGGCATTGGTTCAATTTTTCATATGAAGGAGTCCTACATATCATTGTCCTACATGTGATTGTTCTGCATCTTCATGTGCAGCCATGCTACACCACTGTTCTATCCAAACACATCCTGTAATATCTGACCTCTTCTAAGAGTGATAGGCATGTAGTAGGGAGTTGGTGTTATTAGACTTGAGTAGAGTTGGGGTGATGAGGGTAAAGCATATATATTTATAGCTGGTATATATATGTCATGTATTTTGATTGGTACGTAGCCTGCACTCATTTGCAGTATACTGTCTATTGTATTCCCTGTACACCAGTTTGGTTCACTTCTTCAGACCACTGTCCTGCATGTAGTTAGTTCAGCCAGATATAGAGGAGAGGCCAGGTTGATCTAGAGGCATGTTTCAGTCACCATGTAGGTTTCTTTTCACTTTGACTTTACAAGTGGACCCAAATGTTCTGTCCTTTAGCTTATATTTCAGTCTCCTTAGCATCATTCCCTTTTGCCTGTATTGATGTTTCAGACCATTCATCCTTAGCCTAATTCCTGAGCTTTTGTTTCAGTCCCTTACAAGTTTAGTCTACTTTAATCCTTGGTTGATTAGTCATATATATATACAGATGATATACTTAGGATATATATGATGGGTTGTTGTTCTTGAGCATATATATATGTGGTATTTGGGATTGGTGCGCTCGGCTTGTAGGTACTTAGTTATGGGTGACTTGATAGGATTGGAAAGTTAAGAGCTAGCCTATTATAGAGTTTCACTTTTTGCAATATTCTAGTTGCCAACGCTTAGGTAGCTAGCATAGGTAAAACCCTAAGAAGTTGACCAGCTGATGACCAAGTACTAGGATGTTGAGAAAATTGACTAGTGATTGACCCTTGACTATGTTTGACCTAGAAGGGGGTGCGATCATCTTAATTTCGAGGACAAAATTTTTATAAAGATGGGTAGGATTGTAACACCCAGTTTTCCAGATGAGGGTAATTTTGAAATTTTGTAATTATAATTATTATTTATTGATATTTATTTTATATTATGATTTTTTGTGATTTTTAATCATTTTTAAACTATTTAAAATCATGACTTGTGATTTGGTGTTTTGCTAGTGTAACCCTTGTGATAGTGACCTAGAGCCTAGCCATGTGATTAGGGTATTTCATTTATCACTTTTAGTTTGATGGTATTTTTGTCATTTT
Source organism: Iris pallida (assembly GCA_029216955.1). NCBI lineage: Eukaryota > Viridiplantae > Streptophyta > Magnoliopsida > Asparagales > Iridaceae > Iris > Iris pallida. The sequence goes on along the minus strand of JANAVB010001397.1, from coordinate 667,767 downwards.
TGAATTATTTGAATTTAATATATATTTATTGGAAATTAATATGATTATTAGGAATGGTATGATTTTAATATCATTAAATGGATTGCCATGTGGTATAGATTAGCCTAACCTAGATTGGACCTAACCTAGATTAGTCATAGTTAGTCTAGTGAGCCACATTGAGTTTTAGTTATTATTGGTTAAATGGGTTTAAGTCATGATTAGCTAGGTTGAGTGGTTTGCAACCTGACTAGGAAGGAGCCCTAGATTCTAGGCCATTCATTAGACTTGATGCATTGCTAGCCCTTAGATGCACCCCTAAAACCCTAACCCTAGCTATTGGCCGGCCAAAGGAACCCCCCTTTGCCTATAAAGTATCTCTCCAGAAATTTGTGCCTCTTTTCACCATTCCATCATTTTTCCTAAGAACAAGGTTTGCCTTTATTTTAATTTCTTCATAGTTTAATCATTAGTGCTCCATTTTCATTGAGATTTCTTCCATAGTATTCTAAATATGGTTCTCCTACTGTTGGTGGGGTCAAATCCCAGGTTTGACACAATTTGGGAGCTTTGCCTAGCTTTTGGAGAATCTCTTTTGGAATGCTTTTGTTGGGAAGAGCACACCTAGGTAAAATACTATTCCTCCCGTAAAAATCTAGTTTCTTTGCATAAACACCAAGCCCTAGGTGTCCTATACAGTAGGGATAGGATTTGCACCTTTTCGTGTCCTGTACGTGTCCGTATCGGACACGTATCAGTAGACGAACGCATGTGTTCGACGAAATGCCACAGTGGGCATTTCGATCGAGATTTTGAATTATGTTTGAATAGGAATCCTCGTTTTTAGGTTGTTTATGGATTTCTACACGATTGGGCTGGGTTCGTGTTGAGTTTGTGTCGAGCTCGACTCGTGGACATGTCTGTGCGTGCGTGGACTGCACTGTCCTGCTACCCGCAGGGTCATACGACTGATTTTGGACACGAGGACGCGTGTCCTTTAACACATGCCTTGGGCCAATGTCTGACACGACACCCCCAAGACCATGTGTCATGTGAGTCCATGTCCAGTGAGGGATTCGACCCGCACTGGACACAGACACGCTGTGTACTGAACCAGTCCAGTATGTTTGAGTTTGTGTGCGTGTTTGGACACGTTGTGTCCTGATTTTTGGACACCATTTTGTTAGTGTGGCATATTCTAATATCCACCATTAATTTACTACCTACATTGTATCATTTGATTTGTGATTTAATGTGGAATGGGAAGATTCCCAATCGACTGATACTCAATGTATCAGTGTAATCACTGTTCACCTTTTTCTTGTTATTTAATGATTTTAATTATGTGTTTTAGTTGCTAATTATATCCTATACATGTCTAATGATCTATGTTAATTTAGTTTACTTATTAGTTTAGGTTGATGTGGAATTTGAATTCGAATTTGTTAGTTGGTCGACTGATATTGACTGATACTTTATTTCAGTTTTTTCTAAAACTGTTGAATCTATTTCAATCCTATTTAAACAAATGTTTTCAACTGTCATTGTTTCCCACATAATTGTTTGTTTATGTTTAATTCAATGTCATATTCGAATTAGGCTTTTTGATTGGAAATGGGATTTTAGTCATTAAGTTGGTTCGAATGTATTGAACTGATACATTTCCTGAGATGATTTCATTTTCTGAGTTTGAATCCTGGTTATCTGTTTTTATAGTGATTGAATGATTAATGGGACTCACCCACATGTGTTAAGTCGAGTGTTTGCAAAAACAAAAGTATGAAACTTTATTGATACAAACTTTGTAAAGATTACAAGAATTCTGGGAAAGTACAACTGTAGGAATCCAATCTAGAAGACGATTGCTTTATCCCTTGGATGATGTGAACTTTGAAGACGGTAGTCTCTGAAGTTGAAGGCAAAAGCCTCGGAAGTTGAAGGCAAAAGCCTCGAAAGAATGCAGCAGCACTTGGGCAAGAACTCCTGAACTCTCTGGTATTTCTGAACTTTATGTCTGATCTCTCTATCTGATCCCTTTGAATAACGACTTGAAACTCTATTTATAGAGTTCTGGAAATAACTAATTTTTAGTTATTCTAAATGGCGCAAGTTGGATTGCGCAGGAACTGGATTGTGCAGCATCAGACTGCGCAGGCAGTTGTCTGGTCGTGGGCTAACTGTCTTGGACACATGGCATCATTTGATTGAAATGCGCATGATCGTGTGAAGACGGTTGCCACATAATGAGCAATTGATGGCATGAATGCCACGTGTACTTTTGTCAATTGTCAGGATGAAGTATGCCACATGAATTGCGCTGATTTCGGATTATGCTGAAATGGATTGCGCAGACACTAGATTGTGCAGGCACTGGATTGTGCTGCATGTACAGCTGTCCTCGAGCGCTGTGCGGCGTAATAAACTAACAGTCTCCTCGTTCTTTGAGCTGTCAGCTGTCAGAAAGATTTGATTTTGTCAGATAATGATGACATTGCCACGTCAGCCAGCGCAGTTGAAAGTGTGCGCAGTCTGGTGTGCGCAATCTGAATGATGTGCAATCTGATGTTTGTGCAGTTCATTTGAAAGTTGTATTTCTTGATTTTCTGACTTTGTTAATAGGTTTAACTTGATTTTTTAGGACCTACAAGACCCCCTTCAAAGTTTTCGAAAGTTGAATTTATTCAAAGTTTCGAAATACTTTGAATTTCAAATTTTAAAATCAAGTTGCGCATGAGCTGTCTGCGCAATCGGATGAGTCGATCCCTACTTTTTCGGCACAATCTGAGGCGGCCGTTCTCCTTTGAAAAACTATAAATAGTTCCTCATTCTCTCACTGTCATTCTTTACTTGCTTTCAAATTATCAAAAGAGAAGTTTCTTGAGTATTTCCGATTCTCCTCGTCGATCTCCATGGCCCCCAAGCGATCCTCCGCCGCTGCCAAGGGCAAGGCCCCTGCCGAGACTTCGGCTAGGGTTACGCCCCGTCCTTCTCGACATGAGACTGCACATCCCGCTTTGCTAGGTAGATGATTCAATCGAAAACTCTTTTTAGAGTTTTTTCCGACTTCACTGATCTTCAAAATCCATCTCTTTTTAGAGATGTGATCATAATGTGCCACCCTTTTTAGGGTCTTGGTTGCACGAACTAGTTATTCTTCATTTTTATGAACAATACTTTCTTGCGTAATTGGTTGAACTGCGCTGACAAAAGTCAGCACAATTTGCTGATTTGTGCAGGATTGCTAGCGCAATCTGATGCTGGCACAAACTGATGGATGCACAATCTGATGGTTGCACAATCTGATGGTTGCACAATCTAATGGTTGCGCAATCTGACAATAGCATTTTTGATTTATACTTGTACTGAATTTCTGTTTTCTCTGTTTTGATGCATTGAATACCAGAGAGGATCCCGAATATAAAAATTTTGTAGGAACTCTTTCAGAATCTGAGTTCAAAGAGGACTTGTCCTACGTACTTTTTTCGCAATATGCACTTTCGTCCTCTCGACAGACTATTCTGATAGCACAAGATAATGATACATTGCTATGCCTGATGAATGGACAGCCTTTACAGACTGTTGATGCTGTCACCCACAGAAAACCTATGTTCCTGTTTGGTGAAGCAATTGACAAAAGTTCTCAACCAAGACCACGTGTTGAGAAAAGAACTTTTCAGTGGAAGGAGAAACTGATTTTGATACCAGATATTGCCAGGTGCCTTCCTTTGGCACGATATGCTCATGCTAGCTACCCCAGAAGAATGGACTGGGACATCACTCCTCTTTAGCAGGCTCGGACTGGAAAAATCTACGTCAAGAAGGACCGAAATAACAGAGACATGTTCTATAGTTCCTCAGAACGACACAGTACTTTACTTAGAGGATTGAAACCAGGGTGCATCCCTCCGGAGAATTCTTCTCTGTTAATGCCTGTGAGGATCCCGATCTTTGCAAATGAATACGCACAGGTTGAAGGCAGTTACCCGGATCAAGACATCCGGTTGACAGGTCTGGTAAATCCAGATATCAAAAGGTGGAGCAGTATAGCAAATTGGATACTAGTTCAATTTGGAGATAAACTCAGAGAGATTGAACTGTACGAAGCGGTACATGCTACCGTATATGGCTTCTACCCAAACCCTCATCTATTTTTGGCACTGGCAGAGAGGTACAATTATAGGACAGGGACGTTCATGACGCCCTGCGGAGAGATGGGGTTGGCTCTCCACGAGATGAAGTATATCTCGTACTTGCCAATGGCAAACTTTCCTTACGAGGAATATGTCCCCACCAACGACGAGTTAGAGAGACTGCGTCGAGAGAATTCGAAGATGGTAGAAGTCTTTGACGAGTTGTTATGCCATTACAATGTATGCTCTTTCTACTACAAGAGTGGCTCGTCTGGTACATGCTATTCTTCGAAATGGCTGACTTATCTATTTCTCAACCATGTTATTGAGAAAAAGACAAAAGAACATGACTCCTGCAATCCAGACTTCTTCCAACCTCTCACCCATATTGAAGTAATAAAGCTAATGGAGGAGAATAAGAGACTGGATACTTTAGTAGAGGATGAACATCAATATCTGCCTCTTAAAGTTGGAGATTTTGTTGAGAGCCATGTAAGAATGGGCTACAGGTCCATGTCCAAAGAAGCCCAATTACCAGGATTTCTGTCGTACTGGCTCCGTCGCTTCGTCATGCCTGGGGCAAGTGCCGTAGACCGCTTCCATCGCGGTGTTCTTTTTGCTGCCGTTCGATTAGTCTTCGGCTACAAGATGGATCTCTTATTGGCGATGACTTGTAGAATGAACGCCAGTCTCCGCCTGTACGTCGAATTGATGCAGAAAGCTAAGGGTGAGAAAGAGTTTCCTCGGCTAGAAATGTCGTATACTTATCTGTTCGGGTGGTTGCTTCTACACCATCCTACTTTGATGGACCCCGACATGGGACCAGTTAGTGGCAGCTTTTTACGGAGATTCTCCCACGGTAAGTGGAAATACACTTCTTTGAGAGATTGCAGATATGCTTTGAACCTTGGCAAAGGATGGAACTTATATTGCACTCCTCCTGCCGGATATGAACAAATGCCGACCAACATGGTTGACACAAAGATGCAACCTTTGAGTCGTACAACTTTTGGTTGGTTGAAGACAATTCGTCCATCCCACTTGGTATATCGGTTTGAAGAAGAATGCTACTTGGAGCCATATCTTCCCAGCCGGTTTGCTCGGCAGTTTGGATATGACCAATTCCACGTAGGTAATGCTATCTCATGCCTACAAGAAAAAGGTTTCTTGATAGATGGAGCCCGAGCTTGGGCTTATTACAACGCTCGAGATACGAAAGCGACGTTCTCGATGCCGGTGAATAGTAATCATGGCCCTCGTATGCTGTTCACATATTCGGTGTTTTATACATCATCGAACACTTTTTCCGAGAACTTTAATCTTACGGATAGCTTCGCGTCTGCAACGAGATTGAAGAAGGGAGGAGTCATTATGTCACTTCCAGGTAATGATGAGGTGCACGAGCCAGTAGATGCACCCTTAGAAGTTTCGAGGGACGCTATGTTCCCTGAATAGATTAACGCTCCACTGCGTGTTTCTTTGAAGGTTGCTAAATCTCCGGCCAAGAAGAGAAGGAGAGAGGAGCCTTCCGTCCCAGCTGCGAAGAAGAAACTGATCTTGGATCATTCTTCAGAAAAGATTACTACCAGATCTCAATCACGGCAGCTGGCCGAGACAATTCAGCAGGAAGAAGCTACCACACCGACCTCTGTTCAAAAACAAGTCGAGGCAATAAACGTAGAGAGACCTGAGAGACCTCTGCATAGGAAGAAAAGGTTGGTCCGCAGAAGACAAGTTTTGTCTTTGATCATGATAGACGCTGCAGCGGGACTCACCATGCCCTCTCCCACTCCTGTTTCTGAGTCTGGGAATAAAACTCCTAGTCCAGAGCAGAGAGAGGAGATTAAGCAGAGGGAAGAGCTGGACCAAAGAAATGAGGCTGAAGAGCCTAGAGATAACATTGTAGAGGAAGAGCATAATGTCGTACGATCTCCTTCACCTGCTGTAGAGACTACTCAACTTCCTCTTACACCTGGGACCCTCCGCGCAAAGGAGGATTGTATGATGATTGAAGCTTTAGAGGGCTATGACTTCGGCTCACAGGAGGATTATGTTGATCAAGCCACTGAAACTGCCAGTGGAGAGATACCAGCAGAATATGAGGAGAGCACATCATCCGAAACTGATGAAGATATGCTAAATCCTGAAGGCGATGAGGAAGGACATATATCTCCAATAATAATTGATGACATTTTGGATGCAGATGTGCAGATGTCTTCCGGAGGTGCTGACGACACTTTGAATCCTGAAAAGGATGTTGAAGCGCAATCATCTCCAAAAAAGATAGCTAATGAAGAAATGGCTCCGGAGGAAACTCCCTCTGTTAATCCCCAAGGTATAAAATGAAATTAACAATCTTCTTTTAAATAAATTGACAGCTGACATTTCTATTTGTACTCCATGCAGAAATCGAAGTTTCTCCAGCACTTCCAGTGTGTCTGGACATGGTTCTTGCGACAGAGATTGCTGGTAGCAGCCGTCATCTATCTTGTGGTTCTGAAGCAGGTAGTAGCTAGACAGTAGCATCTAAAGCTACTTCTGCTCAGCTAAAGTCTGTTCCTGCAGATGGTAGGCTCATTGCTGGATCCACCCATGGTAAGACTGTTTTCACTTTTGATTCTCTTTATCAATAGCCAATGACAGACGAAGTAACAGTATTTGATTTTGCAGAGGAATAACCAGGAGGAGCAACCAGCTCCACTTTGGTTCCCTTATTCAAAGAGCCTGCTGTTCAGATACGAAAAATTGAGCGTTCTGCTGCTTCGTCATCAACAGGAGTAGCTGCGACTCCTGGTGCTCTGGCGATTAATCAGCTTGTCATCCAATCATTCACCAAATGCTTCTTCGAGTCCTTGGGACCTCTGATCAATAGAATGATGGACAAAGAAGACGCTGATTTTTACATGGTTAGAGGTCCGACCTCTTTCTTGGTGAAGGCCATCCGGGAGCAAGGTGATGAGGCTCAGGCCACTTTCCTTGACCATATATTGAATCAGCTAGAAATCTCCATAAGAACTATAAAGATCTCAACAAAGGGGAAGTGGAACCTTTAGTGCAGGCAGAGTTTAAACAAATGGCTCAGGCAGCTGCAATTGAAAGAGTGAATCTACAGAACCTCTTGGATGCCTATACTACTAAATCTGCTGAATATAATTCCAAGTTGGAATCGGTGATCTCAACTGCTGAGAGAAAAGAAAGAAGGATTGTCGAGTTGAGAGTGGAGATTGCTCGTCTCCAAGAGGAACTGGAAAATGAAGTTACAAAGCGTCAGATTGCAGTCCAACAAATTGATGCTCTAACTCAGGAATGAAACGAGTATATAGCAACTCATAATGCTGAAATCACTCGCCGAATGGTATCCATGCCCGTTTTTAATGAAGAATCTGGGATGGAAGAGGCCAGGAGGAGAGTGATGGCATCTCGCGAAGAACGGTTGCAGATTTTGAAACAACAGATTGCTAATCTGATGATGCCTATGTCTCGGTAGAAAGAACCTATTTTATTGTCTTTTTTTAGGCTATGTATGTAATACCTTAAATTTTGATCAATAAAAGATATTTTGTTGTGGCTCTATTATTTCTTGCATATCTTATTCAGATATAAATAATAGCGATAGAAAATATATTCAGAGGTACAGGACATGATATATTTCTTTGTAGAAAATAATTATTTTCATTATATCTGCTCAGAGGTAATGTGAACGTGGAAGAATATAATTTATCGAATATTATTACTTCAAAATAGACAACTTAATCGAAGACAATAAGTTGCTGATATGGACAATAAATGAAAAAGGTGTGAATGAAATAAATGAACGAAATAAATCATCAGGATGAACGGATGGACCGTCAAATGAATTGAATGAACGGGTGAACCGTCGGATGAATGTGAATGAACGGATGAACCGTCTGATGAACGGATGAACCGTCGAATGAATGTGAATGAACGGATGAACCGTCTGATATTAATGAACGGATGAACCATCAGGTGATAGATGTGAATGAACGGATGAACCGTCTGATGATGATAAACGGACGAACCGTCAGGTGATGATGAATGAACGGACGAACCGTCGGATGAATGTGACGTTTCATTATTTTAAGAATCTCTGCCTATAAATAGAACAGAAATTTGGAAGGAATGATCATTTCTACTTTTCAACATAAAGATGTCGTCCGGAGATGCATCCAAGAAGGCTGAAATCGCCCCAAAAGTTGAAACAGGCACTGAAGAATGCCCTGTCGAAACAGTCCAGCCAAAGCAGACGGAAGCAGGCGAAGGTTCGTCCGCACCCAAACCACCGCAGGATATCCTGGATTTCTTACTTGAACCAGGAAAGACTGAAGAGGAAGAGGCCATGAGGATGGCTGCTTGCAAGTTCCTGGTCGGTTCGAGCAAAGAAGTCCTCAGTTCTTTTGCTGATTATGTCTTTGATAAGGACGGCAGTGGTCCGCGTCCTAATGTTGAGAAGGATGACAATGATCTTCCTTGATATCATGTAACATCACTTATGATGAAATAAAAATCAAACTTTATTTATGAATTGTCTGATCATATTTACATAAATTTTTGTTACAGTTATACATATTATTTCTTGAGGAATTTGCCATTGATAGGTATCATTGCAACTCGACCATCTAATTCTGCAAGTTGATATGCTCCATTTGAAAAGACTTTGCTGACAACGTAAGGTCCTTCCCACTTTGCATCGAACTTGTCTTTGCTCGAGTGAGTCATAGTCATAGGACGTCTTACTCTTAGAACAAGTTCTCCTTGCTGAAAGGCTCTGACTTTAACTTTGCGGTTGAAAGTCTTCGAGATACGGGCTTGATATAACTCAATATGTTGTTGAGCTAATAGTTGCTTCTCATCGAGTGCCTCCAATTCTTGAAGTCGTAGAAGATCGTTGTTCTCTGTAGTAAGCTCGTTGGCGATGGTAATCCTTAAAGAAGGAATTTGAAGTTCTAGAGGAAGAACTGCTTCACAACCATACACCAAAGAGAAAAGTGTAAAGCCTATGGGATTGCGGACTGTAGTTCGATAGGCCCAGAGACATTCACCAAGTTTCTCGCTCAAATTCTGTTTGTTAGTAGACACAAACTTCTTGAGGAGCTTGATAATAGTTTTGTTGAAAGCTTCAGCTAATCCTTTAGCAGCAGGATTGTAGGCTGTCAAAGCGACGTTGTCAATTCGATGATCATCGCAGAATCTCGTAAACTTCTGGCTGATGAATTGTGGTCCGTTGTCATGGATGATTCATCGAGGTACACCGAATCGATAGATGATATGGTGTTTGACGAAATTAATGATACTGCTGGTCTTGACTTCAGCCAAAGGTATAGCTTCAGCCAATTTAGAGAAGTAGTCAGTTATTGCCAGTATGAACCGATGTCCTCTAGAAGAAGGAGGATTGATGGGACCTATGATGTCCATGCCCCAAGCTTCAAAAGGCCAGGAAGCAGCCGTCGGATACAGAAATTCCGACGGTTGATGAATGAAATCTGCATGGATTTGACAAGCTCGACATTTTCTTGCATATTCAATAGCATCTGATACCATAGAGGGCAAGTAGTAACCCATGCGTCGGATACGATCCTGTAGCTTAGGACCGGGTTGATGTGCTCCGCAAACGCCATCGTGAGCTTCACGCAGTACTTGTTTTGCTTCATCACCAGCTAGACAGCGCAAGAGTAGGCCATCATAAGTTCATCGATAGAGAGTCTTAGTGGTCTGATTGTAATAAAATCGTAGAGACCTTCGACGAATACTCATAGCTTCTTTGGGATCTTCAGGGAGCATTTCATGAACTATAAAGTCGATGAAAGGAGTTCTCCAGTCTTCATTGATAATATTGACTTCAGCAAAATTGCTGAATTCAATATTACGATTGTTTTCAATACAAAACAACTCACGATTAGAGACAACCACCAACTGATGTCTTCTAATAGGGATGGCTAAGACTGCTGCGAGGTTGGCCAAGGCATCTGCTTTGGTATTGCAAGCTCGACGAACATAGTCGATGAAGAAAGCTTTGAATGATGTAGCCATGTTGATTGCTGCTTCATAATAAGGCACTAGGTCTTGATGGCGAACTTCATAGGTTCCTTTAACCTGATTAATAACCAGCTTAGAGTCGTCATAGACTTCAAGATACTTGACGTCCAATTGTTTGGCTAGCTGAAGGCCAATGAGTAGAGCATTGTATTCTGCCACGTTGTTGGAGCAAGGCTCATCTAAGGAGTAGGCTCTTTGAATAGCTGACCCATCTGGAGAGACGAAAACAACTCCGACTCCTGCTACAATGGCATCATTGGGTCCAATCCTGGATGCTCCGTCAAAGAATAGACACCAAGTAGGAAATTCTTCAGAGATTGTATTAGATTCCAATGTCTCATCTGGAATTTCATCGTAGAGTTTGGACGTCTCTGGAACAGGATGGGCTGCTAAGAAATCCGCCAGTGCTTGACCTTTGACAGAATTTTGAGGAACATATACCATGTCATATTGGGCTAGCAGAATAGCCCACGTAGCTAGCCGAGAGTTGAGTGTACTGGGCTTCTTCATCAGTACCCGAAGAGGATTAACTCGGGATATGACATGAATGGTTTGACCAATGATATAATGCCGAGTCTTTTGAACAGCAAACATGAGAGCTAGGCATTCTTTTTCGACCAGACTATAACGGTGTTCAGCACCAATCATAGTATGACTAAGATAATAGATAGCTTGTTTGTGGCCTTCTTTGTTCTTTTGGGCAAGTAAAGCACCCAATGAATGATCCATAGCACAGACATATATTAAGAATGGTATGCCAGAGATTGGTGGCACCAAGACTGGTGGATTCATGAGATACCGCTTGATGTCGTCAAATGCTCGTTGACATTCTTCGGTCCAAACGAAAGATACACCCTTCTTCATGAGTTGAGTGAATGGTCTGCAGCATCCAGACAGATTCGAAATAAATCTTCTGATATACGCAAGTCGACCTTGGAATCCTCGTAGCTCTTTTAGGTTGCATGGAGGATGCATCTCTTGAATGGCTTTGATCTTCTCGGGATCCACGTGTATGCCCTTAGAGGTAATGACGAAGCCGAGAAATTTGCCACTAGAGATACCCAAGAATGACTTGGTGGGATTCATTTTGAGTTGATATTGGCGCATGAGATTGAAGATAGTTCTCAAGTCTTGGATGTGATCTTCCTTTAGACGATTTTTGACAGCAATGTCGTCAACGTAGCATTCTACAATCTTGCGTAGATGATCTCGAAAGATGGTACTCATGGCTCGTTGGTACGTTGCACCAGCGTTCTTGAGACCAAACGGCATCACAGTATAACAATAGACTCCACGAGGAGTACGGAAAGAAGTATGCTTTTCTTCTTCAGGATTCATCCGAATTTGATTGTATCCGGAGAATCCGTCCATAAAAGATATTCTTTCGAACCCACAGGTGTTGTCAATCATGACGTCCGTGATAGGGAGAGAAAATTCATCTTTTGGACATGCTTCATTAAGATCCCGGAAATCAATGCAAACTCAAACTTTGCCGATTTTCTTTAGAACTGGGACAATATTAGCTACCCAAGCAGGATGCTGCTCTTCTCTGATAAAGCCGCAAGCTATGAGCTTTTTGACTTCATCGTCGATTGCATCCATCATTTCTGGCTTGAAATGCCATTGTTGCTGTTTGACCGGTTTTGCATTCGGCAGAATGTTCAATTTGTGAGTAGCAACTTTAGGATCCAGTCCTGGCATGTCTTCATAGCTTCAGGCAAAGATATTAATGTATTCTTTAATCAGAAGAATTAATTCTTGTTTGTCCGTCTCTGGAAGTTTCTTGCTAATGAATATTGGACGAGGTGATCCGCTCTCTCCTACATCAATTTAAACTAATTGATCTTCGGTAGGAGGTTCCCTTTGTTCGAATCGAAGTTTCCACTGGGTATCCATTCGTTGGGTCCAAGGATCTGTTTCAGGGTTTTCTTCAATATCCTCATCATAGCTTTCTGGAAGTTCAACGGAGACCATGTTAGAAGATACAGTTAATCGATGAACGTGACCAATGCTGGTGTCAGAATCCTACGATCTGGAATCAAAAGAGTTAGAACGCTCTTAACTATCAGATTCAGAAGCTGCTGGGGATAATAATGGAGGTGAAGCATATCCGAGACCTCTTTGGTCCTGCTATAGTACATCTTTGACTTTCCTTTCGAAACAGCCGTACGGAGAGGAGTTCTTCTACCTTTACCGTAGTTGAGGCCACTCTTAAAGTCATAACCCATCTTTCGGATGATGTCTTTTGATTGTTGACTGTAATGACGGAGTTGAAGATGCCCCGTGTCGTTAACTTTGCTGTCATCCATATAGCTGAATTGTTGTTCCGGTCCTTTACTAAAAAGTATTGGACTTTTGCCTTTCTTTCGATCAGGAACAATTCGATACGAATCATCTAGGTGTTCAAAAGAGACTTCCGTTTGAAGAGATTGTACAACTCCCATTATAAATGATTGGAAGCTATCTAACATATCCAAATAGCATTTAGCATAATAAATAACATCAGCATACTGGAAAGTAGATGATTTTTCATTGATTTGTACATTTGTATTTACAGCAGGACTTTTAGCCTTAGCAGGCTTAGTCAGATTGATTACAAGAGGGGGAGAAGAAGAACGTGGAGAAGGATTGGCCTTGTTACGACGGAGGTCGATAACAAACGGCTCAGAGGAGGTGAGCTCCCTTTTGTCCTTGTTATGAGTTAAATCAATAACAAAGGGTTCAAAAGAAGCAGGCTATTTTTTATCTTTGTTATGACGTAAGTCGATAATAAGTGGCTCAGAAGAGGTGAGCTCCCTTTGATCTTGATCATCATTTGTTGGTTTCTTCTGAACTGGCAAGTGAACAGCCAGTGGCTTGGAAGATTGAGGACGAGAGACACGCCCTTTAACAGGTATAATAAGGGTATCTTTGGGCACTGCTTCTGATTCTTCTTCAGTATCCAGAGACAAGACAACCTTCATGAATTCATCCTTGTACATGCGAGCGTCGTTGTAGTAGGCTTCAACGCCTTTGAAAGGATAGAGATCAGCAACCTCCTTCTGGACTTCTCTATTGTCATCAACATATTTGAAATATTGATGAAGGGTTGATGGAACAATGTTGTGTTCATGTAGGAATGGCCTCCCCAATAAAGCATTATAAGAACAACCATGATTGTCGATGATATAGAAGGTCACTTTTGTGCACAGATTGCCTATTTGGAGTTTTAGGCGAATCTTACCCAAAGGTTCCCTTCTTCCTTGATTGAATCCAAGGATGGGGGTGATTGTACTGGACAGACTATGTACAGGGATCTTCAACGCATCTAACATTGTCTTCGGCATGATGCTAAGGGCAGACCCTGGGTCTATCAGAATACGATCGACTTTCATCGAGTCGACATATCCTGTATAGTAGAGAGGACGGTCATGCCTGTTGTCTTCCATTAACAAGTCATCTTGAGTTAAAGTTATGTTTGGAATTAACTCCAACACGCTATGACAATGGAGGCAAGAGACAGGCTCTGCTGTAGGCTTCTTCAGAAGGGCTAGACAAGTTTTTGCTTGCATGAGAGCTTCACTTAGAGTTTCTCGAGTCTCTTTAGAAAGACGTAAGAGCTCGAAAATTGACAACCGGGCCGGTGTATTGGCCAACTGAGCCAAGATGTCAAAGTTGTAAGGCTTTTCAAGCCCGGAAGGAGATGACTTCTTCAAAGGTTTGTCGAAGCGGACTTGTTATTTGCCTTTGTCAGTGACCGTCGGCTTGGGAGGAATGGGTGTCACCACCGGTGAGGAAGAAGTAGGAATGTCCTCAGTAGAAGCAGGCTGCACTGGAGCAGGTTCAGAGGAAGAAGCAGGATTCTCTTGGGCTTCAGGATAGTCCTTTAGATAAGCTTTCCCTGACCTAGTGCCCAACAGGATTTCCTCGTCAACTATGGGGTCAAAAGACACCATATTGCAAGTCTTTGTCTTGCCCTTGGAGCGATCTTTCTTCTTGGAGGAAGAGGGAAGTTCGAACTCTGAAACAAGATCCGGATGAATCCACATAATCTTGCCATTATCAAGAGACAAGGGGACGAGACCTTCATTTCGTGGAGGAGAAACATTCTCAATCTCGAGAGTAGCTTTGGGGATAGGAATGACACCATGCTGCACCATCTGGGGCGGGAAGTCACCGAACTGAACTGATACCATGTTTGCAGTAACAGTCTTCTCGTCTTGTTACAGAGTGACGATGCCAGCGTTGACCAGCTCCTGGATTTTGCCTTTGAGCACATAACATGTTTGAGTGGGATGTCCGATAAACCTATGATAAACACAGTACTTGGGATGATCAGTCTTACCGACTTCATCGGGCTTCTTTGGATCTGGGAGTTGGATTTTATTGCTTTTGATTAAGCAATCTAAAATGCTAGCAGTGTCATTCTCGTCAAAGGAATACTCTACTTTAGGACGAGGTTCTCTCGATGGAGGCGCTGAAGGAGTAGAAGTGGACGTAGGAGGAGCTACGTTAACCGCCAGAGATTCTTTGTTCTTGTTCAAATTGATGTTCAAAGTTTCTTTTGGTTTGCGGTTGTTCTGGCGATTGCCACTACCTGATGTTTGATGTTCATCCCGGTCGGGGTTAGACATTTGTACTCTTAGCTGCTTGAATTTGTTGGCGCTAACTTCAGCTGCTTTAGCATTGACAATGAAGGATGGCCAATCTTGGAACTGAGTAGACCCCGTCCACATGCTGATGATAGGTAATAGATTTGCCTTGCAGGTGTCTATGGTGACAGCAGCCGGAGTTCTCGGTGGCATTTTCAAAGCTTCCAGACGGAATCTTTCGATGAAACTCTCAGCAGTTTCATTGTGCTTTTATTTGATTTTATTGAGGGATGACATAGTGTCACTATCACATTTCTAGTTTGAGGGTAAATTTGTCATTTTTGGGGTAATTTAAATTTATTAGAATTAATTAGAATTTATGGGAATTTTTAGGAATTATTTTGGAATTGTTTAGACTAGTTTGATTTTTGACTAGTATTGACTCATGTAGACCAACCTAGGAGCTAACCCTAGTTAGTTGGCCTTGGTTAGGATTTGTGACTCTAGTCAAACCTAGCCTAATCTATGGTTAAGTCATTAGAACCTTTTTAGCTATAGAAATTAGAAAGCCATAAGCCATGACTTATGACTTAGAGTCTTTAATTAATTAAAACTACCTTAGCCTTTGTAACTTGGCCCAAGGCCCAATGTTTTGGCAAAACCCTAACCCTAAGGATGTATGGCCAGCCACCTATTTACCTAGGGATCCCCATCATATAAAATCCCTCCTAAAATCTAGGGTTGCCTCTTTCTTAGGAAGAGCCATAATTTCAAGGAGGTTGGTTTTATTGCATTTTAATTTCTAGAACTCCTTTCTTCTTCCTTTTTCTTTCTAAATTGTTCCAATAGGTCCTGATATGATTATTCTTGCTGTTGCTAAGGTCTCATCTCAGTTTGAAATTGTTTTGGATTGATTGGGTCATCTAGTGGAGAGCTTTGAATAGGGGGATTCCATTGGAAGTTCATCAAGAGGTAACTCACTCAAATCTCTATGGATTTTCAATTAGTCTTCATGAATAGGAAGCCCTAGGGTCCCCCTAAGGTCTGGATAGTTTTGTGTCGAGTATAAGTGGTTTCGTGTCCGTTCTGGACACGTATCAGAAGCTAGGACAGAGTGTTCGACGAAATGCCTCAAAGGGCATTTCGATCGGGTTTGTCCAATGTTTTTGAATAGGAAATATGATTTTGATCTTGTTTATAGGTTCCTGTCCTTGTGTCGTAGTTTTTGTGTCATTCTGTGTCGATTTTGTGGTGTGGACACGCGCATACACACGCTCGTGCGCGTGCTACAGTGCTCCCCTGCCTATCGGGGTCTGTAGCGGACACGACACGACACATTTTGGGCTGAAACTTTGGTGGCACTTGGGACTCGTGACTGACATGTCACAGACCAATTTTCAGCTCGTCTTATCGAGCGGTTTGAGAGAAATCTCAACCGCACCGATTTCCCAGTACACTGCACAGTGTGGTTTATTCCCACTGATACGGGTCTCGTGTCCGACCCTGACACTTCGTAGACACAGGCCAGTGGGCCCATGAGGTAGCCCTATAGGTGGGCTACCCATATGTATGACCACGAGATCCTCTCGTGTCATGTGTCGTACACACGACACAAGTGCATGTGTGCACGAGACAGTGCACTGTGTGTATTATTTTTGATGTTTTTGATGTGGACACGCCGTGTCTGGCCTTGGGTGACACGAAATGGATGTGTGGGGTTGTCCACAGGGGTTGCTTTCAATTACCAACCAATGTATTGGCATTTTAGTTTGTTTTTAATCATCATTTCCAAATATTCCCAAAGTCTGATACATGTTTACATTCCCCGATTTTTTTCCAGTTTTTGAATATGGATTTTGACATTCATTTTGATTAATTTAAATGTAGTTACTTGCCTATTTAAGTTTCTATTATGGTCCTCCTATAAGTTATCTACCTGTGTGCAAGTTTTGGGATGATTTTGTTGAGTTTTGAATTCGAAATGTGATTACAAGAGTTGGACTGTTTCAGAAAAACTGAAAATTGATTTCCTGAGTTTTCATTTATGTTTAGAACTCAAATCTGAGTTCATAAAAAACCTGAGATTATTCCTATGTTTAACATCCTGAAAACTGAGTTTTGGAATTGAATGCAATGTGGGATTGATCACTATAAATGAAACTGAGACTGTTATTGAAGGATTTGATTTCCTTTCCTATTGTTTCCCACACTATTTAGATACTGTCCTGTTTTAAATTCAAGTGTTAACTAATTACTTATGGCTGAACATGGGTTTACCTGTCATTAGTTTCATCATTGATAGTTATCAACCTGGAATTGTTTTACACTGTCCTACCTTTTACTAATTGCATGTTCCTGTGATACTGGAACACAACACACACTTTTCCTCCCTCTTTCACTGTTATGAAATTCCTACACACACAAGTATACACACACACACTTTTTACTATGAAATGCCTGCACACACAAAGTATGCATACACACACTGTTTTTGTTTTTCTTACACTATCTTATGTAATTCCTGTACACTCTCACCATAACACACACACACACATGATATATATTACCCTCACCCATACACACACATATCTCACACACTCACCTCACTGTCCAGGTTACACACACACACAAGCACTCACATTCACACACATATACTCTCTCTCATTCTCTCCTTATGCCTAGTCCTTACATGTGTAGACTATATGTCTAGTATGTAGACATATATGATAATGTATGTATCTATATATAGTTTAATGTAAAGTGTGGATTAATATATAAGTTATGAAGGTTGTGAGTATGTAGATTGTGATGATCTATTGATGTATGGCTATCATAGGCATGTGTTGTATTAGGTAGGAGGCATAGATCATGGGGTTAACTTTGTGTATGTGTAGGAGTGCTAACTAGGCTTGATTGGGCTAAGATAGGTTAGTACAGACTTGTTAGACCTAGTTAGTTGAGTTTAGACTTAATTAGACTTGGTTGACCTAGTTTGACTTCTAGGGTTGACCAGAGTTGACCAAGAGTTGACTTTGGCCTAGATTGACCTAGAATCATGTAGAATGCATAGTAGGACTCCATTTTACTATTCTGGACTTGTTGTGACTTGTGCTGTTCTGATTAGGAGCCAGACACCACTCCTCGAACGATACTTTTCATATTGGACACTCAGATACAGGCGAGTACATTCTCTGATCATTTCATATCCTGCTTAGAATTATTTCCTGCAGTAGATTACTTTACTTGTACTGTCACGTTGGTCACACGGATTGGTACTATATGGATCCCTTCTTGAGATGTTATCCTTAGGGAGCATCGGGTACTACATGTTCTGTGCGTTTCACTTACATGGCGTATCATATGCTTTATTGGTTCTTTGATCACTTACGACATATACTCTTATGATCGTAGAGTCTTCCTAGAATCCTTATCACATTTATGGGACTACTATGTATCACCTTCGGGGTCTATCACCTTCGGGGTCTATCACCTTCGGGGTCTACTACCCTTCGGTGGCTGTTACATAGCATCATATAACATAACCTGGCTGGATCTTTGTGTATTGATTGGGGGTACGGGGGAGTATAAATGGACATATGAATAATACACCAGTAGTGTAGCATCAAAATCATTCCATAGTGTAGCATCAGAATCATCCTAGGCCATTTACATGTTCATGTTGTACTCTGATTCACTAGTCACTGCTAGTTCCCTATGTATAGTAGATATTTCTATTACAGTTCTCTCTCTGTTTACATACTACATTTCTTTTAGTACCCGTATCTTACTTTACTGCATGTTTATATTTTCTAACCTGTTATGAATTGTTGAGATGTACTGTGCTCGCTCCTGTCCTGACTGGACCTGTTAAAAATATTACAGAGGACGAGGAGGAGACCTGCCTGGACACCTACTACGGGGCAGCCTTAGATGACACCTGCGAGATGGACCCTCAGGAGGACCCAGCTCTAGTTGAGGAGATTACCCCGATTGCCTAGACTAGACTAGTTAGACTTATCTTACTTTATGCAGTCTTGAGACAAGTCTTAGTTAGATTTTATTTGGAGTTATGAGTTGTATATATTCTTTCATCTGAGACCTTGTACTATTGGATATTGCTGGGATTATCTTAGACTACTGTTATTTCATCTATTTACTTCCTTGAGTTCTATTCAATTTCGTGTTATCTCTTACTTAGTTGTGATTGAGTTTTACTGTTATGTCACCCCCATTCGGGGAGTATAAACTGTTTAGATATATACTGCTAGATGTTATGACCTAGGATAGCGTTCTACCGCCGACACTGCAGCGTAGGCTGGGCGTTGTTACGTTCTCGTGCCCCTACTCTAGGGTGCGGGTCGTGACACATAGTCATGTCATTGATCCCCTCGTAAAATCGTTCCAAGAAGATTTGCTTTAAGCCAGAGAAGGAGGTGATACAACCATCAGGCAAGCTTCTATACCAATCGTATGCTACGCCGGCTAAACAGCCGACGAATACTCTTGTAAGAAGAGCGTCATTTGGTTAAAGTTGAACAGTCATAACCTCAAAATGGTTGATAAACTGACTGGGAGATATGCTGCCATCAAATAGCGAGATAGTTGGGATCTTGTACTTTGGAGGAAACGGGACTTTCTTCTATTCAACTGGGTAAGGTTGCTTGATCCCCAACCTCTGCAAGTTGTCATTCTCCTTGAAAGCTTCGAACTGAGTTCGTAGGAGCTTCACAGCTTCATTGGCATCTTCTACTGATATAGAAGGAGCAGGCTGAACCACAGTGTTAGGAGGAGGAACAGCATGATAAGCACTACCCCCAGCACCTGATGGACTGGGTGTAGGTTGGACTTTTACAGGAGGTACTGGAAGAGATGCTACCTCCAGTCCTACATTGACAGGCACCGACGATGCTATAATTTTAGGATTTATAGGCGGTACTGTTGGTGGCACTGTGTGCTGAGCCACAATAATGGAATACGTACTTGCGACCATCTCAGCCATGGTCTTCAACTTATCTTCTAGTGCAGCTATTCTTTGTTCTTGACTAGCTGAACTGGAAGCATCGGGATCTTCATTGACAACATAAGCTGTCACTTCTCTGGGTACAGTGGAAGATACTGTCTGTTCTGAGCTTTCGCTGTATGCATCATAATCGGAGAAAGAATCATCTCCTGAGTGAGAAAGAAGAAGACGTTCAGAAGGATCTTGAAGATTTCTTTGACCGATTGTGTCTCGGCTTCGAGATCTGGTATGTTAGAATACTCCTTCAGAGGATTCTTGGAGTAAATCCAAATACCGTTGGCTTGGCTTGCGAGGCTTCCCGTGCTTAGAGCACTTCCTACCCCCAGTGTCTCTGGAAGTCATGTTGACGGAAGCGTACAGAACCTCATCTTCATCTTCCGACATCGGTTCAGAGTTAGAAAAATTCAGACGATCACTTGGTTTAGTTATTTGACAACAACACTTGATAACAACCTTATGATTACAATGATGATGATCACTTGGTTGAATTGGAAGTATTGAAGTATTGTCCCGCCTTTTCTTGAGGTGTTCTCGGAGATCAGGAACAGCAATGGGACAAGAAGAAGTTCGAGGGATATGTTCTTTGATAACATTCGGAACATGGTTCCGGTTCTTCAAATATTTTGTCCCTTGAGTGTACAAGGAAGTGCTCATTTCATTAGCATAGGTGTCTTGGTTCTTGATCCTGGAAGTTTGCTTTTGATGATGTTTGATCTTCGGCATTGGCTGTTTGCGTTTTACCGAAGTTGGCCTGTTGAGATAAGTTCTTAAATCAGCAAACTCACCCCCAGGGGTTTCTGTTTGAGACACCAGTAATTTTCTCTGTCTTGAACGAGAGATCTTGAGGGTTGGGAGATCTTGGAACTCTGCTACCGGAGTAGGCAGAATACCTCTTTGATTAGTACAAGTTCTTTTAACATGGAGAGAAGAATCCTGGTTTGAAAGAGTTATGCCGAGGCATGTTCAGTGTGATCTTCTACGGTAAAGACCGAAGAAGACTGAGAAAAGACCAAAGGGCCTTTTCCTTTGTTTTGTAAAGAAGGGTTAGCTAAAGAGCGTTTCCCTCTGTTACCTTCCAAGTCAAGAGACGAGGAAGTTTAAGAAAAGACCAAAGGGCTTTCTCCTTTGTTCTGAGGAGGGGGAATAGCCAAAAGACTACCCCAGTGGATTGTGCAGGAGCAGCAGGGTGTTGGAGATGAGCAGCATTCTTCCCCTTGTTGTGAGAAGAAGAAAGATTAGCCAAAGGGCTGTCTTTCTTAGATTGCACAGGCACGGATTGCGCATGAGATGATGGCGCACTGGGTGACTGCACAGGAGAGTCTTTAGCAGATGACTTTCTGGTTCTGGCCACAGACTCCGTGGTTTGCGCATCAGGAGTTCTGGCCACTGAATGTTTGGGGTACACTCTAGTTGAAGGAGTGTTGGTTTATGCAGGAAGATTGGCAGCCAACTGCGCCAGAGGAAGAGGAGTCTTGCACCTTGATAGGGCAGCATATGAAGTCTCTTATGCACTGGCAATAGCAGATTGCGCATGAGTAGTTGAGACAGATTGTGCAACAGTCTTAGTGACAACAACTGTAGACTGTGCAGCAGATTGTACAGCATGCTTCTTGGCAGACTGCGCAGCAGTCTTGCTGGCAGAGTTAATGGACTGCGCAGCAGTCTTGGAGACCCACACTGGGCGCACTTTGCTCGTGGCAGAAGTGGTTGCAGTGCAAGGAGTGGTCTTAGAGTTGATCATGGCTTCATAGGCTGTCTGGTTGACCTTTACAACCAGAGTCTTCTGCGTCTTCCCGATAGACGCTACGTCACATTGAGTTGTCACTTCCTCGTCGGAGGAGAAAGTCGTCCCCAGCAGAGTCGCCATTTTGTTTGCAAAAACAAAAGTATGAAACTTTATTGATACAAACTTTGTAAAGATTACAAGAATTCTGGAAAAGTACAACTGTAGGAATCCAATCTAGAAGACGATTGCTTTATCCCTTGGACGATGTGAACTTTGAAGACGGTAGCCACTGAAGTTGAAGGCAAAAGCCTCAGAAGTTGAAGGCAAAAGCCTCGGAAGAATGTAGCAGCACTTGGGCAAGAACTCCTGAACTCTCTGGTATTTCTGAACTTTATGTCTGATCTCTCTATCTGATCCCTTTGAATGAAGACTTGAAACTCTATTTATAGAGTTCTGGAAATAAGTAATTTTTAGTTATTCTGAATGGCGCAATTGCGCAGGAACTGGATTGCGCAGCATCAGACTGCGCAGGCAGTTGTCTGGTCGTGGGCCAACTGTCTTGGACACATGACATCATTTGATTGAAATGTGCATGATCGTGTAAAGACGGTTGCCACGTAATGAGCAATTGATGGCATGAATGCCACGTGTACTTTTGTCAATTATCAGGATTAAGTGCGCCACATGAATTGCGCTGACTTCGGATTACGCTAAAATGGATTGTGCAGACACTAGATTGCGCAGGCACTGGATTGTGCTGCATGTACAGCTGTCCTCGAGCGGTTTGCGGTGCAATAAACGAACAGTCTCCTCGTTCTTTGTGCTGTCAGCTGTCAGAAAGATTTGATTTTATCAGATAATGATGGCATTGCCACACTAGCCTGCGCAGTTGAAAGTGTGCGCAGTCTGGTGTGCGCAATCTAAATGATGCGCACTCTGATGTTTGCGCAGTTCATTTGAAAGTTATATTTCTTAATTTTCTGACTTTGTTAATAGGTGCAACTTGATTTTTTAGGACCTACATCGAGTACCTGCCAATTCGATTGGGTAGATGCATGAGCCACACTGGAAATCAAATTCCAGGGAACACAGGCTCCCTTCATTAGCTCACTGTCATTGATTCAAGTTTATTTATGTTAAAAATGTTTTTCTTTCCATTAACAAACTGTCTTGATTTACATTGACTTAAAAACTGTGAATTGGTTCCATTTATTAAATAATGCTAATTCCTATACTTTGTTTCACTGTCACTATTTCATTTTAAACTGTCATTTCCATTCTCAATACATGAATTGAGTTCCTATCCTTAATTGTTTGAAGGCTGATTCATATGGATTAAGTGTCTGGGGTTAATTAGTTAATTGATAGTCATGTTGTTACCTGTCAACTGATTTTTGATTGAATGTTAACCTTCAACTATTTTGATTCATATTAACTGTCAAAATGATTGGATTTGCATTGTTTTGAACTGTCAAGTAATTTAAAACCTGAGAGTCACACTGTCAATTCCTGGAACACAGGTACATAATTTCCTGTACATTGATTCCTGAGATAAAATGCCATGTATGAACACTAAGTTTCACTAATTAGTTCAATTCTGAGATTACACATTGGTCCTGTCTTGGGTTGTCAAACCTGGGACACACAAGGATTGGATATACACATGGTTCCTGCACATTGTTCCTGTCTTGGGATTTCTGTGGCACACATCCTATGACACACACTCTCACCAATGCCTATACATCCCTATCTGTCCCACTGTTCAGCCATATACTCCTTACACACACTGTTAACTGGACCTTACTGTCTTGGGTTCCTGTGAACTCAGCAACACAAACACACATTATATGATTCACACACACACACATTGCCATGATATGTCCTTTCCCCTCTATATATATATATATATATATATATATATATATATATATATATATATATATATATATATATATATATATATATATATACATACATGTATGTGAATAGTAATACATATATATATATGTGGGATGTACATATAGGTTTGTGGTTTGGCTTAGGCATGATATAGCCTATAGCCTAGGGCTCTTAGCCTATGGGTGTGTCTGTTTGCCTAGTGAGTGTTTAGTTAGACTTGTTTAGTCTTGATTAGACCTAGAATAGACTAGTTAGACTAGTATAGACTTGTTTGACTTAGGTTGACTTAGTTGACCTAGTTTGACTTCTAAGGTTGACCAGAGTTGACCAAGAGTTGACTTTGGTCAAGACTGACCTAGATTCATATATAATGCATTGAATTGCATCTTATTATCATTTTAGACATGTTGTGACTTGTGTTGTTCTGATTAGGAGCCAGACACCACTCCTCAGGCAGTATTTCTTTTGGACATCCAAGATATCAGGCGAGTACATTCTCTGATCATTTCATAACCTGTTAGAATTATTCTTCTGCTTTAAATTACTTTACTTGATGCTGTCACGTTGGTCACACGGATTAGTACTATATGGATCCTTTCTTGAGATGTTATCCCCTCAGGGAGCATCGGATACTACATGTTATGTGCGTTTCACTTACATTGTGTATCACTATGCTTCATGGTTCATTGAATCACTTGTGACATGTACTCTCATGATCACAGAGTCTTCCTTGAATCCTCCATTTATGGGCTTTCCTAGAATCCTTATTTATGGGACAATCATGTACCACCCTTCGGGGGCCGTTACATGAATCATAACATAACCTGGCTGGATCCTTGTGTATTGATTGGCGGTACGGGGGAGTAGAAGTGGACATGTGGATAATATCCAAGTAGTGTAGCATCAGAATCCTTCCGTAGTGTAGCATCAGAATCGTCCTATGCCATTCACATGTCTATATTGTACTCTGACTTCCTAGCCACTGTTAGTTCTCTATTTGTAGTAGATATTTCCATTACAGCTATCTCCTTTACTTTCTGTACTTCTTTCAGATCATGTATCTTACTTTACTGCATGATTATATTCTCTAACATGCTATGATATGTTGAGATGTATTGTGCTCGTTCCGTCTTGATTGGGCACCGTTGATATGTTTACAGAGGACGAGGATGAGGCTGGTGTTGACACTTTTATGGGACAGCTCTAGATGATACCTGTGATCCGGATTTCCAGCCGGATCTACTAGCTATAGAGACTGAGGCTCCCTAGTCTAGGTTTTACTATTTCTGTCATTTGAGAACTGGATTGTATATATTCTTTCATACTATGTAGTTGAGACTTTGTATTTATGGATGTTTGCTGAGTTTTTATCTTAGACACTTAGACTCTTCTGATCATCTGTATTTCATTTTGATTTCTATATCATATCGTGCTTCTTCTTCCTTAGTTGTGATTGAGTTTACATTCTACTATGTCACCCCCATTCCGGGAATATAAACTGTTTAGCCTTATACTGTTAGATGCATGAGACCTAGGACAGCGTTCTATCGCCGACACTGCGGCGTAGGCTGGACGTACCCACGTCTTGTGCCCTTACTCTAGGGTGCGGGTCGTGACATCAAGAAATAAAAAATACATAATAAATTATAAAAAATCTTCTTGGCGATCAAGTGCAATCCTAAGTAGTCATCTTTGAAGTCTTCTTGCTTTTCATATCAAAGTCGAATTTTTAAGTCAATTATCAAAATCAGGTTTATCATGGCTACATGGGCCAATAACCTCTTCCATTTTGATAATTTAACAAAACTACGATTTATACTTTAGCAATTCGTTCAACTTAATTGGAAGTAGGTTGGTACGGTACGGAAGCAGCTTGCGTATTGATTTGCTCCCTCATAATTAATGATTAAGCTCTGAACATTGTGAGATCTAGTAAAACAATATCTCAAACCAATTTTCTTTAAGGCAATATGTATATATAAGTTTGAAAAGGATAAGTATTTCAAAATGTAAAGTATCATATTTCTCCACCATTTGTCATAAAATCAAAATGACAGAATTTAAACATGTACTCAGCACAGTTTTAAAAACAAATATGACAGAAATTAGTAAACAAAGACGAAATCCATAACGAGAAATACATAAAGTGTTGAAATAGAAAACTGATACATAGAGAGCTAATACAAGCAAAACTAAACTAAGATACTAAAAATGCTTTCAAGAAGCTTATCTCTAATACATTAGCACTAAAAAGAATGCTAGAGCAAACTAGTGACTCTATATCACTCCTCAATCATCACCCTCATCATTATCAGTAGCATCTGTCGCCCTAAAAGGACCGAATTCAACAGTGCAGTAGGGATCATAGCGAGCAGCAGCAGGGTCAAAGGATCTCTAAGCCTCTTATTATCAATGCAATAATCAATCACCAAGGGATCACGAACCATAGGAATGGGGCCACCAGGGTTGCGAGCAAAACTGTAGGTAACGTCCCTCACGGTATTGGCAAGTCCTAAAACTGAAGGATGGTACAGTAATCTATGGACCTAAACTCATCCAACATCAAGGCTTGAAGAGACTCAAGAGTGACTTCAGGAAGGATGAGAAGGATGTGAACTACTATATGATGGGTCCACAGAAGGAGGTGGAGGAGGCTGTACCGAGGGAATAAGAGAAACCCTACGATGCTCATAAAGATAGGCATGTGGAGCATCCTAGGGACAGTCATCCAAGATAACCTCAAAATACTCAAAGATATAAGGAATATACATCGCATAGAGAAGTCGTCGAGGTTTATTGTAACACTTTTCCATAGCAAAGATAATTATCTTGGGAAGACTAAAAGAAACTTAGAAGTGAAGATGGTAGATGGCGGAGAGTTTCAAGTATGTGGTCTCATCGATGGAGGTTTGTTTTGGAAGAATAGTAGAGAACACCATTCGATGCAAGTCATAAAAGTAGTCGTTCATGTAATTACGGCGAAGACTAGCTTTGGGATGTGGATTAGGTGCACATAACGAATCACGAAAAGAGTCAAACGTTATGTGGGCTAGAAATTAAATTGAGGTGATATCCAGCAATGCTTCCCCTACATTGGAAATATGAAGGATAATTACCAAATTATCGACATCAAACTCATTGTCAATCCCACCGACCTTTGATTTAACCGTGTCGTTAGTGACCATGAGATTATAATAAAACAAGCGAATTGTATTAGAATAAATAGGATAACTAGATTGAACTAGAT
Organism: Iris pallida; assembly: GCA_029216955.1. Lineage (NCBI taxonomy): Eukaryota > Viridiplantae > Streptophyta > Magnoliopsida > Asparagales > Iridaceae > Iris > Iris pallida. The sequence goes on along the minus strand of JANAVB010001397.1, from coordinate 641,141 downwards.
TTTCAAGGCTAAAGTATTGAACGACGTTTATATGATCGAGAAACAAATTAAAATTAATTGGACTTCCCAGAAAAATTTTCATTGATGAAAGTCATTGAACCCCTCATTTGAAGCATCAAGTGATACAAAGATAAAGTCATCAAAATAGTCACCATCCGGCATGGCGAGAATAAATAGTGAGAAAGATCCTTCCTCTTGGACATTAGAGGAGGATGCCTCTCCAAACTTTCTCTTCTTTTTGGAAGAATGGGATGGTTTTGGTGCCATAGATAATTTTGAATTTGAAGAGAAAAGTAGGGATATATCGAAATTAAATGAAGATGGTGGAAGAGAAACCCGAGACAGCTCTGAATCCAAGTTTGTAGGGCTTGAAAAGCTTGGAAGAGGGGGTTATAAGGTAGCTGGGGTTAGGATTTCGCGTGGTTTGGCTGCTGTTAGAAGGAGGAAGATAAAGTTTGACGGGATATTTAAAGATGGGAACCCGATTATCCAGCTTCTGTTCTGATTACTAGGGATCGAGTTCGACCCGAGTTCGGACAGAGCTCGATCCGAGTTCCGTTCCTTGGTAGTTAGAACAGATTTTGAAAGTTGTGATATAGGTTTTAACATTAATGCAAAGTATAAATAGAAATACTTGTGTTGAAGAAAAATAATTAATATTAATTAACCAAAATAACAAAATGTATAGAATATTTTGGGTTAGATATAGGGTCGGGATCCCAGCTAGCGGTAGTTCGAAGACACTTGGCACCGTGTCGCTTAGACTTTTACGTTTTTTTGTCAGAAGGGCCCTTTCGGCTTATAACCAAAATATTTTCTACTAATTTATGAATTTTGACCCGTTAATATTTAATTATAAAACTTCAACGTCCAAAATTCCTAATTCCATCCGCATAAAGGTAAAACAATCTTCAGCTAGGGGTTTAGTGAAGATGTCAGCTAATTGATGTTCAGTTTTAACATATGCTAAACTAATATCTCCCTGTAAAATGTGGTTTCTAAGAAAGTGATGTCTAATCTCTATGTGTTTAGTACGAGAATGACAAACATGATAATTCGTGAGATTTATTGAACTAGTGTTATCGCAAAAAATAGGGTTGTGGTTGTAAGATAACTGATTGTCTTCTAAGGTTTTCTTCACCCACAAAATCTCGGTACGACAACGTCCTACGGCTATATATTCAGCCTCGGTTGTTGATATTGCTACAAAATTTTGTTTATTACAAAAACAGGAGACTAAGGACTTTCCTAGGAAATGACATGTGTCACTGGTACTTTTACAATCAACCTTGTATCTTGCAAAATTCATGCCCGAATAACGTATCTGGTCAAATGAATCGATTTTTGGATACCATTGATCGGTTGTTAAAGTACCTTTAAGGTATCGAATGATATGCTTAACGGCACTTACATGTGATTCCTTAGGACATGTACGATATCTTGCACATAAGCATACGAAAAATATAATTTCTGGATGACTAGTACTTAATTATAGTAAACTACCAATCTGACCTCTATACGTACACACTTCAGTTGGTATACCACTTTCATCCGTATCAAGCTTTGTAGACGTTGCCAGAGAAGTTCCTATTGGTCTGACATTATCCATGTCAAACTTCTGTAGAGCCTAAAAATCAAGTTGCACCATGTTTTTACTATTCAACAATCAAGTTGCGCCCAAAAAATCAAATTGTGCCACTGTTATGAAGCCCATAGATCAAGTTGCGCCACTGCTCAGGTTGCATCATATATCAGATTGTGCCCAATCATATTGCGCCTAAGCCTACGTGGCGCCTGACAATAGTTGTCATCATTAAATGACAGCACTGACAACTGACAACACGATAAACGAAGAAAATCTCTTTGAATCCTGCAAAGCGTGGCGCTCGAGACGATTTGCTGTCATTTGATGACAGCTGTTTTATGCACTCTCAAAGTTGCGCCTAGGCGCAACCTTAACAAACTCTCTTCACAAGATGACACGTACCCAAAGGATGCCATGTGCCTATCCACTGAGTTGCGCCTAGGCGCAACCTAATCAAGCACAGTTTGACTCGTTGACTGAAGCTCACGTAATCTGATAAAGTTGAGGCAACTAACGTTCTAAAGCAGTATGACATGGCGCACATGCCACTTATCTCTCAAAACATGTCCACCACTCTGTACACGACCATGCGCATCTCAATCATATGATGCCACACGTCTAAATACATTTAGTATACATTCAAGTAAATGAATGAAAGTTGGCGTAACTTGAATTTGGCGCAACCTAAAGTCGTGCAGTTCAACCTCGCGCTCATCAAAATAACTGCTAAAACAGTTATTTCTAAAAATCTATAAATAGAGTTTCCAATCATTATCAAGGGGTCAGAGATCAAGAGTTCTTGCAAAAGTGATGTTGCATTCTCCAGAGGCTTTAGTCTTCATGTTCACATAGTCCAAGGTATAAAGCGATCGTCTTCTGATCGGATTCCTAAAGTTGTACTTCCCCAGAATTCATTGTACTTTGTATGATTCTTTTTAAGTTTGGAATAAACTTTTTGTTTTTTCAAACAAAATGGCGACTCTATTGGGGACGACTTTCTCCTCCGACGAGAAGGTGACAACTTAATGTGATACTCCGTCAATCGGCACGACGCAGAAGACTCTGGTTGTTCAAGTCAACCAGACAGCCTACGAGGATAAGATCAACACCAAGAGGAACAAGCGTACTGTGGCTATCAACAAGCACAGAACTGTGTGGACTCCTATGTAGGAACCCTAGAGGGGGGTGAATGGGGTCAAGCTAACTAATCAAGCAAATAGCACAAGCTAATTAGCAATTTAAAAAATATAAGTGCAAGAGAAGAAGCAATAACAATACCGACACCCGATGTATCCTGGTATCCTCCCTAGAGGCAATCCAGTCCTGGAACTCTCTTCGAATTTAATCCACTATTTGAGCAAATAGTTACACACGAGTTTGGATCCGAAGAACTCGCCAACTTCTTACACGAGAGCTTTAATCCGAAGGCCTCTCCGACTTCAACCGAGAGTTTGGATACGAAGACTCTCCAACTTCAACCGAGAGTTTGGATACGAAGACTCTCCAACTTCAACCTTTCACAATAGGTTTTGATCTCCTTATACAATAAGATGAAGATCTTACTTTTCAACTCAATAACTCTAACACAATTTGTGGATGGCAAATTAAAGCTTTGTAGAGTTGTTTGTGGATATGATTTGGTAGTTTAGAAATTTTTAGGCTCAAAGCATCAACCTTGAATAAAGGGGATCAAGGCTATTTATAACCAAAGCATTGAAAAGATCCAAAGGCAACTTTTCAGTCAGCGATCGGCATACCGCCGGTATGAGTTGGTATACCGTCGGTATACCGGTTTGGGATTGCAACGGCTTGAAATATAGCCGTTGGGATCATTTAATGCTAGAAATCCAACTGTTGGACTTTCAACGTTACTGAACCGGTATACCGTCGGTATGATCTGGTATACCGTCGGTATGCCGATTTTGTAGGCAGAAATTTTCTGTGAACAAAATTGGTATACCATCGGTATGCACCGGTATACCGTCGGTATGACGGTTTTCAGCCGAAAATGATCCTGGGCTAGTTTATACCCTAGCTTTCGATTTTGCCATCCATTTCTTGTGTTTACATTTATTCCTAAGACTCATTACAGACTCCGGATATACTGTAGCAGGTGCAGACTTCTTCAGAGTCTTAAAATGATGATGGCATGGCTTGGCTCCTTTCTTTGATAGATGCTGGCTTTTTTCCTTGGCGGCAGCTGTCCAAATTGCATATGTCCACCATGATTTCTTTATTGCATATGTCCACCATAATTTTAGAGAAATCTTTGTGGAATACCATCGTCTTTGGCCCACCATGATTTCTTTATTGCATATGTCCACATTGATCTTGCTTATTGCTTTTCTGCATGTACATGTTAGACGAACAAAGCAATATACATAGTAGCAAGTGTAATAAGTTTAATGCACATTAGGACAATGATGAGTTTAAGTATAAGTGCTAAGGTGATAGCATAATTGTTAGTGATATCATAATGATTAAACTTAATTGAATAACAACAATCAAAAATATAGTTTTGATTTTGGTAACTCGATTAAATTTAAGATAGAAAGCTCATATCACTAATATGTAAACCAATAGGCATATATCACCAAAGGTATAAGTATAAGTAGAAATGCTATAGTGATAGTATAAAGATTAGTGATAATGAAATGCTAAACTAAACATATTAACCATATTCAAAAATATGATACAATCATTGGGCCAACAATCTCCCCCTTTTTGATTATGACAAATCGATTAAGTTTAGTATGGACAGAACAGATGCATGTATCACTAATATACAAAAGACATAAGCAATAACACTGATAGCATACTACTTAGATTACTTATAAATACATACTTAAACGTACTTCTCCTCCTTTGACATGATCAAAAATACGCTCCCCCGTACTAATAGATAAGAAATCAATCTTAAGTACATAAATCAGAGCATGAGGAAGGCATAGACAATCATGATCAAGATATACTAATTGAGGAACAATAGGAGAAGTGTGTAAAGACAAGTGTATAAAACTACATACCAAATGTAGAGTACTAAATAGAAAATTGCTTGTCAAAACACAATATGGTTGGTAAAACTAAAAGAATTTGAAAAACAAGAAATAAGTAGTTTACCAACTTAAAATCCAAGGAATAAATCCAAAACACAATAGGATATAAAATATTGCTCTAGTTTTGGAAGAGAACTATGAAATAAAGGATTTCAAAACAAAAGCCATGAGGAATAGATAATTGCAACTAATAGATACCAATTGAGATATGACATTAAATAAACTTGATACCAATTGAAAAGATGTAAACTTGAAACATTGATCAAAGAAACCATTAATAATCATAATTGTCCATAAATAAATAGTGGAACAAAATAAAAGAATGATCAATGTAAAATATTGCAATTGATATAAAGTAATCTCATTATTTGCAAAATCTATATGCTTATCCAAGTTCATGCATTTGAACTCAATTACCTTATCATGCTATATGAATACCCTTTAGATAAACATGAAGGTAAAGGAAAAAGATACTTGAGAGAGAAATTCAGTCGACTTGAATGCTCCCCCTCAAAGTACTACCAAAGTTGATAAAAATCATAAATTTTGGATAAGTCCTCAACAAAGAAAGCCAAATCAATTAAGCATGAAAGAAAAGCCAAATCAACGAAAGCATAATATTCATCAAGATAAGATCTGAAAGTTAATATTGACAAGATGACATATTTAGCCCATATGAAAGAGAGAGATAAGATAATAAGGACAATCACATACACTCTCATAAACCCTTCAAAATAAAAATATCAGGACCTCAATCAATAAGATCTGAAAATGAAGAAAATATGGGTCCATAATAAACTATGTATATGACATGTTAGAGGGTATAGATGAATTAAAATAATTGATTTGCTCCCCCTCAAAATATGCGTAACTAGTTTCCAAGCACTTATAGCATCAAAATCTAGGGATAAATTAACTATGGATTTCTCCCCCTTGCTCAATGCATATAAGGCTATAAAATCGTCATAAAATGAAATAATGTCATCTTTAGTCAAGAAGAGATATTCAATTAAAACTTACTAAAGATGAGAATTCAAAAGAATATTCCAATATAGCACATGTAATCAAAAGATGACATACACTAACCTATGTAGAAGTAACTCATATTTAAAGAAGATATATTAATGTATGTTACCTTTTGAGAAAGATGTCATCATGAAAAAGAGTAAGGACAGTAAAATCAATCATGATGAGAGTCAAAATATCGCTCAAAAATAAAAATAAAACTAAACCTCAAATATCATGTCCATGATTATCTAATCAAGAAATAATCAACCAATTTATTACTTTGCATGGACTAGGTATGTTGTACCACATATTTATCCAACAACGGATAAATCTAAACCTTGCTAATGGTAAATTAATAACCCATAAAGTTCAAATAGCAAAGGTCATACGTGATAAATTAACTTGATAATTTCATAACTAGATAATTTAAGACTACTTAATCATTAGGATCATTCATATAGTAAACAAATGAATAAACATGATCCAATAATAAATCTCATCAAGAGAAAATTCAAAATCCATATTTATAAAGAATCTTACAGATCAATGAAAAAAATAGAAAAAAGTCAATCTCAAAACGATCACACATTCAATCTAAAGAGATGTAATGATAATACGATAAAATCATGACTCAAAAAGTGAGAGAAATTTAAGAGAGACTTGCTAATGACTAGTATGGAAGAAGGTTAAATAAGGAATCACAAACCTCTAAGGGAAAACAGGATCTAATAAAGAATTTGTAAAACTAGTTTTAGAGATCAAGCATATCACAAATCTTGTTTTTGTAAACTAGCATATCATATATAGATTAAAGTATAGGAATATAGCTAGATGTGTAAAAGTGAGCCAAAATTATATAGCTTAATAATATATCATAAATAAGCAAACTATATAATCCAAATAAGATTAATGAGGGAAGCCATTATCAAGATAAATGTGTTCATTAAATCTTAAGTAACTAACACTAAAAATACTTGCTTAAGCAAAGAGTTCTCAAAGAGGACAATACATTTTGGATGAACAAAATGATTTAAAGACTCTTTTCTAAGCAAGGATAAGAGCATAAGATATCAAATAAAAGAATTATTCTCTTATCAAGTATAGGCCAAAAGAGAGATTCATGAAAACATAATAAAACAAATCTCTTTGCCAAGTATTGGGATTAGCCCAAGATAATAAAATGATAGATCGATCTAGAGAATGCAAAATATTATAGCTATAATAAAATAAGTGTATTCTCTAGAAATAGAAAAATCTCAATACAAAAGCTCAAACCATAGTAGCTAAATTCATGAGAAATATGATGTAACGATTACATGTATTCTCATGTGCTACAAAAACATTATTGGGCAACAATAATTCAAAAAGAAGCATAAACCCAAGGAATGAGAAAAAAAAATGATCATTAAAATCAAGAAAGCTAAATGCTAAAGATATCAAGAAGTACATTTTTCAAAGAGATTTCATAGTACACCATAGTAAAATATAAAGATATAAACTAGAAAAAGTATACTAATTAAGGAGGTAAATTTAACAAGCAAGGTAAAGCACAAAACCATGTGATCCTTAATAGAACATCCATAATTAGTCATGAGCAAGACATTAATAAATATTTTCTCTCAACATCCTAACTTAAAGGTATAAAGCAAATAAATATCAAAAGTTAGGAATCATTTATATATATGAATAGACATGAGAAGATTCAACAATCAAGAAAAAAATATGTATTCATAAAGTCAACCAAAAAGCTAAAAAGACATCATTAAAAGAAAGCTTTAAGGAAGAAGCTTATTGATTCAAAAAAAGATACACAAATTTGATCAAAAAAACAATAGCTAGAGTATGAGTTAAGCACAAGTTTGAAAGTAACAAGTATGAATAAATACTCTTCAAGTTAATATAAAACTTTAGCTTAACTCATATGCCTACATAAAGGTATTTATACAAAAATAGATATCAATATAAGAGATACATGAACTATATGTAGATGGAAATATAATGTATATAGTCATGTATCCTTAATGAATATTTGAAAAACCATTACAAATTCAAAAACATGTATAAATAAACTTCATTAGGCAAAGACAATTGATTCTCAAGAAGATAATCAAGATAAAGTATGAGAATCAATAATAAATATATTATGTAAGCACAAGGTTAAAATGGAAGTATAAGTGTATACTTGTCAAGTGATAAGAAGCTTTTGCTAAACATATATATTCACAAATACCGATTTAAAGTAAACATTACAAATTAAGGAGAAATCGGTAAGAAGTAACTATCCTCAAAAACTTTAGAGACGGAGAGTTAAAATCATATTAACTCAAATCAAAACCAAGCTCCTATAGACTAGAGTGATATACATGCTTCATAAAATAGAGATTAAGAATAACAAGCATGCATAAATCAAATGTGTCACACTTAATAGAAAATGAGTGATAAACTACATAGTGTGAACTAATCATTTAAGCCGAGTAGCTAGTTATGCTAGATAAAAGAAATATTTAGAAAATTAACTAAGCATGCTAGTATTATATCTCACATTGATTTATACAATAGGCAACTAAGGATATCAATGTGAGCTAGTAGCAAGACATCAAGAGAAACATGCTAGATTCTACAAATATAAACAATTTAAAGAGAAACGATTAGCATGTTACCAAAGTGGCTCTAGTGGCCACACTTGTGTTGGTACAATTGCTTAGAAGATGACCTTTGAGCTTTGCAACCACCAATACGCTCCTCGGTACTATGTTCCGATACAAGAAGCTTCACCTACAACATTAGATAAAGATTTTGGTATCCAAATAAACTTGGATCCACATTAATTAGCTTTAGGGACCCATATAGCACTTACTCTAGCATTGGTAGTGAAGGTCCTATGAATAGGGCATGTAAAGCTCATGTGTCCAATGTGAGAGCAATAGAAGCATCTAATGCTAGTGTGTGCACATGTATCAGAATGAGCATGGTTATGAACATGTGACATACTAGAATGATGAATGTCTCTAGAGTGAGCATGCATGGATTTGGTCTTAAGAATATCATGTTCTAATATCAAATCATCATGCATACAAGTAAGAGAATCAAATTTAATATTTAAAGCATTATTCTCTTTTTCAAATAAAACAATTCTAGAAATAAAATCATCATTTTGTTTCTTTAAAGAGTCAATAGAAGAATCATACAAATGATTTAGCTCATGAGTTTGCCTCTTAAGATCTTTTATTGATGAGGAAAGAGATTTGATTTTTAAAATTAAAGCCTCATTCAAACTCTTTAAAGAAACACAAGATGAGTTTTGAGAATCAAGTCTAGATAATAAAACATTGTTTTCATTTCTCAAAAACTTATTTGCTTCTTCTAAATGAATAACCTTTTCAGAAAGTTCTTCATTTGTAGAATGAAGGTTGTCAAGAATCTCTAAGGATTGTTTAGCCATGGTTTTCCACTTAGAGCATTTCTTTTATTTAGAAGAAACATGATTGTCTATGCTACTAGAAGTAAAACCCTCTTTATCGGAGGAGGAGTAGGAGGAATACGATGCCATAGAAAAATAACAAGGATCTACTCTAAGGATGTTAAGCCTAACAATAGAGTCCTTGCTCTGAAAACAATTGTAGGAACCCTAGAGGGGGGTGAATAGGGTCAAGCTAACTAATTAAGCACTTAACACAAGCTAATTGGCAATTTAAAAAATATAAGTGCAAGAGAAGAAGCAATAACAATACCGACACCCGATGTATCCTTGTATCCTCCCTAGAGGCAACCTTGTCCCGAAACTCTCTCCGGATTTAATCTACTATTTGAGCAAAAAGTTACACACGAGTTTGGATTCGAAGAACTCGCCAACTTCTTACACGAGAGCTTTAATCCGAAGGCCTCTCCGACTTCAACTGAGAGCTTGTATATGAAGACTCTCCAACTTCAACCTAGAGTTTGAATACAAAGACTCTCCAACTTCAACCGAGAGTTTGGATACGAAGACTCTCCAACTTCAACCTTTCATAATAGGTTTTGATCTCCTTATACAATAAGATGAAGATCTTACTTTTCAACTCAATAATTCTAACATAATTTGTGGATGGAAATTGAAGCTTTATAGAGTTGTTTGTGGATAGGCTTTGGTGATTTAGAAATTTTTAGGCTCAAAGCATCAACCTTGAATAAAGGGGTTCAAGGCTATTTATAACCAAAGCATTGAAAAGAGCCAAAGGCAACTTTTCAGTCAGCGATCGGCATACCACCGGTATGAGTCGGCATACCGTCGGTATACCGATCTGGGATTGCAACAGCTCGAAATATAGCCGTTAGGATCATTTAATGCTAGAAATCTGACTGTTGGACTTTCAACGTTACTGAACCGGTATACCGTCGGTACGATCCGGTATACCGTCGGTATGATCCGATATACCATCGGTATGCCGATTTTGTAGAGAGAAACCTTCTGTGAATAAAATCGGTATACCGTCGGTATGCACCGGTATACCGTCGGTATGTCAGTTTTCAGCCAAAAATGAACCTGGGCTAGTTTCTACCCTAGCTTTCGATTTTGCCATCCATTTCTTGTATTTACAATTATTCCTAAGACTCATTACAGACTCCATATATACTGTAGCAGGTGCAGACTTCTTCAGAGTCTTGAAATGATGATGGCATGGCATGGCTCCTTTCTTTGATAGGTGCTGGCTTTTTACTTTGACGATAGCTGTCCGAAGATATCCAGTTTGCAAAAATTGAATACTTTCGGAGGCTTCGCCCCCAAACCCCCGACGAGAGGCGCTGCCCCCTCGACCCCCGTCAGCTGACCGGGCAGCGGAACCCCCGGGTGCATGGCCCCAGAGATGTCGTCGGGCGGTTCAGAGAAATCTTTATGGAATATCATCGTCTTTGGCCCACCATGATTTCTTCATTGCATATGTCCACATTGATCTTACTTATTGCTTTTCTGCATGTACATGTTAGACGAACAAAACAATATACATAGTAGCAAGTGTGATAAGTTAAATGCACATTAGAACAATGATGAGTTTAAGTATAAGTGCTAAGGTGATAGCATAATTGTTAGTGATATCATAATGATTAAACTTAATTCAATAACCACAATCAAAAACATAGTTTTGATTTTGGCAACTCGATTAAATTTAAGGTAGAAAGCCCATATCACTAATATGTAAACGAATATGTATATATCACCAAATGTATAAGTATAAGTAGAAATGCTATAGTGATAGTATAAAGATTAGTGATAATGAAATGCTAAACTAAACATATTAACCATATTCAAAAATATGATACAATTATTGGGCCAACATCCTAAGTCTTCCACAGTTGTTGTTGTCCAGGTGTAACCTAAGCGCTCAGTGGCCAAGGCACAATCTGCCTCTATGGCCCAGGCGCAGCCTGCTTCTGTTGCCTGCACGCAATCTATTCATTCCGGTGCCAAGGCACAGGCCAAGGCGTAGTCCACTTCTGTTGCCAGAGCGCAACACATTCATCTTGCTGCCAAGGCACAGTCGACTTATCTTGCTGCCAAGGCACAACCCATTCACCTTGCTGCCAAGGCGCAACTGTTTTCCATTGATTATAAAAGAACACAACAGTCTTATGGAAGGACTGGACTTTTACTTTACAACACAAACTTGCTCGTGCAAAAAAACCTAGGGACAAAAACCTAGGTACAGAAATCTAAGTATAATTGTTTAGTTTTTCTAGCGGTGACAGTAGAGGCTCGGGAGAATGCTATCAACTCTATCTTACTCCTTGGACTATCGGAAGTAGCCTTAGCTCTGATGAAGAAATGCTCTCGGGATGTGTGGAGGAATTCTTCTGGACACCGCCGCTCTCTTTGTGCGTGTCTCTGTCTCTCCCCTCTGTGTCTCCCTTTTTTGTAAGGGAATGGTACCTTGCTATTTATAGGAGTGGAGTGTTGACAAGTAGGGTTTGCAATAATTGCTCCTTAAAAAGTAGGCGGTTAGGGATTGGTTACGATTTGCCTTGATCTTGTTTGTTGGAAATTAATCTGGTCCATCAATATTGATTGTAACAAATCTGGGCAGTTAATATTGATTGCACCAAATCTGCATGGGTAATTAATATTGATTGCAATAAATCTGCATGGGCAGTCAATGTTGATTGCAACAAATCTATATCGTGATGATTTGTTGATATCAGCAAATCCGAGTGAATAAATTTTGGTCAATCTCCTGCCACACGTCCTAACTGCCTATTATGTCGATTGCCATAAATTTGGATTATTGGGATTTGATCAACTCCTGCCACATGTCCCAACTTCTGCGAGCCGTATGGAGGGCTGTCATAGTTGGGCCGCATGAGTGTGGCCTCGTGTCAGAGCTGCATAAGGGTGGCCTTATCTGAACTGCATGAAAGTCCTTTAATCCGAGCCGCATGAGGGTGGCCACATGTCAGAGCAGCATGGGTGTGGCTTCCAAAAATCGGAGCCGTATGAGGGTGGCCCCCATGATCCGAGCCGCATGGGAGTAGCAGCCGCATGGGAGTGGCTACCGCATGAAGGATGGTAGCCGCATAGGGAGCTTCGAAATTGGTGGATCGTGCCAGTTATAAAGATTTTCTCTATTTCCCTAGGAGCGCACCATTATGTCAGAGTCATTATTGCAGCTTTATGTCAGACCTGTCAATTTACCTTTATGTCAGAGCTGCCGTGTTATGTCAGAGTATTAAATGAGGCTGCTGCTTGATGGAAAGCTGTAGAGGCGATCCGCATAGGGCCACGTAGCTTTTACCCGAGCCGCATAGAGCTATTGGGGATTTCTGAGCCACATGAAGCTCTGAAGGACTTTTGAGCCGCATGAAGCTCTAGAGGACTCTTGAGCTGCATGAAACTCTAAGAGATTCTTTGGACCGCATGAGACTCTATCTGTTTTGTGCCGCATGGACTTTCTTGTTCTTTTTCATGCTTCTACAAGACCCCCTTCAAAGTTTTCAATTTATAAAATTGAAATACTTTGAAAAAGAAGCATGGCTATGTCCACCTAAGCTCTTCTGGCCGTATAGGATGTTCTGGCCGTATGGACTTTCTAGCCGCATGGACTGCCTGGCCGCATGGACTGCCTGGCCGCATGGACTGCCTGGCCTAATGGTCTTCCGAACCGTATGGACTATTCTAACCGCATGAACTTCCTAGCCGTATGGACTATTCTGACCGCATGTTGTCCTTTCTGCCACGTCTGCGTCTTATTTAATGGCCCTTGATTTGTCTTGGATTTAAAGCCGCCTTTTGGGGTAGGATCCCAAGGGTCAGTTTTAAATATTCAGATTTGCCTCGATGACCGAAGAGTCAATTTTGTTCTTTAAGCGGCACACAGATCGAAGCGTCCATCGGTATATGAGCCCCCATGTCCGCTTATAAATTATAGTAACTTTTAGAGAGAAACTCTTTACTTTCTTCTTTTATTCGAACCTCTCTTGCCCTAGCTGCCGTCTTCTTCCTCTTTGCTCATCGATGGCTCCCAAGACTTCCAAGGCTTCCTCTGCTGCGACGAAGGGTAAAAGAGCGACCTCTTCGTCAACTGCGGCGCCCTCGGATCATCCCGACGTTCACCCCACCATTGAGGGTAAGGATATTTGGAAGAAGTTATATGAACTCGAAATCCTAACCGTCAGGGCTACGTCGCATGTTTTTTATGTGCGAGCCTTCTTCGTCTCCATTGAACTGTTCAAGTTCATTGGGATGAATCCACATAACAGTTTGCCAAGAATTATAAAAGAACAAAATAATTATATCGAAGGACTGGACTTTTACTTCACAATACAAACTTCGCTCATACAAAGAAAGCCTAGGGACGAAAACCAAGGTACAGCAATCTAAGTAAAATTATTTAGTTTTTCTGGGGGGTGATGGTAGAGGCTCGGGAAAGCGACGACATCTCTGCCTTACTCCTTGGACGATCGGATGCAGCCTTGGCTCTGGTGAAGAAATGCACTTGGACGTGCGGGGAGACTCCCTTGCGCCTTCGGTTGCTGGATCTCTAGATGCCTCTATAGCGCTCTCTCTCTCTCTCTCTCTCTCTCTCTTCTCTACTCTCCTCTTCTGAATTCTCCAGGGTTTGCAAGAGAATGGCACCTTGCTATTTATAGAAATGGGGGTGTGATCCTTAGGGTTTGTAAATGATTACCTTCTTGAGAAGTCGGCTGTTAAGGATCAATGAATCTGGGCCACTCATCTTGAATATAATAAATTTGAGCAATTAATGTGATTGCATCAAATCTCTATGGACAATAAATGTTGATTGCCATGAATATTCATAATTTGTGATAGCCTGCCACGTGTCCAATTTGCTTGATTTGATTTGATCAGGGCAATTATGACGATCGTAACAAATCTGATTTTGTTAGAATTTGTTAGTACCCATAATTCCAGGGAAGATAAGGTCGCCACATGTCTCAATTATAACGAAGAGCGCCACGTGTCTCAACTGGACCGTTCTGGCCGAGCCGCATATTGGGGGGGTCCTCTCAGCCACATGAAACATGCAGCCGCATGAGGATAGACAGCCACATGAGGATAGGCAGCCGTACGCAGACAGACAGCCGTATGAGGATAGGCAGCCTAATACAGAGGGGCAGCCACATGGGGATACGGATAGGCAGCCGCATGGGGATTGGCATTCGCATGCAGATGGGCAACCGCATGGAGTAGACTCGGGACTTGGTGGATTTTGCCAGCTGTAAGGAGATTTTCTCCTCTTTCCTAGGATCACGCTATCATGTCAGTCATTATTTCGTCCTTATGTCAGAGCTGTCAGAGCTGTTACTTGTCAGAGCAGCCGTCAGGGCATTAAATGCAGCCAAATGTAGAGAAGAACTGTTGAAGGTCACGTGGCTTCTTTCTGAGCCGCATGGACCCCTGAGCCGCATGGACGTCTGAGCCGCATGGGGATCCTTCTGTCGGAGCCGTATAGGTCTTTCTTTATTCTTTTCCATGCTTCTATAAGACCCTCTTCAAAGTTTTCAATTTACAAAATTGAAATACTTTGAATAAGAAGCATGGCCATGTAAAAACCCTTCGGGCCACATAGGATGTGCTGGCCGCGTAGATGTCTCAGCCGCATGGCCTCCTCAGCCGCATGGCCATCTGAGCCGCATGGGCTGCTTGGTCGCATAGACTCCTTGCCACATCTTCATGCCTTGTGTGCAAATTTTTGCATTGATTGCCTTTGATTTGAGCCGTCTTTTGGGGGGAGTCCCAAGAGTTTGGCCTTGAATAGTCGGATCGCTTTGATAACCGAAGAGTCGGTTCATTGCACATAGATCGATGCGTCGGTCTATGGGTTTTACCTATAAATAGCAGCGTGTTTTTGGAAAGAAGACTTCTTTACTTTCTGCTCTTATCCTAGATTTCTTGTCTTCGTCTTCCTTTTCTGATCATCAGCAATGGCTCCCAAGTCCTCCAAGGTTGCGACAAAGGTTGCGGCGAAGGGTAAGGGCGCGGTCTCGACGTCGGCCGCGGCACCCGAATCTCACTCCGACGTTTATCCTACTGTTAAGGGTAAGGATTTGGAAAAGTCATATACTTCGAAACCCTAACAACGGCTCTGTTGCATGGGATTTGTCTTAGTGGGCCGCATGAGCACTTCGTGAACCGGATCGGATAATGACCTGTCGATCAGATCCGCACGAGTCCCTCTGAATCGAGCCTGTATAAGCTTGTCTAAATTGGACCGCCTGAAGCTGTGCTGCATCGAGCCGCATGAGCTCCCCTTTTGGAATGTGTCGCATAAGGCTCTGACGATCTTTTGACTTTGTTTCTTTTTATCTTTGATTCTTGCAACAACCCTGCCGAAGGCTGAGATCATTGTGAAGGAAGAGTTGCTGCCCCCTTTCGAACAAGAATCATCGCTTGTTAAGGAGGAGGTAACACCAGAAGCGGAGGAGCATAAAGTAGAGCTGGCACCCATTGCTGTAAAGGAGGAGCCCCAGTCTGACGGTGGTAGTACTGGGAGTTCTGATCTTCCTATTTCGGACGAGGTTCTTGCTCAAGTACATCCTTTATATGCAAAATGGTTGAGGGATTGGTATATACGTCCCTGCAACTAGGATTCGTGGGTTCTCACAAATGTCCGTCTTTATTTTGATACTTCTGTCTATCTTTAGCTGCGGTTTATGTCTTGCTTCTTTTTGACATTGATGTAATCTCTTTCTCTTTTGTCTGAATGAAATGATAGAGAACTTTTTTTGGCTTGCTCATGAGATGTAGTCATGTGAATGTCACCGCCTTTGAATGACTGGGATACCTTCTCTCTATTCTTCGTTTTGTAGTAGTTGTCCCAATGAGAGACTTTTTGTGGACCTATTATCCCTGGAGTATCCTGATTCTGGATACGGATAATAAGTTTAGAGATAAACCAACATACTTACTCAGAGGTAATGAGGACATGGCAAGCATGAGGGTTTCTTCGATGGAGCCTTCCCACTCAAAGGTAATGAGGACATGGCAGGAGTGGGCTCCATGAAGGGGTACATAGAACGACTCAGAGGTAATGAGGACATGGAAGTTATATGTAGAGGGGTGATTTGTTTTTGGCGGAAGTGAGACGACTCAGATGTAACATCGACGTGGTCTATTTGGAAATTTGTGGATCTGTTACCCTTTTTGTGCACTGAGAATGCGGGCAGTGGATCATAAGGGAGGAGCTCTTTCAGAAGAATAAGTTCAGAGGTATGGTTATACATGACTTACTACCTAAAAAAGTGACCAGAATGTAAGTTCAGAGGCACCTGCAGGTACATAACTCAGCAATCTGGGATATTTGGAGGAAGAATGTGAGTTCAGCGATACTGGAGGGTACATAACTCAGCAATCTGGAATTTGGAGAATGTGAGTTCAGCGGTACCGGCGGGTACATAACTCAATAATTTAGAATTAGAGAATGCGAGTTCAGCGGTACCGGCGGGTACATAACTCAATAATGTAGGATTTTACGAATGTGAGTTCAGCGGTACCGGCAGGTACATGACTCAAGAATCTAGAATTTGGAGAATGTGAGTTCAGAGGTACCGGCGGGTACATAACTCAATAATTTTGAATTTGGAGAATGTGAGTTCAGCGGTACCGGCGGGTACATAACTCAATAATTTGGAATTTGGAGAATGTCATTTAGACATAATATTTCTTCAGGAACTTGTCGTTGACGGGCAACATGAGCAAGTCTCCATTTTGTTTCGCAAGGCAGTAAGCACCATTGGAGAATACAGCCTCAATGATAAATGGCCCTTCCCACTTTGGCTGGAATTTGCTGGCAATTTTGTGAGTCACAACCATCGGCCTCCGAACTGCCAGAACGAGATCGCACACTTAGAATGTTCTGATTTTAACCTTCTTGTTGAAGGGTCCGGAGATGCGTGCTTGGTATAGCTCGATTCGTTGCTGAGCCAAGAGGCGCTTTTCATCTAAGGCCTCCAACTCTTGTAGTCGGCAACGGTGGTTATCGTCCGTCGTCAATTGGTAAGTGAGAGCAACGCGGAACGAGGGTATTTGATTCTCCAATGGGAGAACTGCCTCACTCCCGTAAACCAGGGAGTATGGTGTGTTCCCAGTGGCCGTTCGGACTGTAGTACGGTACGCCCTTAAGCATTCACCAAGCTTCTCGTTCCATTCATGTTTGTTGGACGATACGAACTTCTTGAGCAACTTGATGATGGTTTTGTTGAATGCTTCTGCCAACTCATTCGTTGTCGGATTGTATGGTGTCGAAGCAATATTCTGAATTCGATGTTTGTCGCAGAATCGATAGAACGCGTGGCTTGTGAACTGCGAACCATTATCGTGGATGATCCTTCGGGGCAGCCCAAAGCGATAGATCACGTTTGAAGTCTTTACTTCTACAAGAGAAACAGCTTCCGCCAATTTAGAGAAGTAATTCGAGACTGCGAGTATGAAGCGATGTCCTCGGGAAGAAGGTGGAGTGATTGTGTCACCCCCAGTTTTCAGAAATAGGAGTATTTTTGTCATTTTACATTTTTGAATATTTTTTAAATTTATTTTATTATTTATGATATTACTTTGGGGTTGAAATTTATTTTATTATTTATGATATTATTTTGGGGTTATTTGAGTCGGGTTCGAATTTCAACTCAATCCGACTTGAAACGGGAACCCGGGGGGTAGTTTGACTCTAGTGGGACCCACACACTAGTTAGGCATGGCCCACATGATATTAATTTTAGTCCACATGATATTAATTTTTGTTAGTTGTTAGACTAATTATTTTTGGATAGGTTTAGTTTAATTAGAGACTTAAAACTAGACTAAATTGACCTCAACCTTTAACCCATTCCTAATTTAAATCAAATAGATTAGTGAAGGGCATTTTGGACATTCAAGTAGGGGACACCACACCATTTTTGGCCAGCCACCTATGGGGGGGATAAGGAGTGAGTCACTCCTTCATTCATTTGTTTTCATTCACTTTCTCTCTTGTTCTTCCCCAAATTAATTTAGAGATGAACCTCCATTGATTTCATCTCCAAATCAACCATTTCTTCCACCAAATCTTCTTCATTTCTCCTCTACTCCATGGTTATAGGGTGCTACCCAAGTTTGGGAGGATTCGGAGCTCGTTCGTGTCCTTTTAGAATCTTTACGTGTCGGTGTCGTGTCGGGAGGATTTTCCTTTGAATCCCTCTCCCGGAAGGTATAATCTCTCCTCTAATCCATCCCTACATGCATATAGAAATATTTTGAACCCATAGGAATGACCCCCATGGTTGTATCTCCATTTGTGTCCATTTCGTGTCCATTTGGAGGTCATTGGAGTGTCCTTTGTGTTGTGGTTGTGTCCATGTGGGAAAACCCCAAATTTGGACACACTATGTGTTGTTGTTATGTATGAATGAATTATTACATATTTAATCTCATATTTTTGTATTGGAGATGTGTTCTATAGTGTCTCATATATATATATATATATATATATATATATATATATATATATATATATATATATATATATATTAGTGTAGAGAGTGAGTTCTTGATATATTATGTTATATACTTGTGTTTCTTTTGTCTCAAACTACCTAAATTCGTCATAATATTTATCCACGTTTTTAGTAGCAATAGCAATTTAGAAATGTCATAACTTTTAGCTTAAAACTCCGATTTATCTCCTATTTTTTTTAAAAGAACCGTATCGAAGTTAGCTTTCCAAATATATATTTTAATAAGCCAAGTTCGTTCTGAAATTTTCTGTAAAATTATTTGAGTGTCAGCTGTACGAAAGATGAACGTATTTCGGTGTTTTTACGATTCTGGGAGCTTTCGAACACGAAAATGCGATCCGTTTAAAGTTTCGGAAAACTAACACAAAGATATATAACATACTTTAATCCTAGAATTTAGTGAATGCCCAATTGGTACAGTATTTGTTTTAAGTAGAAGAGTGACTATACGATATATGCATTTTGTGTAACCTATCAGCCTATGTAGTATGGATATTAAATGAATATAAAGTATGTAATGCATGGTATGTTAGATGAATAAAATAATATATATATGATATATATCCTCTTTACATTAATGTATATATATGGTTGAATGCAAGCATGTAGGAATGCAAATAATGTAATATATGTAAGCAATGCATAAATGCATGAATGAAAGAATGATATACAATGCATGCATGAAAGTATATAATGAATGCTAGATATAAATGCAAGGTATATATGTAATGATAGATATGAATGCATAATGTATAAATATTGTAAATACAATATCAGATTTCATATGTAGACATAGAACCAATGCATGAGCTGTATGCATATGGGATGTTGGCTTAATGGCAGATTTCAGATAACATGGTTCATTTTATGTGGTTAGTTACACCAGTTTATGGGATAACTCACTTTAATTTATATGTAAATGTGGAACTAAACTGAGAATGAACTTCACCCTCTGCACAAGGACACCCCACTCTATATCAACCACCATGCCATGTAACCCTTCTCTAAATGATTGCTATAACATATAGAGATTTATGTAAAGTATAGATGCATGTTAGTTATAACTTAAATAGTCTCTACTCTAATGTATATAGATGTATACTTGTAGCCATGCATGTTAAGTATAATACATGTGTAATGTAGATGGGTTAGCTTTGTGCCATGTGTAGTGTAAACTCATAACTAGTGTTGATTTCTCTTTTCATGTAAACCTCTATGTTCATACACACACATAGCTTTACATGTTAGTTCTTTTCTCTTATATATATATATATATATATAATGTTGAATATGCATGAATGTGATGTATCTTGATGTGTGACTTGTGTTGGCTTGTATAGCCTTGGATTTGTATGGTGTGTACTAGCTAGGGTAGACTGGTTAGGCCTAGTGAGACTTCATTGAGTCTAGGTTGACCCAGTTGACCTAGTTTGACTAAATTATTGACCGGAGTTGACCTAGAATTAATTTGACTTAGAAGAACCTAGGATAAAATAGATTGTTTGTAGAGATTCATTTATTACAACTTAAACACCTTGTAACCTGTGTTGCTTTAAATAGGACTCTGTGGCTTCAGTTGGACCCCCTATACTTATCAGCTGTTCAGGTTATCAGGCGAGAACATTCTCTGATCGTTTCATACTTGTCACGACTTATATTCTCGCTCTAGATTACTTTTACTTGATGCTGTCACGTTATCTTCACGGATTGGTACTATATGGATCTCTTTTTAGGATGTTATCCCCCTTAGCGGGCGCATCGGATACTTTATGACATGTGTTTCATGTACATCATGTATTCCTTGCTTCTGCGCTATTCATGTACACTCATGTTCTCTTATGTTCTTTCACGTACGTTCATGTACTTTCATGTTCTTTCATGTACGCTCATGTTTCCTCATGTGTTTCCTGTGTAACCAAAACATCATGTCCGTAACGTAACTGGACTGGATCCTTGTGTATTGATTGTAGGTAGGGGTGAGTATAAATGGTCATGTGATTTATCCATCATGTTCACTCTGTTACTTTTCATGTTTTTTCATGTACAACACAGCCTTATTGGATGATATCCTATATGTTCACTCATGTACATCATGTACAACCTAAGCCAATTATATGCCATCTCGTACTCTAAATCACTAGTCACATACAGTTCTTACTTATCATGTATATATTTCCAGTTATAAAATATCTCTTCTGTTTTTATGTACATCTTCTTACAGCGTTTCATGTATCCTACTCTATTGCTTGCTTTATATTTCTTGCCATAATATGAACTGCATGAGATGTACTGTGCTCGCTCCTGTCCTGACTGGACATGTTGATAAATTTTACAGATAGCCTGGAGGTTGCCTGCTAGCCTAGAGGAGACACAGTAGAGGTTGTATAGATAGCTAGGGTTTTGTTCATAGTTTATTTCCAGTTGTCTTGAGTTGTATTTATGGATTACTGTATTTGAGCTTTGAGATGTATTTCTGGGTTTGTGTATATTAGACACTTAGACTTCTATCTGCTGTATCTCTTTTGGATTTCATGTTTTATCTATCTTTATCATGCTCTACCTTAGATGTGATTGAGACTGTATCTGCTATGTCACCTCCATTCTGAGAGTATATACTGTACAGGTACCTTTATTTTGTTAGATGTTTGACCTAGGACAGCGTTCTACCGCCGACACTGCGGCGTAGGCTGGGTGCTGTTACGTACTCGTACCCTCACGGTGGGTGCGGGTCGTGACACGTTTTTAGTGGTAGCCTATGCAGGTCGAGTTTATGCAGTAGTATTCGAACTAGAGTACCACTACAGCCTGCAGTAGGAATAGGATATATTTTTGAAGATACTCAATCACAATTAGGATCCCTTGAGAGATTCCTGGGACGACCCTTGAGAATCTTTTTTAACTCCGATTTGGAAACTCTTTTTCCTTGATTTGATTTATATTTACTTTCTGTTGTTGAATTTGATTTTGATGTATTATTATTGAATTTGAGTTTGTATTTATTGATTTTGATGAAGATTGTGGAATTTTGAATTTTGATGTTAGCTGTAGCATCCGAGTTTGTAGTTATATGATTTGAAGGATTTTGTTCATTTTTGAATTTTGAAGTTCGTTGATAATTTGATTTGATTTTTTTTAGTATTCATTGTTGATTTAATTTAATTTTTGACAAGATGAAATTATATGGGCTAGGTCTTTTATGTTATGGAATCTAGTCTTCTATAGTCACATTAGCCAGCATGGTGAGGACATATAGTCTGATTTTGGATATATTTTTCGGGTGTGGAAATTTAAGGTTTTCGCAGCCAAGCTAGCGGCATCGCAAAAATGTTAAATACCATGATTTTAGAGGTATGTGCATAAGTCAAGGACTCTGTGATTATCGTAGCCTTGCTTACTAGTATGACAAAGATTTAGAGTACCATGATTTGGATAGACGCATATGGTTATCAGATTGTACCTTAAATATTTTCGAACATGTTTTTGCTACTTTTGTTTCAGTCATTCAAAAAAAAAGAATTATTGTTGTTTTGTTTTGTTTTGTTTTGTTTCTCATTGTTTACTTAGGAGTAGCTTGTGTAACTTCTTACCATGAAATTCTTTTTAATACAATGAATCGATGATTTTGCTAGA
The DNA here is from genome assembly GCA_029216955.1 of Iris pallida. Lineage (NCBI taxonomy): Eukaryota > Viridiplantae > Streptophyta > Magnoliopsida > Asparagales > Iridaceae > Iris > Iris pallida. The sequence continues at coordinate 618,881 of JANAVB010001397.1, read as the reverse complement.
CTTTATCTTGGATTTGATAATTTAGCTCTGGGTTTCAAAATGGTTCTTCTTTAAACAGTTAAGCAGAATGAATTTCATTGTTATTTCCTTTTTGCTATTATTCTTGTATTAAATAATAATAATAATAATACTGTCTTGATTACGTCAATCACCTACTTTGCAATCTTGGTAGGAATCTAAATGTTGGTCTTGATATAGAATTTAATTTTTTTTTATTGGGACATGAGAATATATATATAGTGGACACAGACTCTTTGCCTGACACGTATGCATGCTACACTTGATTTCCCACCTATCTAAATACATATTAATATGTTGTTGATGATTAAATTGTCAAAATCCCAATATTTCTGGTTTTCTGCTTTTCCAGTTTAAATTCGTAATTCAAATATAGGTTTCATGTTGTTAGTTTTGTTTATATTACTGCACATGTATGTTATACATAGGGTTTCAATTCAAAAAAAATTAGTTGAGTTTGTGTTTAAAATTGTCAAATCTAAGACTGTGTGCATATTAACCCTTAATACTGGATTCTAAATGTTTAGTTCAATTTGCTGTTTTATTTTTTTTAAAATGTAATATTTTGGAGCTATGTACATTGTTGTATGTAGGGATATGATGTTAGGTTTATACTCTTACATGTTAGGTTGTGATAAACATTGGGTTGGTTAATATTACACTGGTTTAAATGTTAGCTTATTTTCAGATTTTGTATGTCAATGCTGAACTAAAACTAGATTTAACCTTTCAATACTAAGCTATAACCCTGTATAAGGACACGTATCAGTTTTTATTTACAAATGTTTGATGTGCCTCAAAGAGATTTTTTTTATTGCTGATTTTTTTTTGAAAAGTATTTGAATGAGATTGTTTTCTGCATGTGTTTCCTGTGATTGCTTTGTTTTAATTTCGAGGACGAAATTTTTTAAGGTGGATAGATTTATCACCCCCAGTTTTCAGAAACAAGAGTATTTTTGTCATTTTACATTTTGAATATTTTTTAAATTTATTTTATTATTTATGATATTACTTTGGGGTTGAAATTTATTTTATTATTTATGATATTGTTTTGGGATTATTTGAGTCGGGTTCGAATTTCAACTCAATCCGACTTGAAACGGGGACCCGGGAGGGTAGTTTGACTCTAGTGGGAGCCACACACTAGTTAGGCATGGCCCACATGATATTAATTTTAGTCCACATGATATTAATTTTTGTTAGTAGTTAGACTAATTATTTATGGATAGGTTTAGTTTAATTAGAGACTTAAAACTAGACTAAATTGACCTCAACCTTTAACCCATTCCTAATTTAAATCAAATAGATTAGTGGTGGGCATTTTGGACATTCAAATAGGGGACAACACACCATTTTTGGGCAGCCACCTATGGGGGGGATAAGGAGTGAGTCACTCCTTCATTCATTTGTTTTCATTCACTTTCTCTCTCTTGTTCTTCCCCAAATTAATTTAGAGATGAACCTCCATTGATTTCATCTCCAAATCAATCATTTCTTCCACCAAATCTTCTTCATTTCTCCTCTACTCCATGGTTATAGGGTGCTAGCCAAGTTTGGGAGGATTCGGAGCTCGTTCGTGTCCTTTTAGAATCTCTACGTGTCGGTGTCGTGTCGGAAGGATTTTCCTTTGAATCTCTCTCCCGGAAGGTATAATCTCTCATCTAATCGATCCCTACATGCATATAAAAATATTTTGAATCCATAGGAATGACCCCCATGGTTGTATCTCCATTTGTGTCCATTTTGTGTCCATTTTGAGATCATAGGAGTATCCTTTGTGTTGTGGTTGTGTCCATGTGGAAAAATCCCAAATTTGGACACACTATGTGTTGTTGTTATGTATGAATGAATTATTACATGTTTAATCTCATATTTTTGTATTGGAGATGTGTTCTATAGTGTCTCATATATATATATATATTAGTGTAGAGAGTGAGTTCTTGATATATTATGTTATATACTTGTGTTTCTTTTTGTCTCAAACTACCTAAATTCGTCATAATATTTATCCACGTTTTTAGTAGCAATAGCAACTTAGAAATGTCATAACTTTTAGCTTAAAACTCCGATTTATCTTCCATTTTTTTAAAAGAACCGTATCGAAGTTAGCTTTCCAAATATATATTTTAATAAGCCAAATTCATTCTAAAACTTTCTGTAAAATTATTTTAGTGTCAGCTGTATGAAAGACGAACGCGTTTCGGTGTTTTTACGATTCCGGGAGCTTCCGAACACGAAAATGCGATCTGTTTAAAGTTTCGAAAAGCTAACACAAAGATATATAACATACTTTAATCCTAGAATTTAGTAAATTCCCAATTGGTACAGTATTGGTTTTAAGTAGAAGAGTGACTATACGATATATGCGTTTTGTGTAACCTATGAGCCTATGTAGTATGGATATTAAATAAATATAGAGTATGTAATGCATGATATGTTAGATGAATGAAATAATATATATATGATATATATCCTCTTTACATTAATGTATATATATATGGTTGAATGCAAGCATGTAGGAATGCAATTAATGTAATATATGTAAGTAATGCATAAATGCATGAATGAAAGAATGATATACAATGCATGCATGAAAGTATATAATGAATCCTAGATATAAATGCAAGGTATATATATAATGATAGATATGAATGCATAAGGTATAAATATTGTAAATGCAATATCAGATTTCACATGTAGACATAGAACCAATGCATGAGCTGTATGCATATGGGATGTTGGCTTAATGGCAGATTTCAGATAACATGGTTCATTTTATGTGGTTAGTTACACCAGTTTATTGGATAGCTCACTTTAGTTTATATGTAAATGTGGAACTAAACTGAGAATGAACTTCACCCTCTGCACAAGGACACCCCACTCTATATCAACCACCATGCCATGTAACCCTTCTCTAAATGATTGCTATATTATATAGAGATCTATGTAAAGTATAGATGCATGTTAGTTATAACTTAAATAGTCTCTACTCTAATGTATATAGATGTATACTTGTAGCCATGCATGTTAAGTATAATACATGTGTAATATAGATGGGTTAGCTTTGTGCCATGTGTAGTGTAAACTCATAACTAGTGTTGATTTCTCTTTTCATGTACACCTCCATGTTCACACACACACATAGCTTTACATGTTAGTTCTTTTCTCTTATATATATATATATATATATATATATATATATATATATATATATATATATATATATATATATATAAGGTTGAATATGCATGAATGTGATGTATCTTGATGTGTGAGTTGTGTTGGCTTGTATAGCCTTGGATTTGTATGGTGTGTACTAGCTAGGGTAGACTGGTTAGGCCTAGTGAGACTTCATCGAGTCTAGGTTGACCCAGTTGACCTAGTTTGAATAAATTATTGACCAAAGTTGACCTAGAATTAATTTGACTTAGAAGAACCTAGGATAAAATAGATTGTTTGTAGAGATTCATTTATTACAACTTGAACACCTTGTAACCTGTGTTGCTTTAAATAGGACTCTGTAGCTTCAGTTGGACCCCCTATACTTATCAGTTGTTCAGGTTATCAGGCGAGTACATTCTCTGATCGTTTCATACTTGTCACGACTTATATTATCGCTCTAGATTACTTTTACTTGATGCTGTCACGTTATCATCACGGATTGGTACTATATGGATCTCTTCTTGGGATGTTATCCTCCTTAGCGTGCGCATCGGATACTTTATGACATGTGTTTCATGTACATCATGTATTCCTTGCTTCTGCGTTATTCATGTACACTCATGTTCTCTCATGTTCTTTCATGTACGTTCATGTACTTTTATGTTCTTTCATGTACGCTCATGTTTCCTTATGTGTTTCCTGTGTAACCAAAACATCATGTCCGTAACATAACTGGACTGGATCCTTGTGTATTGATTGTGGGTAGGGGTGAGTATAAATGGTCATATGATTTACCCATCATGTTTTCTCTGTTACTTTTCATGTTTTATCATGTACAACACAGCCTTATTGGCTGATGTCCCACATGTTCACTCATGTACATTATGTACAACCTAAGCCAATTATATGCCATCTCGTACTCCAAATTACTAGTCACTTACAGTTCTTACTTATCATGTATATATTTTCAGTTATAAAATATCTCTTCTATTTTCATGTACATCTTCTTACATCGTTTCATGTATCTTACTCTATTGCTTGCTTTATATTTCCTGCCATGATATGAACTGCATGAGATGTACTGTGCTCGCTCCTGTCCTGACTGGACATGTTGATAAATTTTACAGATAGCCTGGAGGTTGCCTGCTAGCCTAGAGGAGACACAGTAGAGGTTGTATAGATAGCTAGGGTTTTGTTCATAGTTTATTTCCAGTTGTCTTGAGTTGTATTTATGGATTACTGTATTTGAGCTTTGAAATGTATTTCTGGGTTTGTGTATCTTAGACACTTAGACTTCTATCTGCTGTATCTCTTTTGGATTTTATGTTTTATCTATCTTTATCATGCTCTACCTTAGAAGTGATTGAGACTGTATCTGCTATGTCACCTCCATTCGGAGAGTATATACTGTACAGGTACCTTTATTTTGTTAGATATTTGACCTAGGACAGCGTTCTACCGCCGACACTGCGGCATAGGCTGGGCGCAGTTACGTACTCGTACCCTCACGGTGGGTGCGGATCGTGACAAATTGGACCAATGATATCCATTCCCCATACTTCGAATGGATAGGATGCCACTGTCAGATGTATAAATTCGGATGGCTGGTGGATAAAGTCCGCGTGGACTTGGCAGGCTTTGCACTTTCTTGTATAGTTTATCGCATCTGCTACCATCGTAGGCCAGTAGTAGCCCATTCGGCGAAGACGGTCTTACAATTTGGGGCCAGGCTGATGGGCCCTGCAGACACCGTCATGAGCTTCACGTACGGCTTCTTTTGCTTCTGCGTTTGACAGACATCGAAGCAGTAATCCATCGTAGGATCGGCGATACAGCATTTTTGTCTCTGTATCGTAGAAGAATCTGAGAGAACGCCTTCTGATAGAGGTGGCTTCCTTTGGGTTCTCGGGCAGGATGTCGTAAACTACGAAGTCTATGAGTGGTTTTCTCCAGTCTGGTACTTCATCGATCGTCTGAGCGGAATAACTCGCCACGAATTGAATGTTATTTTTGGGACAGACCAGTTCATGGCCTATCACGTCTACCAAATGATGAATATGGTTCGGCACTACTAGAGAAGCGGCGAGGCCTACTAGGGCCTCGGCTTCGATATTTTGGAGTCTGGGGACGTGTTCGATGAAAACCCCTTCAAATGACGAGATTATGTTGATCGCTATTTGGTGATAGGGGATCATGTCTTCATGGCGGACTTCCTACGAACCCCGGATCTGATTGGCGATAAACTGTGAATCATCGTATGCTTCAAGATATTCTACCCCCAGCTCTATTGCAAGTTGGAGGCCAATGACTAAAGCGTTGTACTCGGCCACATTGTTAGAGCAGGGTTCTGTGAGGGAGTAAGCGCGATTGATCACCAGTCCGGAAGGAGAAATCAGCACCACCCCGACTCCGACGACGTTGTTACCCTTGGGTCCGGTCCTTGAAACACCGTCGAAGAACATTCACCATATATCATCGTGAGAGGTCGCATGCGAGTCGGCGACCTCATATGGGATTTCTTCTTATATTTTGGCCGACTTCGAGCCTGGGTGGGCTGCTAAAAAGTATGCCAGAGGTTGTCCTTTAACAGCCTTTTGCGGAACGAAGATCATATGGTAGGGGACAGTAATATTGCCCATGTAGCGAGGCGAGAGCTGAGTGCCCCAGGTTTCGTCATGAGGACCCTGAGGGGGTTGACTCGTGATATCACATGTATGGTTTGCCCCGTGACATACTGTCGCATTTTTTGAAAGGCGAACACCAGGGCGAGGCATTCCTTCTCCACGGCGGTATATCGGTGCTCTGGCCCGATCATCATTCGGCTGAGGTAATATATAGCTTGCTCATGGCCTGGGTCGTTGTTTTGTGCTAGCAGCGCAACGAGGGAACGCTCTATTGCTCATACATAGAGCAGGAATGGTTTTCCAGCAACCGGGGCCACCAGGACTGGAGGGTTTGACAAATATTCTTTGATGCTGTCGAAGACACGTTGGCATTCTTCATTCCATACGAATGAGACACCTTTTCTCATGAGGTGGGTGAATGGTTGACATCGCCCGGAGAGGTTAGAAATGAACCTCCTGATGTAAGCTAGCCTCCCTCGAAGGCTTCGAAGTTCACAAAGATTTCTCGGGGGACCCATCTCCATGATTGTCGTTGTCTTCTCAGGGTCTACGTGGATACCTTGGGAGGTTATGATGAAACCCAAGAACTTCCCGCTAAATACACCCAGGAAGGATTTCGTGGGGTTCATTTTCAAATTGTGCGCTCGCATCAGGTCGAACACTGTCCTTAGATCATGCAGATGATCTTCCTTAGAGCGACTTTTGACGGCGATGTCGTCAACGTAGCATTCTACTATTTTGTGCATGTGGTCTCTGAAGATGATGCTCATAGCTCTCTGATAGGTGGCGCCAGCGTTCTTTAAACCGAAAGGCATGACTGTGTAGCAGTATGTGCCGATTGGTGTTCGGAATAATATATGCTTTTCGTCGTCGGGAGACATCTTGATTTGGTTGTACCCCGAGAAACCATCCGTGACTGACATACGTTCAAAGCCGCAGGTATTATCAATCATGATGTCGGTAATAGGGAGGGGGAACTTGTCTTTGGGATACGCCTCGTTCAGATTTTGAAAGTCGATACAGATTCGAATCTTTCCATTCTTCTTGAGGACTGGTACTATGTTGGCGACCCAGTCCGGATGTTGTTCCTCACGAATGAAGCCGTTGGCTATCAGTTTGTTGACTTCGACTTCGATCGCATCCATGATGCCTGGGCGTAAGCGTCGTTGCTGTTGTTTGACTAGCATTGCATATGGCCGAATGTTGAGCTTGTGAAGAGCGACATCGGGGTTTAATCCTGGCTTGTCTACATAGCTCCAGACGAAGACGTCAATATATTCTTTGACAAGTTCCAGTAGTGATTCTCGCTCTTCATCAGTCAAATTCTTGCTGACGAAGATGGGTTTTGGGGAGCATTCATCACCGAGATCAACTTGTACAGCCTCATCCTTGGTGGAAGGCTCTCTTTATTCAAACTGCTTCTCCCACTACGCATATAGTTGTTGTGCCCATGGCTCTAGCTCAAGAAGTTCGGGCATATCTTCATCTTCTTCGTAGGCATCGGCAAGTGCTATATTGACGGACCAGACTTGCCTGAGCATGTCCCCGATGCTGATATCCGAATCGGAAGTGGGTGATCTGGTTAAGTGTGAGTGCCAGTCGTATTCTTCGTCTGAGCTTTCGGGTATTGTCCCAGGTGTGACATAACCTAGCCCACGTCTAGTCTTGTTATAGTAATCTTGTGGTTTTCCAGCCGGGATCAGCGATTGTAAGGGTAACCGCCTTCCAGTGCCGTAGTTCAAGCCTGGTGTAGTTCCCAGATCATATCCTTGTTTTTTTTGCATAAGGTACTTGGATTAGGGACTATACAGATAAAGGGGCAATCTCCCGGTGTCGAGTTCGAGCTCAACTTCTTCCATCTTGAAGGGCCGTAGATTATTCTTCCAACCTAAGATGATTGGATGGTCCCCTCCCTCGATTATGCGGTAAGCGTCTTCCACGGGAGTGAGTTGATTTACGGTGTAAACATTTGTCACCTGTGTGTAGGTGAGTGCCTATACCGTGCTCCATAGCATACATTGTACAGAGCTTATTAAGCTCGATGTAGTTCAAAGATAGCCCTTTATTGATGAAGTAAGGTATCTTTTCTAACGGGATTACATCATCTGTGGATGGAACCTCAGTGTGAGCAGCCACATACTTTGCCAGTTCTGGTTCTTCTTCGGCCACCCCATGTATAAATGAAGACTGAGAGGATGACTTGGGCAACTTGATCATCAGGAGTTCTGCTGGTGGAGCAGAACGTGGAGTCGTTGGCAAAATAGCGACCCCCAGTTTGGTACTCGATGCTGGGCGGGGAGTTGTTGGCTCGCTAGAAGCCCCCGACTTTGCATCGGGGTGACGATTCTTCTTAGACAGACGTATCGTCATTGGCTTGTAGGAGGGATTGAGTTTCTCCGTTTGTGGCTGGCCGACTCTAGGCAGTCTGATTGTCAGTGGCTCCGTAGTGGGTCTTGGCGCTTGGCCGGACCTTGGCAGTCGGATTATCATTTGCCCCTCTTGTGCCGAGAGGCTGATTGCATCCCTACGCAGAGCGACTGTAAGGGGTACGGTCTTGCCAGGTTTGTGAGCTTGGAGGTGGATCGTTAGAGGTTCTTCTGATCCTGTGGCTGTCTCAGTTATGGCATGTGCATCTCCTTCGCCAAGGTGCCTCTTCGATTTTTCGTATAAGCAGGAGTCTGAGTAGTAGGATTCGACCCCTTTGAAGGGATCGATGTCGGCAAATTCTGTCCCTACGAAGCCATGTTTGTCGACATACTTGAAGCACTGGTGAAGCGTGGAAGGCACGATCATGTAATCGTGAATCCAAGGGCGCCCTAGGAGGATATTATAGGAAGTGTCTGCATCTATGACGTAACAGGTCACTTCTGACTAAAGATCGCCAATTTGGCACTTCAAGCAAATCTTTCCAATCGGGTAGCTCCTACCCGAATTGAAACCACTGATGGCGGTGCTTGTTGGCGTTAGACGATGCATAGGGATGCGGAGATGATGTAACAGACCCTTCGAGATGATGCTTATGGAAGAACCAGGATCAATGTGCATCTGATCCACCTTTACGTCACCGATGTATCCAGTGTAGTATAACGGACGATCGTACAGGTTGGTTTTGATTAGCATATCCTGTGGAGTGATGACAATGTTGGGCATCGCTCCTGTTCAAGCGCTGTCTTGGAGATTTGCAGGCGGATTCTCTCCCGTGAGGTTGACCTGAGCTAGATATGCGTCGGCATTCTGGAGTGCATCACTCAAAGCCACTCGAACATCTTTGGAAAGTCTCAGGAGCTCGTATAATGACAATTTGGCCAGTGTGTTGGCCAATTGTGCCAGGATGTCAAAGTTGTAGGGCCTTTCCAGCCCTTGAGGCGCCTCTTTTCGGAGGGATTTGTCAAAGCCAGTCTCCTTCGGCCTAGGCTTGTCGGTCGTCGGAGGTTGGAAAGGTACCGGAGCGTCAGCAGTGGCCGGCTGATGTTCTTCAGCCGAGTTATCTGGCGTTGGTTGGGATTGAGCACCAGACCGAGTGACGACAGTTGTAGCTTCTTCGACATCTGCCGAAATTGTGCGACAGGATCTGACTTTTCTACTCTCCTTCTTGCCAATGGGGAGTGGTGCGGACTGAGTCACCTCAGAGATCAAGTCCGGATGGACCCACATGATCTCCCCTTGTGATGTTGTGAGGGGAACTAGACCAGCAGTCTGATCTCGAGGAGGTGGAAGATTAGCAATCTCTATCGTCGCCTATGGGATGGGTACCACGCCGTCTTGAGCCTCTGTCGGAGGGAAGCTGCCAAACTGTACGGATACCATATTGGCTGCTACGGTCACCTCTTCGAAATCAATGGCCAGAGCCTTCGAATCGATGAGATGTTGTATGTATCGCTTTAGTTGGTAGCAGCCGTGTGTAGCATGGTGGACGTAGCGATGGTAGTGACAGTAGTTTGGGTGTCACGCCCCAGAACCAGAATACTGGAGAGCGGGGGCAGACATAGCCAGCTACGTATATTGAAATGGATTCCATCTTGCTATACGGTCATGGCTGTCTAGATACATGAGGGTTTATCTACAAGCCAACAGTCTCTTAAGGTCATGAACAAGCCTAGTGTCTCAATCATAAGCAAGTAAGTAAGAGTCACAAGATGTATGATCATTAAATATACAATAATAAGGTGTCCCAAATATTACATATTCAGCTGATCATGAAGCTAGTCATTACAAAATGTTAGGACTAGCAAGAGTTTAGTCATACAAGATCGACGGCAGGCTACAGATCCCAAGCACGCCCAGGTAACGGGATTGCCTGTAGCTGGAAAATCTCTTCATGACTAATGTATTAATCTAGTTGTTAACCTTAGTCCATTTTAGTAGGTACTCCTGACCGTGGTACTCAGGAGTCCCCTCCTAGACATGATGCAAGACAGGACTGGATTATTTGTACAAGCACAATCGCCCACGGTGTCCAGGTTATTCATACAGGTCATGTCATGTCAGGTAGCCGTCGCAACAGCTTATCAAGATATAACATGTCAGGTTTATCATGTCAAGTGTACTTGTCAGGAGTGCGCCACGACGGACCACTATCAGGTCATGTCAGGTCATTATGTCAGGAGTGCACCACTACGGGTCACTATCGTGTCATGCTCAAGTATCATTTCCAAACATATTAAACAAATCCATGATTATCAAGTTCATGACAAAAGGCGTAAGGATATAAAATGGACGTTAAATATCTAATAAAATATTAATATACAGGGCTATAGAAGATCAAGGGTAATCAGGCTACGCTCAGGCTAGCGTACGCTCAGGTCTGCGTACCAAAGGATCCATACACTTCCAATGGGAAGCGTACGCAAGGGTCAGCGTACACAAGGGCACGCTCAAGCTACAGGTCAGCGTACGCTCAAGCTAGCGTACGCTCAAGACTGCGTACGCTCGAGCTAGCGTACGAAAGGGGCCAGCGTACGCCTTGCTCGCTTAAGCTAGCGTACCAAGGCACGCGTACGCTCAAGCTAGCGTACGCTCAAGACATGTTGCCAACAGGCAGCATATCAAGGCTAGCGTACGCTCGCTAAAGAGCAGCATACACAAGTCAGCGTACGCTCGCTAAAGAGCAGCGTACACAAGTCAGCGTACGCTCGCTAAAGAGCAGCGTACTCAAGTCAGCGTACGCTCGCTAAAGAGCAGCGTACAGCTCAGCGGCGTAAGCTAAAAAGCTAGCTCACTGTTTACTGTCTTCTCCAAATGGCAAGAACAGCAAGAACTCTAAAGTTGAATCTAAGCTTCAATTGTCCAAATCTTGGTCAAAACAAGTCCGAATCCAACTTTCCAAAGGTCAAAATTGGGTAGAATAAAATTCTCTAAAACATGGAACCATCAAAACTTGAAAACAAGCAAGTTTAATAGATCAAAACCACCAAAATCCGAAAGTAACTAATTTCTAGATCTACAAAAATTAAAGCCTAAAAAGGGAAAATGACAAGTTCTAATGTGGTTTAGAATCATGAGGAGAAGCTAATGAAACCATCAAAAGGAGTTCTCTTGTGGAAGCAAGTTGCACTTGCCTATGGTGTTCTTGGTTGGTGGAGAAGAGTAATGGTGGGGGAAGGAGAAGTAAATGAGAATTATGGAGGAGAGAGAAGGTTGGTGGGGATATTAAAGATGGAGGGTTGTGGTGGAAATGAAGGAGAAGCATAGGCTAAGGTGTTCCACCCTTGGCCCATGATGAACCAAGCAGTGGGTCGGCCGGACCAAGCCAAACCAAACCGAGAGTAAACAAGCCAAGCCAAACCAAGGAGATATGCAAATACAAGATAAAATACGTATGCGTATTCCAAATACGCAATACGAACAACAGGCATTACAACTCTACCCACCTTAAAAGAATTCCGTCCTCGGAATTTAATTAAGAGGCTAGAGGGACAAGAACAAGCTACACTATTCACAGGCAATTATACTAGGCAATCAATCAATCATGCAAGCAAGGAATTGATGGCATGAGGCATAAGAAAGACATTATACCTCACGAGTCAAACAAGTCGGGATATCGTGATCGGATATCATCCTCACGCTCCCACGTTGACTCCCCCAAAGAGTGATGACCCCAAGCAACTCGGACTAACTTGATAGTCTTGTTCTTGAGGATCTTCTCTCTTCGATCCAATATAGACACGGGCCTCTCCTCATACGAAAGGTTGGTACCAACAACCAATTCCGAATGATCCAGGATGTGGCTCGGGTCCGGGATGTACCGTCGTAATTGGGATACATGGAACACGTCATGCACCTCGCTTAGCGACGGTGGAAGAGCGAGACGATAGGATACATCTCCTACTCGCTCCAGAATGTCGAACGGCCCTATATACCTAGGACTAAGCTTTTCCCGTATGCCGAAATGAATGACGCCATGGTTAGGCAAAATCCTCAGGAATACATGATCGCCGACCGAGAACTCGAGAGGGCGCCGATGAGAATCGGCCCAATGGCGCTGGCGATCTTGGGCAACTCGAAGATGATCTCTGACCCTTCTGACCACTTCAACTGTCTGAGCGATCATTTCTGGACCAAGCATCTGTCTCTCTCCAACATCATCCCAGGCTAGCGGGGATCTGCACTTCCTGCCATAAAGTGCCTCGAACGATGCCATCTGGATACTGGCCTGGAAAGTGTTGTTGTACGAGAATTCTACCAGGTGCAAGTGATCTTCCCATGAACCACCGAAGTCAAGTGTACAGGACCGCAACATGTCTTCAAGGGTCTGGATCGTGCGCTCCGACTGGCCATCTGTCTGCGGGTGATATGCTGAACTGAACTGGAGACGAGTTCCTAAACTCTCTTACAAGCTACGCCAAAAATATGACATAAATCTAGAATCTCGATCCGAGGTAATACTGACTGGCACACCGTGTAATCTGACAATCTGCCTGAGGTACATCTCCGCTAGCTGAGCCGTCGACTGACCAACTCTGAAGGGAAGAAAGTGAGCCACTTTCGTGAGCTGATCAACTATAACCCAAATAGCATCTCGACCAGCTGGGGATCTAGGTAATCCAGTCACAAAATCCATGGTCACATACTCCCACTTCCATTCTGGAATCGGCAAGGGCTGAAGAAGTCCAGCCGGTCTCTGATATTCAGCCTTGACTTGTTGGCAAACCAAACACCGAGAGACAAACCGAGCTATCTTCCGCTTCATGCCATTCCACCAGAAGTGCTGACGGATATCTCGGTACATCTTCGTACTGCCAGGATGGATGGAATACTGAGAACTGTGCGCCTCTGACATGATCTCCTGCCTGATATCTCCACTGGGTACACAAAGACGCTTCCTATGTCGAAGTGTACCGTCCTCATAAATACATAGCTTTGGTCTTTGACCTGCCTCGCACTCTGCTCTGAGTCGCTGAAGCTTGGAATCTGCTGACTGCGCTATCCGGATCCTCTCGACTATAGTGGACTGAACTTGCATACTGGCCATCAATGCTACACTGGAAGGGAGAACAACTTCTATACCCATCTTCTGAAGATCTGCTAACAGCACTGGCTGCGCTGTTAGGAAATAAACTCGGGCTCTCCTGCTCAAAGCATCTGCAACAACGTTGGCCTTCCCAGGATGATACTGCAAGTTGACATCATAATCCACAAGAAGCTCCAGCCATCTCCTCTGACGCATATTTAGATCCTTCTGGGTGAAAACATACTTCAGACTCTTGTGGTCGGTGAAAATCTCTACCCTATCTCCATACAAATAGTGCCTCCACAACTTAAGTGCAAACACTACCGCTGCCAGCTCCAAGTCATGGGTTGGATAATTCCTCTCATGATCACGAAGTTGTCGTGACGCATAAGCTATTACCTTCCCATGCTGCATCAGAACACATCCTAAGCCTCTGCCTGAAGCATCACAATACACTGAGAATCCTCCGGTCCCATCTGGAAGCGTGAGAATAGGAGCTGTTATCAATCCTCGCATCAACTGCTCAAAAGAACTCTGACACTCTATCGTCCAAGTAAACTGCGCATCCTTGCGGGTCAACTGCGTCAATGGCGCTGAAATTCGAGCAAAATCCGAAACAAACTGCCGGTAGTAGCCGGCCAATCCAAGAAAACTACGAACCTCTGTAACTGTGCTGGGCACTGGCCATGACTCAATAGCCATAATCTTCTGGGGATCCTCTTCTACTCCTCCTCGAGTGATGATATGACCCAAGTACGAAATACGATCGAGCCAGAACTCGCATTTACTAAACTTGGTATATAACTGGTGCTCTCTGAGGATCTGAAGAACCACACGGAGATGTTGCTCATGCTCCGCCTCACTCTTGCTGTAGACCAGGATGTCATCCAAGAACACGATCACAAACTGATCCAAGTAAGGCATGAAGATGCGATTCATGAGGTCCATGAATACGGCCGGCGTATTGGTTGCTCCAAAAGGCATAACGAGGAACTCCTAATGCCCATATCTTGATCTAAAAGCCATCTTCGGGATGTCCTGCTCTCTGACTCTGATCTGATGATAACCTGAGCGCAAATCAATCTTTGAGAAGACTGAAGCCCCCTTGAGTTGATCAAACAAGTCATCTATCCTCGGAAGAGGGTATCTGTTCTTGATTGTCACTGAGTTCAAGGTACGATAATCAACACATAACCTGGACGTACCATCTTTCTTTTTTACAAGAAGCATCGGGGCTCCCCAAGGCGATCCACTAGCACGAATGAATCCCTTGGTTCTGAGTTCTTCAATCATCTTGTACAATATCTCCAACTCTGATGGCGCCATCCTGTAGACTCTCTCTGATACTGGGGCTGTCCCAGGAATCAAGTCTATAGTGAACTCGATCTTCCGCTCCGGAGGCATACCTGGAAGTTCTTCTGGAAAAACATCTGGAAACTCCTCGACTATCTTGGGCAACTGAACTGCTGCTACTGCCATCCGCAATACTGGAGGAGAAGGTTCAACTTCACCTCGGGAAAAGGAAAACTCTAGCTCGCCTGGAACGCTAAAAACAACCCTGCCAATGTGGCAGTCTATTCTAGCATACTGGTTCCTCAACCAATCCATCCCTAAGACCACATCATAATCGGCCATCGGGAATTCTATCAATCTAGCGGGGAACTCTCTACCGCTAACTACGATCCGACACGAGGAAAACACTCTATCTACTCCCACAAGTCTGTTACCAGTAAGTATATTGAGCCTTACTGATAATGACTCGGGCTCCAATCCTACCCGTGTCGCGAATCGTGCAGACATAAAAGAATACGATGCACCGGAATCAAATAAAGCTGAAGCTGGAAAGGAGTTGACGAGAATAGTACCTGCCACTACCTCATCTGGTGCCAACTCTTCCTCCACGGTCATCACCATAGCCTGACCGTGCCTTCGGGGTGCTGGTCCCCTCTGCTGAAACCCTCGCTGCCTACTCTGACTCAAGGCCTGGGCTTGTGCATACTGCTGGGGGCTATGTTGCTAAAATACCTGGGACTGAGGCGGCAAGGGCCTCGGCAACGGATACTGTTGCTGCTGGACCGGAGCTGGTCCTCTCATCGAAGAACTAGAAAGGTTGGACGAGGATGAACCACCCCTGTTTGGGCAGGATCCAACCCTATGGTCTGGTGCTCCACAAACTAGACACAATCCCTGTGCCCTGCGACATTCTGCCACCACATGGCCTGGCTTCCCACAATGAGAACAACCCACTGCGGAAAGTTGCTTCTGCTTCTGCTGCTGCTGAGGGTGCGTCGGAGTTGAATGCTGAACCGACGTCACTGAGGCTGCTCGCCTCGGAGCCCCAATAGTCAAGGCCCTGGCTGCCGGGGCTGGTGCTGAAGACTGATTCATCTGGCCGTGAGATCTCTTCCGACCCCCGGCCCTATCTACAATCCTCTGGGAGGTATACTCATGCCTCCGGGCTGCTCTCAAGACTGCATCAAAAGTCTGATGCTCAAACTGCTCGACTGCCAACAAGATCTCCAAGTGAAGCCCCTGCTAGAACCGTTGGGCTCTATCATACTCGGTTGCCACCAAGGTAGGAGCAAACCGACTGAGTCTGGAAAACTAGGCCGTATATCCATCGACCGTCCTGTCTCCTTGCTTCAGATTGGTAAACCTCGTCTGCAGATCATATCGAGCTACGGCATCGAAATACTTGGTCTGGAATCTCTCTCTGAACACCGTCCAAGCAATAGGTGCTGGTAATCCAACGGCCTGAGCTGCCCACCAGCTGCGGGCAAGAACTAACAACTGCAGGCGCACAACCGCCACCTTCTCGTTCTTTGGAGTCCTGGCTACTTCTAGAATCACTTCTGCGTCCTGAAGCCATGCATCTGCCGCGATAGCATCTTCACTACCGTCAAAGAAGGGAGGGTTCAAGCGCTTGAAGCTGTTGGCAGCGCTGTTACCCTGATGACCACCCCGGGTCAAAGCATCCGTCACTGCCTGGTGCAAGACATCTCTACGCCGGTCTTGGAAAGCTATCAAGGTCCTGATGAGTCCTACCAAAGTGCCGTCATCAGGCTCGGCAGGCTGAACTGGCTGGACTGGTGGTTCTCCGTCAGAGGGCACGACTCTGGAGGCTACTCCGGAATGCTGGGCTTGATCTCTAGGTTGCTGCTGGTCCGCGGGAGGTGCTCCGCCTTGCTGGTCGGCAGGTCCATGAACAATGCCGCTGAAGAAGACGACATAGGGAACAATAAGGAAGGACCAGGACAGATCAACGATACAAGCATATGATCAGGACAAGAATCCAGGGATTCAGAAGATACGAGCAGAGATCAAGGATGAATACTGATTGAGACATCTATTCGGTAAACCCTCACATATCTTGATTTACAAGACCTGCATGGGCCACCACTTAAACCATGTCACGCCCCAGAACCAGAATACTAGAGAGCGGGGGCAGACATAGCCAGCTACGTATATTGAAATGGATTCCATCTCGCTATACGGTCACTGCTGTCTAGATACATGAGGGTTTATCTACAAGCCAACAGTCTCTTAAGGTCATGAACAAGCCTAGTGTCTCAATCATAAGCAAGTAAGAGTCACAAGATGTATGATCATTAAATATACAATAATAAGGCGTCCCAAATATTACATATTCAGCTGATCATGAAGCTGGTCGTTACAAAATGTTAGGACTAGCAAGAGTTTAGTCATACATGATCAACCCTAGGATTTGTCAATCATGTTACAGCCCGTAGGCAGACAGTAAGTAAGTGCAATCGAGCTAAACAGGTGCTCGTCGGCTAAACGCCTCAAAAGAATATTTTTACAATAGAGCGGAAGAGCCAAAAATAACCCACTCGTTGCCAGGGTTCCGTCTAGTGGCCACCATCTGGCTGGGGAGGCGGTAGATCCTCTGGAGTTGCTCCGAAATCTGGCCACACAAAACCAGCTGGGTCAGACCCCAGAAAGAGCAAGTGCCACAAAGGAGGCTTCACTTAAGAACTAAAACCAGCAATCAGCACAGGAATATAAATATAAATAAAATAAGGACTGGAATAAAAGGAAACATATCAGGATGATATACGACGAGATAACCATAGAACTATTCAGATAGCCAGGTTACAACCCGTAAACCAAACAAGGACCGGGGTTGTAACCCTTCGTCTGAACGGAGCTTGATTTCTCACCATTTATCGGTAAAATAAATACAAGCATTCTGGTCAGTCAATAGTCTGGAACAGGGTCAGGGCAAGACTAGACTGGTTAGACTCCATCCAATCACTTCACGGCCAAGCAAGAACTACGGCTTGATACTTTAACTAACTAGGGTTGTCACAAGCCTAATTACTAACAAGATGCAGTGAGATTATTCCACAGCCACAAGCCCTGCAGACCATCCAGGTCACCCAGGTCGAGAGATTAGGGTTGAATTCAGGTGGGTACATCGTCCAGGAAACGCATGTACCCTTAAGCAGTTTGAAGGGTGCAACACATGACAGTGTGCTGGAAATGTGCCCTACTCGACGGCAGGCTACAGATCCCAAGCACGCCCAGGTAACGGGATTGTCTGTAGGTACTCCTGACCGTGGTACTCAGGAGTCCCCTCCTAGACATGATGCAAGACAGGACTGGATTATTTGTACAAGCACAATCGCCCACGGTGTCCAGGTTATTCATACAGGTCATGTCATGTCAGGTAGCCGTCGCAACAGCTTATCAAGATATAACATGTCAGGTTTATCATGTCAAGTGTACTTGTCAGGAGTGCACCACGACGGACCACTATCAGGTCATGTCAAGTTATTATGTCAGGAGTGCACCACTACGGGTCACTATCGTGTCATGCTCAAGTATCATTTCCAAACATATTAAACAAATCCATAATTATCAAGTTCATGACAAAAGGCGTAAGGATATAAAATGGACGTTAAATATCTAATAAAATATTAATATACAGGGCTATAGAAGATCAAGGGTAATCCGGCTACGCTCAGGCTAGCGTACGCTCAGGTCTGCGTACCAAAGGATCCATACACTTCAAATGGGAAGCGTACGCAAGGGTCAGCGTACACAAGGGCACGCTCAAGCTACAGGTCAGCGTACGCTCAAGCTAGCGTACGCTTAAGACTGCGTACGCTCGAGCTAGCGTACGAAAGGGGCCAGCGTACGCCTTGCTCGCTTAAGCTAGCGTACCAAGGCACGCGTACGCTCAAGCTAGCGTACGCTCAAGACATGCTGCCAACAGGCAGCGTATCAAGGCTAGCGTATGCTCGCTAAAGAGCAGCATACACAAGTCAGCGTACGCTCGCTAAAGAGCAGCGTACACAAGTCAGCGTACGCTCGCTAAAGAGCAGCGTACACAAGTCAGCGTACGCTCGCTAAAGAGCAGCGTACTCAAGTCAGCGTACGCTCGCTAAAGAGCAGCGTACAGCTCAGCGGCGTAAGCTAAAAAGCTAGCTCACTGTTCACTGTCTTCTCCAAATGGCAAGAACAGCAAGAACTCTAAAGTTGAATCTAAGCTTCAATTGTCCAAATCTTGGTCAAAACAAGTCCGAATCCAACTTTCTAAAGGTCAAAATTGGGTAGAATAAAATTCTCTAAAACATGGAACCATCAAAACTTGAAAACAAGCAAGTTTAATAGATCAAAACCACCAAAATCCAAAAGTAACTAATTTCTAGATCTACAAAAATTAAAGCCTAAAAAGGGAAAATGACAAGTTCTAATGTGGTTTAGAATCATGAGGAGAAGCTAATGAAACCATCAAAAGGAGTTCTCTTGTGGAAGCAAGTTGCACTTGCCTATGGTGTTCTTGGTTGGTGGAGAAGAGTAATGGTGGGGGAAGGAGAAGTAAATGAGAATTATGAAGGAGAGAGAAGGTTGGTGGGGATAATAAAGAGGGGGGTTGTGGTGGAAATGAAGGAGAAGCATAGGCTAAGGTGTTCCACCCTTGGCCCATGATGAACCAAGCAGTGGGCCGGCCGGACCAAGCCAAACCAAACCGAGAGTAAACAAGCCAAGCCAAACCAAGGAGATATGCAAATACAAGATAAAATACGTATATGTATTCCAAATATGCAATACGAACAACAGGCATTACAACTCTACCCACCTTAAAAGAATTCCGTCCTCGGAATTTAATTAAGAGGCTAGAGGGACAAGAACAAGCTACACTATTCACAGGCAATTATACTAGGCAATCAATCAATCATGCAAGCAAGGAATTGATGGCATGAGGCATAAGAAAGACATTATACCTCACGAGTCAAACAAGTCGGGATATCATGATCGGATATCATCCTCACGCTCCCACGTTGACTCCCCCAAAGAGTGATAACCCCAAGCAACTCGGACTAACTTGATAGTCTTGTTCTTGAGGATCTTCTCTCTTCGATCCAATATAGACACGGGCCTCTCCTCATACGAAAGGTTGGTACCAACAACCAATTCCGAATGATCCAGGATGTGGCTCGGGTCCGGGATGTACGGTCGTAATTGGGATATATGGAACACGTCATGCACCTCGCTTAGCGACGGTGGAAGAGCGAGACGATAGGATACATCTCCTACTCGCTCCAGAATGTCGAACGGCCCTATATACCTAGGACTAAGCTTTCCCCGTATGCCGAAACGAATGACGCCATGGTTCGGCAAAATCCTCAGGAATACATGATCGCCGACCGAGAACTCGAGAGGGCGTCGATGAGAATCGGCCCAATGGCGCTGGCGATCTTGGGCAACTCGAAGATGATCTCTGACCCTTCTGACCACTTCAACTTTCTGAGCGATCATTTCTGGACCAAGCATCTGTCTCTCTCCAACATCATCCCAGGCTAGCGGGGATCTGCACTTCCTGCCATAAAGTGCCTCGAACGGTGCCATCTGGATACTGGCCTGGAAACTGTTGTTGTACGAGAATTCTACCAGGTGCAAGTGATCTTCCCATGAACCACCGAAGTCAAGTGTACAGGACCGCAACATGTCTTCAAGGGTCTGGATCGTGCGCTTCGACTGGCCATCTGTCTGCGAGTGATATGCTGAACTGAACTGGAGACGAGTTCCTAAACTCTCTTGCAAGCTACGCCAAAAATGTGACGTAAATCTAGAATCTCGGTCCGAGTTAATACTGACTGGCACACCGTGCAATCTGACAATCTGCCTGAGGTACATCTCCGCTAGCTGAGCCGTCGACTGACCAACTCTGAAGGGAAGAAAGTGAGCCACTTTCGTGAGCTGATCAACTATAACCCAAATAGCATCTCGACCAGCTGGGGATCTAGGTAATCCAGTCACAAAATCCATGGTCACATACTCCCACTTCTATTCTGGAATCGGCAAGGGCTGAAGAAGTCCAGCCGGTCTCTGATATTCAGCCTTGACTTGTTGGCAAACCAAACACCGAGAGACAAACCGAGCTATCTCCCGCTTCATGCCATTCCACCAGAAGTGCTGACGGATATCTCGGTACATCTTCGTACTGTCAGGATGGATGGAATACTGAGAACTGTGCGCCTCTGACATGATCTCCTGCCTGATATCTCCACTGGGTACACAAAGACGCTTCCCATGTCGAAGTGTACCGTCCTCATGAATGCATAGCTTTGGTCTTTGACCTGCCTCGCACTCTGCTCTGAGTCGCTGAAGCTTGGAATCTGCTGACTGCGCCATCCGGATCCTCTCGACTATAGTGGACTGAACTTGCATATTGGCGATCAATGCTACACTGGAAAGGAGAACAACTTCTATACCCATCTTCTGAAGGTCTGCTAACAGCTCTGGCTGCGCTGTTAGGAAATAAACTCCGGCTCTCCTGCTCAAAGCATCTGCAACAACGTTGGCCTTCCCAGGATGATACTGCAAGTTGACATCATAATCCACAAGAAGCTCCAGCCATCTCTTCTGACGCATATTTAGATCCTTCTGGGTGAAAACATACTTCAGACTCTTGTGGTCGGTGAAAATCTCCATCCTATCTCCATACAAATAGTGCCTCTACAACTTAAGTGCAAACACTACCGCTGCCAGCTCCAAGTCATGGGTTGGATAATTCCTCTCATGATCATGAAGTTGTCGTAACGCATAAGCTATTACCTTCCCATGCTGCATCAGAACACATCCTAAGCCTCTGCCTGAAGCATCACAATACACTGAGAATCCTCCGGTCCCATCTGGAAGCGTGAGAATAGGAGCTGTTATCAATCCTCGCTTCAACTGCTCAAAAGAACTCTGACACTCTACCGTCCAAGCAAACTGCGCATCCTTGCGGGTCAACTGCGTCAATGGCGCTGAAATTCGAGCAAAATCTGAAACAAACCGCCGGTAGTAGCCGGCCAATCCAAGAAAACTACGAACCTCTGCAACTGTGCTGGGCACTGGCCATGACTCAATAGCCATAATCTTCTGGGGATCCACTTCCACTCCTCCTCGAGTGATGATATGACCCAAGTATGAAATACGATCGAGCCAGAACACGCATTTACTAAACTTGGCATATAACTGGTACTCTCTGAGGATCTGAAGAACCACACGGAGATGCTGCTCATGCTCCGCCTCACTCTTGCTGTAGACCAGGATGTCATCCAAGAACACGATCACAAACTGATCCAAGTAAGACATGAAGATGCGATTCATGAGGTCCATGAATACGGCCGGCGCATTGGTTGCTCCAAAAGGCATAACGAGGAACTCCTAATGCCCATATCTTGATCTAAAAGCCATCTTCGGGATGTCCTGCTCTCTGACTCTGATCTGATGATAACCTGAGCGCAAATCAATCTTTGAGAAGACTGAAGCCCCCTTGAGTTGATCAAACAAGTCATCTATCCTCGGAAGAGGGTATCTGTTCTTGATTGTCACTGAGTTCAAGGTACGATAATCAACACATAACCTGGACGTACCATCCTTCTTTTTCACAAGAAGCATCGGAACTCCCCAAGGCGATCCACTAGCATGAATGAATCCCTTGGTTCTGAGTTCTTCAATCATCTTGTACAATATCTCCAACTCTGATGGCGCCAGCCTGTAGACTCTCTCTGATACTGGGGCTGTCCCGGAAATCAAGTCTATAGTGAACTCGATCTCCCGCTCCGGAGGCATACCTGGAAGTTCTTCTGGGAAAACATCTGGAAACTCCTCGACTATCTTGGGCAACTGAACTGCTGCTACTGCCATCCGCAATACTGGAGGAGAAGGTTCAACTTCACCTCGGGAAAAGGAAAACTCTGGCTCGCCTGGAATGCTAAAAACAACCCTGCCAATGTGGCAGTCTATTCTAGCATACTGGTTCCTCAACCAATCCATCCCTAAGACCACATCATAATCGGCTATCGGGAATTCTATCAATCTAGCGGGGAACTCTCTACCGCTAACTACGATCCGACACGAGAAAAACACTCTATCTACTCCCACAAGTCCGTTACTAGTAAGTATATTGAGCCTTACTGATAATGACTCGGGCTCCAATCCTACCCGTGTCGCGAATCGTGCAGACATAAAAGAATGCGATGCACCGGAATCAAATAAAGCTGAAGCTGGAAAGGAGTTGACAAGAATAGTACCTGCCACTACCTCACCTGGTGCTAACTCTTCCTCCACGGTCATCACCATAGCCTGACCGTGCCCTCGGGGTGCTGGTCCCCTTTGCTGAAACCCTCGCTACCTACTCTGACTCAAGGCCTAGGCTTGTGCATACTGCTGGAGGCTATGTTGCTGAAATGCCTGGGACTGAGGCGGCAAGGGCCTCGGCAATGGATACTGTTGCTGCTGGACCGGAGCTGGTCCTCTCACCGAAGAACTAGAAAGGTTGGACGAGGATGAACCACCCCTGTTCGGGCAGGATCCAACCCTATGGTCTGGTGCTCCACAAGCTAGACACAATCCCTGTGCCCTGCAACATTCTGCCACCACATGGCCTGGCTTCCCACAATGAGAACAACCCACTGCGGAAAGTTGTTTCTGCTTCTGCTGCTGCTGAGGGTGCGTCGAAGTTGAATGCTGAACCGACGTCACTGAGGCTGCTCGCCTCGGAGCCCCAATAGTCAAGGCCCTGGCTGTCGGGGCTGGTGCTGAAGACTGATTCATCTGGCCGTGAGATCTCTTTCGACCCCCGGCCCTATCTACAATCCTCTAGGAGGTATACTCATACCTCCGGGCTGCTCTCAAGACTGCATCAAAAGTCTGATGCTCAAACTGCTCGACTGCCAACAAGATCTCCAAGTGAATCCCCTGCTGGAACAGTTGGGCTCTATCATACTCGGTTGCCACCAAGGTAGGAGCAAACCGTCTGAGTCTGGAAAACTCGGCCGCATATCCATCGACCATCCTGTCTCCTTGCTTCAGATTGGTAAACCTCGTCTGCAGATCATACCGAGCTACGGCAACGAAATACTTGGTCTGGAATCTCTCTCTGAACACCGCCCAAGCAATAGGTGCTGGTAATCCAACGGCCTGAGCTGCCCACCAGCTGCAGACAAGATCTAACAACTGCAGGCGCACAACCGCCACCTTCTCGTTCTCTGGAGTCCTGGCTACTTCTAGAATCACTTATGTGTCCTGAAGCCATGCATCTGCCGCGATAGCATCTTCACTACCGTCAAAGAAGGGAGGGTTCAAGCGCTTGAAGCTGTTGGCAGCGCTGTTACCCTGATGACCACCCCGAGTCAAAGCATCCGTCACTGCCTGGTGCAAGGCATCTCTACGCCGGTCTTGGAAAGCTATCAAGGTCCTGACGAGTCCTACCAAAGTGCCGTCATCAGGCTCGGCAGGCTGAACTGGCTGGACTGGTGGTTCTCCGTCAGAGGGCACGACTCTAGAGGCTACTCCGGAATGCTGGGCTTGATCTCCAGGTTGCTGCTGGTCCGCCAGAGGTGCTCCGCCTTGCTGGTCGGCAGGTCCACGAACAATGCCGCTGAAGAAGACGACATAGGGAACAATAAGGAAGGACCAGAACAGATCAACGATACAAGCATATGATCAGGACAAGAATCCAGGGATTCAGAAGATACGAGCAGAGATCAAGGACGAATACTGATTGAGACATCTATTCGGTAAACCCTCACATATCTTGATTTACAAGACCTGCATGGGCCACCACTTAAACCAAGTCACACCCCAGAACCAGAATACTGGAGAGCGAGGGCAGACATAGCCAGCTACGTATATTGAAATGGATTCCATCTCGCTATACGGTTACGGCTGTCTAGATACATGAGGGTTTATCTACAAGCCAACAGTCTCTTAAGGTCATGAACAAGCCTAGTGTCTCAATCATAAGCAAGTAAGTAAGAGTCACAAGATGTATGATCATTAAATATACAATAATAAGGCGTCCCAAATATTACGTATTCAGCTGATCATGAAGCTGGTCGTTACAAAATGTTAGGACTAGCAAGAGTTTAGTCATACATGATCAACCCTAGAATTTGTCAATCATGTTACCGCCCGTAGGCAGACAGTAAGTAAGTGCAATCGAGCTAAACAGGTGCTCGTCGGCTAAACGCCTCAAAAGAATATTTTTACAATAGAGCGGAAGAGCCAAAAATAACCCACTCGTTGCCAGGGTTCCGTCTAGTGGCCACCATCTGGCTGGGGAGGCGGTAGATCCTCTGGAGTTGCTCCGAAATCTGGCCACACAAAACCAGCTGGGTCAGACCCCAGAAAGAGCAAGTGCCACAAAGGAGGCTTCACTTAAGAACTAAAACCAGCAATCAGCACAGGAATATAAATATAAATAAAATAAGGACTGGAATAAAAGGAAACATATCAGGATGATATACGACGAGATAACCATAGAACTATTCAGATAGCCAGGTTACAACCCGTAAACCAAACAAGGACCGGGGTTGTAACCCTTCGTCTGAACGGAGCTTGATTTCTCACCATTTATCGGTAAAATAAATACAAGCATTCTGGTCACTCAATAGTCTGGAACAGGGTCGGGGCAAGACTAGACTGGTTAGACTCCATCCAATCACTTTACGGCCAAGCAAGAACTACGGCTTGATACTTTAACTAACTAGGGTTGTCACAAGCCTAATTACTAACAAGATGCAGTGAGATTATTCCACAGCCACAAGCCCTGCAGACCATCCAGGTCACCCAGGTCGAGAGATTAGGGTTGAATTCAGGTGGGTACATCGTCCAGGAAACGCATGTATCCTTAAGCAGTTTGAAGGGTGCAACACATGACAGTGTGCTGGAAATGTGCCCTACTCGACGGCAGGCTACAGATCCCATGCGCGCCCAGGTAACGGGATTGCCTGTAGCTGGAAAATTTCTTCATGACTAATGTATTAATCTAGTTGTTAATCTTAGTCCATTTTAGTAGGTACTCCTGACCGTGGTACTCAGGAGTCCCCTCCTAGACATGATGTAAGACAGGACTGGATTATTTGTACAAGCACAATCGCCCACGGTGTCCAGGTTATTCATACAGGTCATGTCATGTCAGGTAGCCGTCGCAACAGCTTATCAAGATATAACATGTCAGGTTTATCATGTCAAGTGTACTTGTCAGGAGTACGCCACGACGGACCACTATCAGGTCATGTCAGGTCATTATGTCAGGAGTGCACCACTACGGGTCACTATCGTGTCATGCTCAGGTATCATTTCCAAACATATTAAACAAATCTATGATTATCAAGTTCATGACAAAAGGCGTAAGGATATAAAATGGACGTTAAATATCTAAAAAAATATTAATATACAGGGCTATAGAAGATCAAGGGTAATCAGGCTACGCTCAAGCCAGGCTACGCTCAGGCTAGAGTACGCTCAGGTCTGCGTACCAAAGGATCCATACACTTCCAATGGGAAGCGTACGCATGGGTCAGCGTACACAAGGGCACGCTCAAGCTACAGGTCAACGTACGCTCAAGCTAGCGCACGCTCAAGACTGCGTACGCTCGAGCTAGCATACGAAAGGGGCCAGCGTACGCCTTGCTCGCTTAAGCTAGCGTACCAAGGCACGCGTACGCTCAAGCTAACGTACGCTCAAGACATGCTGCCAACAGGCAGCGTATCAAGGCTAGCGTACGCTCGCTAAAGAGCAGCATACACAAGTCAGCGTACGCTCGCTAAAGAGCAGCGTACACAAGTCAGCGTACGCTCGCTAAAGAGCAGCGTACATAAGTCAGCGTACGCTCGCTAAAGAGCAGCGTACTCAAGTCAGCGTACGCTCGCTAAAGAGCAGCGTACAGCTCAGCGGCGTAAGCTAAAAAGCTAGCTCACTGTTCACTGTCTTCTCCAAATGGCAAGAACAGCACGAACTCTAAAGTTGAATCTAAGCTTCAATTGTCCAAATCTTGGTCAAAACAAGTCCGAATCCAACTTTCCAAAGGTCAAAATTGGGTAGAATAAAATTCTCTAAAACATGGAACCATCAAAACTTGAAAACAAGCAAGTTTAATAGATCAAAACCACCAAAATCCGAAAGTAACTAATTTCTAGATCTATAAAAATTAAAGCCTAAAAAGGGAAAATGACAAGTTCTAATGTGGTTTAGAATCATGAGGAGAAGCTAATGAAACCATCAAAAGGAGTTCTCTTGTGGAAGCAAGTTGCACTTACCTTTCGTGTTCTTGGTTGGTGGAGAAGAGTAATGGAGGGGGAAGGAGAAGTAAATGAGAATTATGGAGGAGAGAGAAGGTTGGTGGGGGTAATAAAGAGGGGGGGTTGTGGTGGAAATGAAGGAGAAGCATAGGCTAAGGTGTTCCACCCTTGGCCCATGATGAACCAAGCAGTGGGCCGGCCGGACCAAGCCAAACCAAACCCAAAGTAAACAAGCCAAGCCAAACCAAGGAGATATGCAAATACAAGATAAAATACGTATACGTATTCCAAATACGTAATACGAACAATAGGCATTACATTAGGCTCTCCATTTCTACCGGCCGAGGTTCCCGTCTTGGTGGAGGGAGCTGAATTCTATCTCCTTGTATAACTATGTCCAAGATGGGCTTGACATGGCCGTCTTCGAAGGAGTAGGTCATTTACGGCCATTGCTTGTCTGCCAGTTTTGACTCAGGTTTCTGGGCTGTGTCGGCCACCATAGCCTGCTTGCCCTTGTTGTCCTGATTGTTGGAGGAGCTACCACCATTGTTGTTATTGGTATTGGGGCGCTTGCCCTTGTCCTCTCCTTCCGAGATGTGTAATCCCAGTTGGCGAGCCTTCTTCAACCTGTCTTCGGCGCTAGTGGCACTGATGATAAATGTTTTCCAGTCCTTAAATTGACTTTTGCCCATCCAGAGGCTGATTGTTGGGAGCAGTCTCTTTTGGCAAATTTGAATTAAGGAGGAATCTGGATTACCAGATGGCAACTTCATTGCGGTTTGGAGAAACCGCTTAATGTAGTTCCTTGTCAGCTCATTCTCCCCTTGAACGACGTCCATGAAGGTGGACATTGTGCCGTCCTGTCCTACTTCGTAGAATCTCTCCAAGAACATGCGCTTGAAGCTGGTAAAGGAGTGGATGCAGTTGTCTGGCAGGTTACGGTACCAGTCGAAGGCGACCCCTTCCAAGGCCCCAATGAATAACCGTATAAGGATGGCATCGTCATGGGGCAGATGGTTGGTGGTGACCTCGAAGTAAGTGATGTACCGACTTGTCGAGGTCTTTCCATCGTATGGATTGATATGGAATGGTTTATACTTTGGTGGGAAGGGAACATTTCTCCACGCAGTGGGAAACGGTTGTCGTATCCTGAGGTCTTGGCAGTTTTTTTGGGCGTAGAACATGGCTCGGAGCTCCTGGACCTCTCTTCATGCCTCCCTGGCCTCGTCTGCAGCGGTAGGAGCTGACATTTCAGGAGGATTATTGCCCGAATTCGGTGCCGCTGAGTTCGAGTTCGCATTTACCGCGGGACCCAAGTTTGTTTGGCCAGTCGTCCCTCCTTGCAGAGTACGGAGGGCTACTTTTATCTCGTCCACCGATTTGACCAAAGTGCGCATATGGCCTCCAGAGTATCGATGCGTTGACGATCACTGGGACCATCTTGTTCGTCGTTTGTCATGAATGTCGTCCTCACATGAGTAGAAGTGGAAGGGACGGTAGACGACATGCCCTCCGAATCATACTCCTGTACCGAGAAGTCATCGGGGTATGTGGGAATGTTCTTCCCTGGTTCGGACTCAGAAAGAATAGTACCCCCAGCTTCAGAGCTTGCTTCATTTTGAGAGTCGTGGACGTCCTCGGGGACGTCGGCACCTGCTGTATCTAATGGGAAAGTTGTTTTCCCGGGCTCGTCTCCTTGGAATATCGAATTATCGTGGATGTTCGGAGGAGTGCTACCCCCAGTTCCAACGACCCCCAGTGATGTGGATGATGAATCTCCTACTGTAGCAGATTTCGTCTTCGAACGGGTACCTTGGAAAACTCTTGTGGTGGACAACCGTTTAGACGATAGTTTTTTAGTCACAGTGGTTGAAATCTTCGGGCTGGAAACGTTTATCTTCTTTTCTCTCCCATCGGTGGGGATTTTCTGAGTAGAGTTACAAGAGACGACAGGAGGCGCCTCATCCCCTGAGCTCAGTTGTTATAATCTTTGGAAGACGGACTGCCGGTCTTCTCGTACCGTCGCGCTGTTGCAACAGCAGTTGATAATGACTTGGGTGCAGTGACATTCGTGGGAGGACTCTTTGTACACCGAGGCCTCTTCTCTTTCCTTACGTTTGTGAAGGATAACCTCACGCAAGTCAGATGGGTCTGGAACGACCATGTTTGCTCCGTGGATTTTGGAAGACTTTTTGGAACTACTCTGTCCGTATGCCGTCGGGGGCTGGACTCGAGTGGTTCTGTACAACTTCCCATCAGAGGCCCGCATAACGGTATGTGGAACGCTCGGATGGTCAGAGGTCGGGATAGCAGACTGAGCTTGCCAAGCTCGCGCTGCCTAGACTTCTTCACTCTAGTGCACGAGGGCACATAGTAGAAAGAGTCTAACTGGTGCTGCAGAGAGTCAGACATATTTTTTCGGATGCATGAGAGATCAGAACCATAGGAGAGGCGATCGAAGACTGAGCCTGAGCCGCGTAGAGCGAACAGCATGCGGCTGGAATCAACAGTCTTCATGCGGCTGGCAAACGTAGCCGCATGGGCTTTCTTCATGCGGCTGGAAGTCTCGGCCGCATAATTGTTCTTCATGCGGCTGGCAGTTTCGGTCGCATGAACATCATGCATGCGGCTGGCAATCTTGGCCGCATGAGTGTTCAGCCTGCGGCTAGTGTCTTTGTTTGGCTTCTTCCTGGAGTACATAGAATCACTCTTTTCCCCTACAAGTCCAGCATCGTAGTACTTTCCTCTGTCGGACTTGGGGACAACAGAGTCTTCTATGGCTTGAAGTGGGGCCGCATGAGAGTTGCCTTCGCCGTCTTGGGCAGCAGAGAGTACTTCGTCCAGAGCTTGGAGAGGAGCAAATAATTTTGGCCTCCACTCCCTGCGAGCTTTCTTTCTGCGGGTTCGCTTCTGGACCGGGCCAGCGCTCCTGTCGGAGAGCATTTCTTCAAACGCCTGTTGGTCGAAGCGAACGACCATCTTCTGTTTTGTGGAGCCAAGTTTGGCTGCATCCGATTGCGTCACCAACTTCTCAGCCGTTGAGAAGTTTGTCCCCAGTAGAGTCGCCATCGTGTTTGCTATGAATTATAAAAGAACAGAACAATTATATCGGAGGACTGGACTTTTACTTCACAATACAAACTTCGCTCATACAAAGAAAGCCTAGGGACGAAAACCTAGGTACAACAATTTAAGTACAATTGTTTAGTTTTTCTGGGGGGTGACGGTAGAGGCTCGGGAAAGCGACGGCAGCTCTGTCTTACTCCTTGGACGATCGGATGCAGCCTTGGCTCTGGTGAAGAAATGCTCTTGGACGTGCGGGGAGACTCCCTTGCGCCTTCGGTTGTTGGATCTCTGGATGTCTCTGTAGTGCTCTCTCTCTCTCTTTTCTCTGCTCTCCTCTCATGAATTCTCCAGGATTTGCAAGGGAATGGCACCTTGCTATTTATAGAAGTGGGGGTGTGATCCTTAGGGTTTGCAAATGATTGCCTTTTTGAGAAGTCGGCGGTTAAGGATCAATGAATCTGGGCCACTCATCTTGAATATAATAAATTTGAGCAATTAATGTGATTGCATCAAATCTCTGTGGCAATAAATGTTGATTGCCATGAATATTCGTGATTTGTGATTGCCTGCCACGTGTCCGATTTGCTTGATTTGATTTGATCAGGGCAATTATGACGATCGTAATAAATCTGATTTTGTTAGGATTTATTAGTACCCATAATTCCAGGAAAGATAAGGCTGCCACGTGTCTTAATTGTAACGAAGAGTCCCACGTGTCTCAACTGGACCGTTCTGGCCGAGCCGCATATGGGAGGGTCCTCTCAGCCGCATGAAACATGCAGCCGCATGAGGATAGGCAGCCGCACGCAGAGAGACAACCGCATAAGGATAGGCAGTCGCATGAGGATAGGCAGCCGCATGCAGAGGGACAGCCGCATGGGGATAAGGATAAGCAGCCGCATACAGATGGGCAGCCGCATGGGGATAGGCAGCCGCATGCAGATGGCCAACCGCATGAAGTGGCATCGGGACTTGGTGGATTTTGCCAGCTGTAAGAAGATTTTCTCCTCTTTCCTAGGATCACGCCATTATGTCAGTCATTATTGCGTCCTTATGTCAGAGCTGTCATAGTTGTTACTTGTCAGAGCAGCCATCAGGGCATTAAATGCAGCAAAATGCTGTTGAAGGCCACGTGGCTTCTTTCTGAGCCGCATGGACCCCTGAGCCGCATGGGGATCCTTCTGTCGGAGCCACATAGGTCTTTCTTTATTCTTTTTCATGCTTCTACAATAATGTGCTGTATGTGCCGCATGTGCATCTCATGCCCGAGCCGTATGGGGATATTCTTTATGTCCGAGCAGCATGAGGGTCATTCTGTGGCCGTATAAGCACTTCGCAGAACTGGACCGCATAAAATTCCAACAGACAGGACCGCATAAGCTCCCTCGAACTGTGCCGCATGAGGCCCCCATCAAATCAGAACTGTATAAGCTTACGCTAAACAGAGCCGCATGAACTCCGTTAAACCGAGCCGCATAAGGACCCACAGAAACAGAGCCGCATGAGCTCTGTTAAATATTTTTCTAGCCATCTCCTGACTCTTTTGTCTTTAATTCTTGCAACATCCTTGCCGAAGGCTGAGATCGTTATGAAGGAGGAGATGCTGCCTTCTTTCATCACACAAGAGTCTTATTTCGTTAAGGAAGAGGTGATACCCAAAATGGAGGAACAAAAAGAAGAGCTGGCACCCATCGGGGAGGGAAACACTCCCAACATTGAAGCTGGTGTAAAGGAGGAGTCCCAGTCTGAGGGTAGTAGTACTGGGAGTTCTATCCCTCCTGCCCCAGACGAGAATCTTAATCAAATAGATCCTTCTTATGCAAGATGGTTGAGGGAATGGTATATGCATCCCCACAACTAGGGTTCTCATAAATGTCCGTCTTTTGTCTTGTTATTTCTGTCTGTCTTTAGCTGTAGTTTATGTTTTGCCTCTTTTGGACATCAATGTAGTCTTTTTCGTTTTGTCCGAATGAAGTGGTGGAGAACTTTTTTGGCTTGCTCATGAAATGTGGTCATGTGAATGTAACTAATTTTGAATAAACAGAATACATTCGCTCCCTTCTTTGCTTGTAGTAGTTGCCCTAATGGGGGACTTTTTGTGGACCAATTATCCTTGGCGTACCCTGGTTTTGGATACGGATAATAGGACGAGAGAGAACCAACATACTTACTCAGAGGTAATGAGGACGTGGTAAGTAGAAGGGTTTTTTCAATGGAGCTTTCCCACTCTGAGGTAATGAGGACATGGCAGGAGTGGGCTCCATGAAGGGTACGTAGAATAACTCAGAGGTAATGAGGACGTGGAAGTTCTACGTGAGGGGTGGTTTGTTTTTGATGGAAATGAAAACAACTCAGAGGTAACATCGACGTGGTTGTTTCGGGAAATTTGTGGATCTGTTACCCTTTTTATGCACTAAAAGTACGGATATTTGATCATGAGAGGGTGCACTTTTAGGAAGAAAGTTCAGAGGTATGATCATACATGACTTACTACCAAGAAGATGCGATATAGATTCATCTGGAGTGACCAGAGTGTAAGTTCAGCGGTACCTACGGGTATATAACTCGACAATCTGGAAGATCTGGAGTCAGAATGTAAGTTCAGTGGTACCAAAGGGTACATAACTCAACAATCTGGGAGATTTGGAGTCAGAATGTAAGTTCAGCGGTACCAGAGGGTACATAACTCAACAATCTGGGAGATTTAGAGGATGTCATTTTAGACATAATACTTCTTCAGGAATTTGCCGTTGATGGGCAACATGAGCATGTCTCTGTTTTGTTTTGCGATGCGGTAAGCACCATTGGAGAATACAGCCTCGATGACAAATGGGCCTTCCCACTTTGGTTGGAATTTGCCGACGGTTTTGTGAGTCATAACCATCGGCCTCCGAACTGCCAGAACGAGATCGCCCACTTGGAATGTTCTGATTTTAACCTTCTTATTGAAAGCTCCCGAGATACGTGCTTGGTACAGCTCGATTCGTTGTTAAGCTAATAGGCGCTTCTCATCTAGAGCCTCCAACTCTTGTAACCGGAGGTGGTGATTATCATCCATCGTCAATCGGTAGGTGAGGGCGATGCGGAGCGAGGGGATCTGAGTCTCCAGTAGGAGAACTGCCTCACTCCCATACACAAGAGAGAATGGTGTGTTCCCAGTGGTCGTCCGTACTACAGTACGGTATGCCCATAAGCATTCGCCAAGCTTCTCACTCCAGTCGTATTTGTTGGAAGACACAAACTTCTTGAGCAGCTTGATTATAGTTTTATTGAATGCTTCTGCCAACCCATTCGCTGTCGGATTATACGGTATTGAAGCAACATTCTGGATTCGTTATTTGTCGCAGAATCGATAGAAGGCATGGCTTGCGAACTGTAGACCATTGTCGTGGATGATCCTTCGAGGCAGTCTGAAGCGATAGATGACGTAATGTTTGAGGAAGCTGATCACGTTTGAAGTCTTCACTTCTGCCAGTGGAATAGCCTCCGCCTATTTGGAGAAGTAATATGTAATTATGAGTATGAAGCGGTGTCCTCTGGACGAAGACGGAGTGATCGAACCAATAATGTCCATTCCCCATGCTTCAAAGGGCCAGAATGCCACTGTCGGATGTAGAAACTCGGATGGCTGGTGGATGAAATTTGCGTGAACTTGATAAGCTTTACACTTTCTTTCATAGTCTATCGCATCTGCAACCATCGTAGGCCAGTAATAGCCCATTCGGTAAAGGCGATCTTACAATTTTGGGCCAGGCTGATGGGCCCCGCAGGCGCCGTCGTGAGCTTCGCGTACAGCTTCTTTAGCTTCTGTATTTGATAGACACCGAAGTAGTAATCTATCGTATGATCGTCGATACAGCATTTTTGTCTCTGTATCGTAAAAGAATTTGAAGGAACATCTTCTGATAGAAGTGGCTTCCTTCGAATTCTCTGGCAGGATGTCGTAGACTACGAAGTCGATGAATGGTTGTCTCCAGTCTGGTGCTTCGTCGACAGTCAGAGCGGAGTAACTCTCAACACATTGAACATTATTCTTGGGACAGACCAATTCACATCCTATTATGTCAACCAGATGATGAGCATGATTCGGTACTGCTAGGGAAGCGGCCAGGCCTGCTAGGGCATCGGTCACAATATTCTGGAGTCTAGGAACATGTTCTATGAAGAATCCTTCCAAGGACGAGATGATGTCAATCGCTATTTGGTGATAAGGGATCATATCTTCATGGCGAACCTCGTATGAACCCCGGATCTGATTGACGATTAACTACGAATCGTCGTATGCTTCAAGATACTCTATCCCAGCTCCTTTACAAGTCGGAGGCCAATGACCAAAGCATTGTACTCGGCCATATTGTTTGAACAGGGCTCCGTGAGGGAGTAAGCCCGATTGATCACCAGCCCGGAGGGAGAAATCAGCACTACTCCGACTCCAGCGACGATGTTGACCTTGGGCCCAGTTCTCGAAGTGTCGTCGAAGAACATTCGCCAGATGGCATCATGGGAGACCACATTTGAATTGGCGACCTCGTCTGGTATCTCTTCGTATATTCTGGTTGTCTCCGAGCCTTGATGGGATGCCAAAAAGTCTGCCAGAGCTTGACCTTTAACTGCCTTCTGTGGGACAAAGAACATGTGATATGGAGACAATAATATCGCCTATATAGCAAGGCTAGAGCTGATTGCCCCTGGTTTGGTCATGAGGACCCTGAGAGGGTTGACTCGTGATATCACATGTATGGTTTGTCCCGTGATGTAGTATCACGTATTCTGAATGGCGAACACTAGAGCAAGTCACTCCTTCTCTACGGTAGTGTATCTGTACTCAGGCCACATCATCTTTCGAATGAGGTAGTATATAGCCTGCTCATGGCCTGCATTGTTGTTTTTTGCTAGCAGAGCACCGAGAGAATGTTCCATCGCTCGTATATAGAGCAGGAATGGCCTTTCAGCAACCGGGGCTACCAGGACGGGAGGGTTCGACGGATATTCTTTGATGCTGTCGAAGGTGAGCTAGCATTACTCATCCCATATGAATGAAATGCCCTTCTTCATGAGGTGGGTGAATGGTTGACATCACCCGAAGATGTTAGAGATGAACCTCCTGATGTAGGCAAGCCTCCCTTGAAGGCCTCGGAGTTCACGGAGATTTTTTGGGAGACCCATCTCCCTGATTGCCTTTATTTTTTTGGGGTCTATGTCGATACCCTGGAAAGTAATAATGAAACCCAAGAACTTCCCGCTGGATATACCCAAGAAGGATTTTGTGGGATTCATCTTCAAGTTGTGCGCTCGCATCAGGTCGAACACTGTCCTCAGATGATCTTCCTTAGGGCGGCTCTTGACGGTGATGTCGTCGATGTAGCATTCCACAGTCTTGTGCAAGTGGTATCTAAAGATGACGCTCATTGCTCTTTGATAGGTGGCGCCAGTATTCTTTAAACCGAAAGGCATGACTATGTAGCAGTATGTGCCAATTGGTGTTCGGAATGATGTATGCTTTTCGTCATCAGGGAACATCTTGATTTGGTTGTACCCTAAAAA
Source organism: Iris pallida (assembly GCA_029216955.1). Taxonomy (NCBI): domain Eukaryota; kingdom Viridiplantae; phylum Streptophyta; class Magnoliopsida; order Asparagales; family Iridaceae; genus Iris; species Iris pallida. Next base: position 583,472 of record JANAVB010001397.1, on the reverse strand, counting down.
ACCATCCATGAATGACAAACGCTCGAAGCCGCAGGTGTTGTCAATCATGATATAGTTGATAGGGAGGGGGAACTCATCCTTAAGACACGCCTCATTCAGGTTCCGGAAGTCGATGCAGATTCGGATCTTCCTATTTTTTTAGGACTGGTACAATATTGGCTACCCAGTCTGGATGTTGTTCCTCACGGATGAAGCCGCTAGCTATCAGTTTGTTGACCTCAGCTTCAATGGCATTCATGATGTCGGGGCAAAACCGTCGTTGCTGTTGCTTGACCGATTTTGCGTCCGGACGAATGTTGAGTTTATGAAGTGCAACCTCGGGGTTCAGTCCTGGCATGTCTTCGTAGCTCCAGGTGAACACGTTGATGTATTCTCTGACGAGTTGCAGTAGCCATTCTCGCTCTTCGTATATCAGATTCTTGCTGACGAAGATGGGTTTCGGAGAGGACTCATAACCGAGATCAACTTGCACAACCTCATCTTCGGTGGGAGGCTATCTTTGTTCGAACCGCTTCTCCCACTGCACATCTAGCTGTTGTGCCCATGGCTCTAACTCAAGAAGTTCAGGAATGTCTTCATCTTCTTCGTAGGCGTCGGCAAATGCCATATTGACGGACCAGACTTGCGTGAGCATGTCCCCAATACTGACGTCTGAATCAGAAGTAGGTGACCCAGACGAATGAGAGTGCCATTTGTACTCCTCATCTGAGCTCTCAGGGGTCGTTGCAAGTGTAACATAAACTAGCCCACATCTGGTCTTGTTGTAGTAATCTCGTAGTTTCCCAGCCGGGACCGGCAATTGTAAGGGTAATCGCCGTCCAGTGCCGTAGTTCAAGCCTGGCATAGTTTCCAGATCATACCCATGTTTTTGCATGAGGTACTTGGATCGGGAACTATACAGATAAAGGGGCAGTCTTCCGGTGTCGGGTTCGAGATCAACTTCTTCTATCCTGAAGGGTTGTGGATCATTCTTCTGGACGAAGATGATTGGATGATCCTCTCCCTCGACTATGCGGTAAGCGTCTTCCACTGGAGTAAGTTGGTTTACGGTGTAGACATTTGTCACTTGTGTGTGTAGGTGAGTGCCTATACCGTGTTCTATAGCATACATTGTACAAAGCTTATTAAGCTCGAGGTAGTTCAAAGATAGCACTTTATTGATGAAGTAAGGTATATTTTCCAGTGGGATTACATCATCTGCGGATGGAACATCAGTGTGAGCATCCACATACTTGGCCAGCTCTGACTCTTCTTCAGCCACCCCATGTGTCAATGAAGACTGAGAGGATGACTTGTGTAGCTTAATCATCAGAGGCTCCATAGGTGGAGCAGAACTTGGAGTCGTTGGCTTACTTGCGACCCCTAGTTTGGTTCTCGGAGCTCGGTGGGGAGTTGTTGGCTGGCTATCAGTCCCCGGCTTGGCGCTCGGCTGCCGATTCATTCTGGGAAGACGAATCGTCATCGGCTTGACAGAGGGATTGAGCTCCTCTATTTGTGGCTTGCTAGCTCTAGGCATCCTGATTGTCAGTGGCTTTGTCATGGGTCTTGGCGCTTGGCCAGACCTTGGCAGTCGGATTATCATCTGCCCCTCTTATGCAGAGAGGCTGATTGTATCTATACGCAGAGTGGTTGTAAGTGGTGCAGTTCTGCCAGGTTTGCGGGCTTGAAGGTGGATTGTCAGAGGTTCTTCCGATCCAATTGTCGCCTCAGTTTGAGCTTGAGTATCTCCTTCAACAAGGTGCCTTTTCGACTTTTTGTATAAGCATGAGTCAGAGTAGTAGGATTCGACCCTTTTAAAGGGATCAATGTCAGTAAATTCTGTCCTCACAAAGCCGTGTTTGTCGACGTACTTGAAGCACTGGTACAGTGTGGAAGGTACGATCATGTAATCGTATATCCAAGGACGCCCCATGAGAATATTATAGGAAGTGTCCGCATATATAACATAACAGGTCACTTCTGACTGAAGGTCGCCGATTTGGCACTTCAGGCGAATCTTCCTGATCGGATAGCTTCTGCCTGAATTAAAACTGCTGATGGCGGTGCTTGTCGGCGTCAGGCGATGCATTGGGATTCGCAGATGGTGTAGCAGGCTCTTCGGGATGATGCTTATGGAAGAACCGGGGTCAATATGCATCCGATCCACCATGATATCGCCAATGTACCCAGTATAATACAGAGGGCGATCGTGCAGGTTGGTCTTGATAAGCATATCCTGCGGAGCGAAGACAATATTGGGCATTGCGCCTGTACAAGCGTTGTCCTGGAGATCTGCAGGCGAGCTCTCCCCAGTGAGATTGGACTGAGCCAGATATGCGTCGGCATTCTGGAGTGCCTCGCTTAGTGCAACGCGAATATCTTTGGAGAGTCTCAGGAGCTCGTATAGTGACAATTTGGCCGGTGTGTTGGCCAATTGTGCCAAGATGTCAAAGTTGTAGGGCCTCTCCAGCCCATGAGGCATCTCTCTTCGGAGCAGTTTATCAAAACGAGTCTCCTTCGGCCTAGGCTTGTCGGTCGTCGGAGGTTGAAAAGGTCCTGGAGCATCAGCAGTAGCCGGCTGATGATATTCAGCTGAGTTACCCGGTATAGGTTGGGATTGTGCACCCGACCGGGTGACGACAGTCGTAGCTTCTTCGGCCTCTGTCGAGATTATGCGGCATGATTTGACTTTCCCACTCTTCTTTTTGCTGGTGGAGGGTGGTGCGGACTGAGTTACTTCAGGTACGAAGTCCGAATGGACCCACATGACCTCCCCTCGTGATGTGGTAAGAGGCACTAGACCAGCAGCCTGGTCTCGGGAAGGTAGAAGATTAGCGACCTCCATCTTTGCTCTAGGGACGGGCACTACTCCATCTTGAGTCTTTGTCGGAGGGAAGCTGCCGAACTGAACTGAAACCACGTTGTCTGCCATGGTCACATCTTCGAAATCAATGGCCAGGGCCTTAGAATCAATGAGATGCTGGATGTGTCGCTTCAGTTGGAAGCAATCTTGTATGGCATGGTAGACATAGCGATGGTAGTGGCAGTACTTGAGGCTCTCCATCTCTGCAGGCCGAGGTTCACACCTTGGAGGAGGGAGATGAATTCGATCTCCTTATATGAGCATGTCAAGGATAGGCTTGACATGGTTGTCTTCGAAGGAGTAAGTCATCTGTGGCCACTGCATCTCTGTCGGCTTCGGTTCAGTCTTCTGGGCTGTGTCGGCCACCATAGCCTGCTTGCCCTTGTTGTCTCGGTTGTTGGAGGAATTACCGCCATTGTTGTTGTTGGCAGTAGGGCGTTTACCCTTGTCCTCTCCCTCCGAGATGTGCAGTCCCAATTGGCGAGCTTTCTTCAACTTGTCTTCTGCTCCAGTGGCACTGATGATGAACATCTTCCAGTCCTTGAATTGACTCTCGCCCATCCAGAGGCTGATTGTGGGGAGCAGCCTCTTTTGGCAAATTTCAATCAAGGAAGAGTCCGGATTACCAGAGGGCAACTTCATCGCGGTTTGGCAAAACCGCCCAATGTAGTTTCTTGTCAGCTCCTTCTCTCATTGGACAACGTCCATGAGTGTTGACATCGTCACGTCTTGTCCTACTTCGTAGAACTTCTCCAAGAATATATGTTTGAAGCTGGCGAAGGAATGGATGCAGTTGTCCGGCAAGTTGCGGTACCAGTAGAAGGCGACCCCTTCCAACGCTCCGATGAACAACCGCATAAGGATGGCATCGTCATAAGACAGATGGTCGATCGTGACTTCGAAGTAGGTGATCTACCTGCTTGCAGATATCTTCCCATCATACGGATTGATGTTGAATGGTTTATATCTTGGTGGGAAGGGAACATCTCTCCATGCAGTAGGATACGGTTGTCGTATTCTGAGGTACTGGATGGTTTCTTGAGCGTAAAACATGGCCCGGAGCTCCTGAACCTCTCTTCTTGTCTTTCTAGCCTCGTCTACAGTGGTGGGAGCCGATATTTCAGGAGGATTATCACCCGGGTTTGGTGCAGCTGAGTTTGAGTCCGTATTGACCGCGAGACCCAAGTTTGTTTGCCCAGGCGTCCTTCCTTGCAGAGTTGGAAGGGCCGCATTGATCTCATCTACGGACTTGACCAAGGTATGCAGTATGGCCTCTAGAGTGTCGACGCATTGGCGATCACTGGGACCATCTTGGTTGTTGTCCGTCATGAACACCGTCCTCACATGAGGAGAGATATTAGGAACGGTGGAGGACGTGCCCTCTGAATCATACCCTTGCACCGAGAAATCATCGGGGTATGTAGGAATGTTCTCCTCTGGTTCAGACTCATAGGAAGTGCTACCCCCTACATAGGAGGCTGCCTCGTCTTGGGACCCGTGGACGTCCCCAGGAACGTCTAGATCTACTACATCTGTGGAGGAAATTGTTTTCCCTAGTGGGTTTTCTTGGAACACTGGATTGTTGTGAACATTCGGAGGAAGGCTATCCCCAGCTTCGGCTACCCCCAGAGATGTAGATGACGGATCTCCAAGAGTTGAAGATTTCGTCTTAGAGCGGGTGCCTTGGTAAACTCCTCCTGTAACGGTCATGGCCAACCACTTAGAAGAGAGTTTCTAGGTTGAGATTTTCGGGCTGGAGACATTTGTTTTCTTTCCTTTCCTGCCGCCAGGGATCTTCTGAGCAGAATTGCAGGAGGCGACGAGATGCGCTTCGTCCTCTGAGCTTGGTTGCTGCAGTCATTGGAAGACGGATCGCCGGTCCTCTTGTGTGGCCATCTTGCTGCAGCAGCAGTTGACAATGACTTGAGTGCAGTGATGTCCATGAAAGGACTCTCTATACACCAAGTTTTTGTCTCTTTTCTTGTGTTTGTGAAGAATCACGTTGTGCAAGTCACTCACTTTGTGGGCCCGGGAGTTCAGAGCACATGAGTGTGTTGGCATCCTGCCTACTCCCAGATGTGGGGGTAGTACGAGTACTTGCCCCTGATCATTGTTGGGAGATTCTTGATAACTATCATGTTCGTTGGACGCCGGGGGCTGGACACGGATAGTTTTATACAACTTTCCATCAGGGGCTCGCATAATAGTCGACGGGACGCCCTGATAGTCAGAAGTTGGGACAGCTGACTGAGCTCGACGAGCCCGCGCTGTCCTAAACTTCTTCCCTCTAGCACCCGAGAGTACATAGTAGGAAGAGTCCAAGTGGTGCATCATAGAGTTTGGCACAACCTCCTGAGAGCCTCTAAGGTCAGGACCACATGAGAGGCGATCAAAGACTGACCATGAGCTACATGGAGAAGATGGTATACGGCTGGGATTGGTGGCCGTACAGGTTGTCTGCATGCAGCTGGCATGTGCAGCCGCATGAACCTTCTGTATGCGGCTTGAAGCGGTTGCCACATAAGCAGTCCGCATGCGGCTGACAGTCGTGGCCGCATGAGCCTCCTTAATACGGCTGAAAGTTTTGGCCGCATGAGCCTTCTGCATGCAGCTAGCTTTTGTGGCCGTATGAGTCTTCATGTGGCTGGCGCCCTTTGAAGAACAGATGGCAACTCTAGAGGGGGGTGAATAGAGTTTATAGCGATAATAGCCAATTAAAAATTAAACTCTTTCACAAGCTGAAAGTAATCAGAGTAAATGCGAAAATAAATAATGAGCAAGAAAGCATACGCAAACACAGCCGATTTTTAACCTGGTTTCCCTCGTGGAGGACTAGTCCAGGCCTGAGAACTCTAGCTCATGATTAAATTCACTATTTGTGAAATAGTAGTTACACCCCGTGCCTTTTCTTCAGAAGAGCACGTCAACTTCTTACAAAGATCGCAGTGGCGATGCTTGGAATTTTCCAAGCGACTTATTGAACTCTTGCACAAACTCCTGACTGAAAAGTACTGAGCACTTGAGGCTTAGGGAGCTTGTGGCTAGTAGATGAAGAAGGGTATGGCTTGTATAGAGCTTTAGAGAGAAGAGAAGAGAAGATTGGATGAATAAAAATGAGAGAATTCATGGCCTATTTATAGGATACCAGGTAGGCAGAATTCGGCCAGAATTTTGGTTGGAATTTTCAAAAAATTGGCCGTTGGACAACTTGCAACCAGCCAACCCTAAAAATTAGGATGCTGATTTTTAGGAGGCAGAGTTCGGCCCGAACTCTGTGTGGAGGCAGAGTTCAGCCCGAACTCTGTCTCCAGAGCACAAAATGGGTCATGGGTCCAATTAGCTTATTTGGATATGTGTGGAGCTATAGGATTTTGGGTATGGGTATAGGCTAAGTCTCAGATGCTCAGTACAGCTCAGTTTACATAAGTCTAGACTCAATAAAATTATAAAAATACAGACTCAAAATAACTTGCATTGCAAATCCAAGCTGTCGTCTGACTTGTACTGGATGTAGTCTTCATGTGTCGTATTGAATTATCACAAGTATCATGTAGTCAATTCTATCAATATTTGGTTGACTGTGATTTTGTGTCAACAGTCTCTCCCATATTGATAATTGACAAAATGATAGTTATATATTCAATATTCATACCAGGACACATTTAAGAGAAATGGCATAGCTCCCCGTAATCAGTGCCGACCTAGCAATAGCTCCCCCGTAAACATTGCTTTCAATCCTGTTGGCCTGATAAAAATATTCTCCCCAAAGCACAGATACAGATACAAAAAGAATATAGAATATACCAAAATTTCTTCCCCTTTTGGCATTTAGCAATAAACCATAAACAATTAAGAACTGGCAAGCACACCAAAAAGTAATAGATGAAACTGCATAGATACTGATAAAACTACTGAATGTCTCAAAAGTCACACAGAATAATAAGTCTAATACAACCAAAGTGCATAAAAATCAACTAAAGTCCAAAATACATAAAATATAAACTACGATCCTCAGTAGCAGCAGCAAGTAGAAGTCTATATCCATCATCGAGCTCGTGAAGGCCCAGCGTTGTCAGATGGATCAGTGAAGGAACGACGAGGGTCCACGAAGGCCGCATCCGGATCCAAGTAGCGAATAACCCAAGGGTCATCGATACGATACCCTTCACGACCAGGGTCCCGCTCCATAGGGATAGGCATGGAAGGATGGCGAGACATGGAGTACCGAATATCGTGCAGTGAGTTGCTGATGGCACTCATCTGCAGGGTGGTCCGGTAATCAAGCTGAGTCCAGCGATCATCCTCTAAGGTGAAGCGATCGCGGAGCATGGTCTGGAGTGACTCGAGAGTGGCAGGAGGAGGAGGAGGATCCTGTCCCAGAGGAGGGGCATCTGGCTCATCGTTAGAGTGCTCGGACACAATAGTTGAGCCAACTGCTGCCTGAAGTCTCCGTGCCTTAGAGAGGAAGGCAGGGGCAGGTAAGAACCGGCACTCATCAAGAGGTATACGAAAAGCACGAAAGATTATAGGAAGATACAAAGCATAAACCAAGGATCTTGGTTTCTTCCTAGAATTAATCATCCAGTCCATCATGGTACGTGGAAGATTAAATCGTACATGAAAGTGGAGGTGATATAAGGCCGAGATTTCAAAGTAGGTGACTTCATCGGTGGATCCCGCTTTGGGCAAAATAGTGTTAAAGATAATCCGATGAAGTCCATAAAAATAGGGATTGAGATATTTGGCCAAAAGCTTGCGAGGAAGTGTGTTAGGGGTACACAAGTCGTCCTTGAAGCTTTCAAGGGAAGACCCATCAGGAAATTGAAATGATCGAGCTTCAACAAGCTTTTCCCATGAGTTTGGCTCTTGGAGTTCAAGGTGTTCGGCCAAATCGAAATCATTAAACGAGATGTCAATGCCCGCAACCCGTGAGTAAATATGTGTATCATCATGAGTTAGGTTGCAGTAGAACATTTGAATAGCATTACGATATATGACCGAGTTGGTTGTGACAAGTTCGTCAAGGCAAAGATCATGAAAAAGTGAATCATATTGAGAGAAAATAGTAAAATTGATAGGATGACCCGCAAACACCGGACGTGTCCGAAAGTCACTAAACCATTCATTTGACGCGTCAAGTGATACAAATATTCGGTCGTCAAATGTGTTTGGGTCAAGTGGACGAGGCGGGTTGAACAACGGGTGGATAGGTGTTGTTCAACGGGCGGTTCAACACGAGGAGGAGCATTCGAAGAGGACGCTCCCTCGGTTCAAAGTCTCTTCCCTCGATTGAACCCATGAAAATAATAAAGACAATTGAGAAAAATTGAGATGATGAGAAATGGTAAAGTATACCTCAATGTGATGAAGAACAATGAAGGAGAATGGTGAGGGAATCCTTCTCCTTGAGTTTGGAGAATAGATATGCTCTAAGGAGGAAGAACTAGGGTTAGGGTTTGAGAAAAATATGTTTGGAGAAGTAGAAAAGGTGGTAATGGAGGAGAAGAAAGAGGAGAGCCCGAATATATGTGAAAGGGTTCAAATGGTCGGAACAAATATGGGCCATTAGATTAACTTATGATCAGCGGCTGAGGCTGCTCCTGGTTCTAGAACAATCAGGCCGAATTCGGCCCGAACTCTGGGTAAGGCAGAGTTCGGCCCAAATTCCGGATCCTGGAAACAGAACAAAAATTAGGCTGAAAATTGATTAAGTGAGAGAGACCAAAGGAAAAGTACATATACAAGATTGAGAAAAACCTAAGTTGAAAAATTCTAGAAAGTTAACTTTGAAGCAAAGTGAAGTTGGAAAATTAGCATTTCAGCATATGATAAATAAAAATGAACCATGTAATAAACAAGGAATTATGCCATAATTCAATATTTTGAAGTTGCCATGGGTTAGCTGCAGGGGCCGGATCCCAGCTAGCGGTAGTCCTGAGGATTAGTGTACCGTGTCGCTTAGGCTTTTACGCCTTGTTGTCAGAAGGACCCTTTCGGCTTGTACCCATAGAAATTTTATCACAAAAGAATCAAGACATACTCGATATTTACGCAGGTTTATTTTAATTAATAACAGCTTCGTCCAAAATTCTAAGTTCACGACAGAGAAAATTGAAGCGCTCTTCGGATAATGGTTTTGTAAAGAAATCTGCTAGCTGATGATCAGTGTCAATAAATTCTAAGTTAATAGTACCATTTTGCTGATGATCACGCAAAAAGTGGTGACAAATTTTAATGTGTTTCGTGCGTGAGTGACATATGGGGTTCCTAGTGAGATTTGTAGCACTGGTGTTGTCATAAAAGATTGGAATGTGCAAAAAAGATAAGTTGTAGTCTTCAAGGGTTTGCTTCATCCACAGAATTTGTACACAACAATGCCCAGCTGCGATGTATTCAGCTTCTATTATGGATAGTGCGACAGAATTCTGCTTTTTGCTAAACCAAGAGACTAAAGCCTTTCCTAATAAATGACACATACCGCTCGTTCTTTTACGGTCGACCTTGCATCCGGCGAAATCAACATCAGAGTAACCAATGAGGTCAAATGATGTTGACTTGGGATACCATAGGCCCACTGTAACCGTACCGTTAAGGTATCGAAAGATACGCTTAACAGCAGTCATGTGTGATTCCTTAGGATTTGCTTGATATCTAGCACACAGGCAAACGCTAAACATAATATCAGGACGACTAGCAGTTAATAGAGTAGACTGCCTATCATACCTCGATACTTACGTTGATCCACGGGTTTGCCACTTTCATCTGGTTCTAGTTTAGTTGTAGTAGCCATTGGAGTGTTTATTGGTTTGACGTTGTCAAGGTCGAATTTCTTCAGCATGTCCTTTGTATACTTTGACTGACAGATGAAAGTTCCATTTTACATTTGTTTGACTTGCAGTCCAAGAAAGTAGTTGAGCTCCCCATCATGCTTATCTCAAACTCAGTCTGCATACACTTGACAAAATCTTGACAGAGGGTTTCATCAGTAGAACCAAATACAATATCATCTACGTATATTTGTACTAAGAGAATAGTGTCTTTGAAATATTTTATGAAAAGTGTGGTGTCAATTTTCCCTTTTGAGAAACCTTTCTCAAGCAAGAAATTGCTTAGCCGTTCATACCAAGCTCTAGGGGCTTGTTTGAGGCCATATAGCGCTTTCTTTAGCTTGAAAACATGGTGAGGAAATTTATGATTTTCAAAACCAGGGGTTGTTTTACATAAACTTCCTCCTTAATAAATCTATTCAAGAAAGCACTTTTAACATCCATTTGAAATAATTTAAAATTTTGAAAATTTGCAAATGCACAAAGCATCCGAATGGATTCCAATCTCGCAACAGGAGCATACGTCTCATCGTAGTCGATACCTTCCTCTTGGTTGTATCGTTGGGCTACTAGACGAGCTTTGTTGCGTGTAACTGACCATCTTCATTTACTTTGTTTCTAAAAACCCATTTAGTACCAATAATCGAGTGATTTGCCGGTCTAGGAACGAGTTCCCATACTTGGCTCCTCTCGAATTGGTTGAGTTCCTCTTGCATGGCAGAAATCCAAAATTCATCATTAAAAGCTTCTAAAATGTTTTTTGGCTTAATTTATGAAATAAAAGGCAGTGTTAGCAATAGAGTCTCTTAATGATGATCTAGTAGTTACTCCACGTGAAACCTCACCTATTACCAAATTTTCTGGATGTGACGGCTTCAAAGAGAATTTCTTTGGCAAGCCCTCCAGAGAATTGGTTTCGATGGTGGTATTCATTGGAGTAGAAGTTGATGGCTCAACATCATCATCAAAAGTAGCTGCTGTACTGTTATCTTCATCAAAAGTTAGACTCTTCCACAATTAATGAGCGTTTGTTAAACACTCTATATTCCTTGCTCTTGGCAGCATAGTCAAGGAAAATATCATCGTCAGCTTTGGCACCAAATTTGCCTAAGTTGTCTTTGGTGTTAAGGATAAAACATCTACAACCAAAAACTTTAAAATAGGAAATGTTTGGGGTTCTTCCAAACAAAAGCTCATAGGGTGTTTTCTTCGTAATAGGACGAATAAGTACCCTATTTAAAATGTGGCATGTTGTACTGACAACTTCAGCCCAAAAGTATTTCGGAAGTAAAAACTTATTCAACATGACTCTAGCCATATCGCCAAGAGTCCTATTCTTCCGCTCCACAACACCATTTTGTTGAGAAGTTCTTGGACAAGAAAACTCATGATCAAAACCATTAGAATCACAAAATTTTTCAAAATCATTATTTTCGAATTCACCTCCATGATCACTTCGGATTCGAGTAATCATGTAGCCTTTTTCGTTTTGAACTTTCTTAACAAAAATCTTGAATACTGAAATAGCATCGCTTTTATTTGTAAGAAAGAAAACCCATGTAAATCTTGAAAAATTATCAACTATAACAACAGCGTAGAGTTTTCCACCAAGACTGGCTACTCTACTAGGGCCAAATAAATCCATATGAAGTAGTTGCAAAGGTCTAGTAGTGCTTACAGAGTTTATGGAATGAAATGAGGACTTGATTGCCTTATTCAATTCACATTCGGCACATACCATGTCCTTTTTGAATGTAATGTCGGACAAGCCTCTAACTAGCTTCTTAGTCGATAGCCTGGATATAGTATCCATATTGGCATGACCAAGATGCTGGTGCCATAGTAATCTTTCATCCTTATGAGCATATAGGCATCTTCCTGCATTGTTAGTATCTCTAGACAGATAGAAAATATAAATATTATCCTCTCTTACCCCTTCAAAAGCAATGTCTCCCGTTGACCTATCATAAAAAAAGCATTTATTTTGTCCAAGGTTAATGTCATATCCATGGTCAGCAAGATGACTAATGCTGAGCAGGTTATGCTTTAACTCGGTCACAAGGCAGGCATCCTTTATTACGGGAGAGGAAGAATGACCAATAATACCATTACCTATAATATACCCTTTTAGGTTGTTACCGAAGGATACATATCCTTCTCTCTTCATCGATAGTGATATGAAAAGACTTGCGTCTCCCGTCATATGCCGCGAGCATCCACTATCGAGAATCCACTTACTCTTAGTTGAGGAGGAAAGGTCCACCTACATCAAGAGTAGATGTGACCTTTGGTACCCAAGTTCTTGAGGGTCCTGAAAAGTTAGTTTTCGAAAACCATGCATATATCTTTCTATCTACTAATCTTCTAATTCTACATTATGGTGAAATGTGTCCATGTAATCCACAATAAGTACATATAGCATTCCTATTTATGTTAGGAGCATGCAGATGATGTCTATGATTAGAGTGATGTGGAGTAGCATGATGATATGTAGAGTTAGCATGGTGATGATGTCTATATGTAGAGTGATGTGGAGTAGCATGGTGATAATGTCTATATGGAATACCATGGTGATGATGTCTATATGTAGAGTGATGGTGATTTTGTGCAACATAGTGACGATTGTATCTATGTGTAGCATGATGATTCTATGACATATGAGAATTATTTCTACGTACATGTGGTTTGTGTGCTTTATGAAAGTGTGTGTATATGTAAGCATGATTACGTGCTGCAGGTAGATGACGTGGTTAACTAGTATGAGTAGTGTCATGCTTTGTGTGTGTTTCATGTGATTGGGTTTGAGGTTGAGCAACCCGTTTTCCCAATTTAGTCTCTAATTTCTTAGAGACAGCCTGCAGTTCAGTAACCTTAGCATTCAAACCACATATCTTAGTAATAGAAATCTTGTGTCTACTCTTTTCTTCAGCAAACTCCATGTTGAGTGCTGTGATTTCTTGTGTTTGTTGTTCAATGCGTGCTTCGACATCATGTAAGCTTATTTTAAGCTTAGATACCTCATTTGTGACTTCCGTAGGTGAAGTGTTTCTAATATTATCAAGCAGTAGAGAGAGTCTTTGAATTTTGACTTCATGACTTTTGATCTTTTCCTTGGCATGTTTATATTTACCAATGACTTTCTTATGGTCATCAAGTAAATCGGTGAAAGCATCGCCAAGTTCATCAAAAGTGAAATCATCAAGAGTTTTGTTTTATACCTTGTCGGACGTTGCCATTAGGCACACGTTTGCAGTATCTTGAGGAGAGTCCTTTTCTTCCTCGGAGTCACTAGCTTCGCTTTCATGTCAAATGCTTGTGTTGGCATATTTCTTTGAGGAAGCCTTCTTGTATGGTTTTTCATAGCGGTTGTCCTTCTTTAAGAATGGACAGTCTTTTCGGACGTGTCCCGTCTTTTTGCAACCGTAGCATCTTCTTGTGGTTCCTTCTTTCTTCGGTTGAATCAAAGGAATTTCTTGAAGTTGCGGACAAGGAGAGCTTGATAATCACCTTTGTCGTCATCCGTCTCTTCGGAGTCAGTCCTTCGTCGGTAAGCTTTGAGGGCGATCTCCTTAGCCTTAGGAGCAGGCTCTTCGAAGTCCTTGAGGTCAAGCTCATGAGTCATCAGCTTTCCCATCAAGGTCTCCATGGACATAGTTGTGAGATTATTTTCTTCTATGATGGCTGTCACCTTAGGGTTCCAAATCTTTGGTAGCCCCCTAAGTAGCTTGCGAATCTTCTCATGATTCGTATATTATTTGCCGAACGAAGATAGGGATTGATGATGTCGAGGTATCTTGTGAACATTTGTGTGATCGTCTCATTTGGCTTCATCTTGAAAGCCTCATATTCTTGAGTGAGACGGCTTATCTTCGATTCCTTGACTTGGGTGGTTCCTTCATGCGTCACTTCTAGAAGTCTCCATACTTTGTGAGAGGTGGTGCATGTTGAGACCCTATTGAACTCATTCCTGTCTATAGCACAGAATAAAGCATTAATAGCTCTCGCGTCTATACTTGTCTGTTTCTCCTCCTCGTCCGAATATTTGTCATGTGGTTTCTCAACGAGATCACCATTGACAACTATCCTGGCAGGCTTTTTGTAACCATCGGTGATGATGGTCCACAGGTCGAAGTCTAGCGACTTGAGATAAAAGCTCATCCTTGTTTTCCAATAGGTGTAGTTAGTTCCATTAAATAGGGGAGGCCTATAAGTGGACTGCCCTTCACCGTGATTGGAAATCATGGATTGTGTGGTTGCCATGGATCAGCTCTAGGATGTTAGTCCTTGTTGAGAGAACAGGGCTCTGATACCAATTGAAGAACAGATGGCAACTCTAGAGGGGGTGAATAGAGTTTATAGTGATAATAGCCAATTAAATAAACTCTTTCACAAGCTGAAAGTAATCAGAGTAAATGCGGAAATAAATAATGAGCAAGAAAGCATACGCAAACACAGCCGATTTTTAACCTGGTTTCCCTCATGGAGGACTAGTCCAGGCCTGAGAACTCTAGCTCAGGATTAAATCCACTATTTGTGAAATAGTAGTTACACCCCGTGCCTTTTCTTCAGAAGAGCACGTCAACTTCTTACAAAAATTGCAGTGGCGATGCTTGGAATTTTCCAAGCGACTTCTTGAACTCTTGCACAAACTCCTGACTGAAAAGTACTGAGCACTTGAGGCTTAGGGAGCTTGTGGCTAGTAGATGAAGAAGGGTATGACTTGTATAGAGCTTTAGAGAGAAGAGAAGAGAAGATTGGATGAATGAAAATGAGAGAATTCGTGGCCTATTTATAGGATACCAGGTAGACAGAATTAGGCCAGAATTCTGGTTGGAATTTTCAAAAAATTGGCCGTTGGACAACTTGCAACCAGCCAATCCTAAAAATTAGGGTGCTGATTTTTAGGAGGCAGTGTTCGGCCCGAACTCTGTCTCCAGAGCACAGAATGGGTCATGGGTCCAATTGGCTTATTTGGATATGTGTGGAGCTATAGGATTTTGGGTATGGGTATAAGCTAAGTCTCCGATGCTCAGTACAGCTCAGTTTACATAAGTCTAGACTCAATAAAATTAAAAAAATACAGACTCAAAATAACTTGTATTGTAAATTCGAGCTGTCGTCTGACTTGTTCTGGATGTAGTCTTCATGTGTCGTATTGAATTATCACAAGTATCATGTAGTCAATTCTATCAATATTTGGTTGACTGTGATTTTGTGTCAACACCCTTATGCGGCTTCTTCTTGGACTACACAGAGTTCCTCTTTGCCCTGCAAGTCCAGCATCGTAGTATTTTCCTTTGCCAGACTTGGGGACAGCAGTGTCTTCTATGGTCCGAAGTGGGACCGTATGAGAGTCTTCCCCTCCCTTTTGGGTAGCATGGAGCATTTCCTCCAGAGCTTGCGAAGAAGCAAATGATTAGGGCCTCCACTCCCTGCGAGCCTTCTTCGTGCGGGCTAGCTACTGGACCGGGCCAGTGCTCCCGTCAGAGAGCATTTCTTCAAACGCCTGTTGGTCGAAGCGGACGACCAGCATCTGTTGAGTGGAGCCAAGTTTGGATGCGTCCGATTGCGTCACCAACTCCTCAGCCGTGGATAAGTTAGTCTCCAGCAGAGTCGCCATCGTGTTTGCCATTGATTATAAAAGAATAGAACAGTTTTATGGGAGGACTGGACTTCTACTTCACAACACAAACTCGCTCGTACAAAGAAAGCCTAGGAACGAAAACCTAGGTACAGCAATCTAAGTACAATTGTTTAGTTTTTCTGGGGGGTGATGGTAGAGGCTCGGGATAGTACTATTAACTCTGCCTTACTCCTTGGACGATCGGACGTAGCCTTGGCTCTGATGAAGAAATGCTCTCTGGATGTGTGGGGGAATTCTTCTGGGCGCCGCCGCTCTCTTTGTGCGTGTCTCTGTCTCTCTCCTCTGTGTCTCCCTTTTTTGTAAGGGAATAGCACCTTGCTATTTATAGGAGTGGAGTGTTGATAAGTAGTATTTTCAATAATTGCTCCTTAAAAACTGGGCGGTTAGGGATTGGTTATGATTTGCCTTGATCTTGTTTGTTGGAAATTAATCTGGGTCGTCAATATTGATTGTAACAAATCTGGGCAGCTAAGGTTGATTGTACCAAATCTGCATGGGCAATTAATGTTGATTGCAACAAATCTGCATGGGCAGTTAATGTTGATTGCAATAAATCTGCATCGTGATGATTTGTTGATATCAGCAAATCCGAGTGAATAAATCTTAGTCAATCTCCTGCCACGTGTCCCAACCGCCTGTTATGTCGATTGCCATAAATCTGGATTGTTGGGATTTGATCATCTCCTGCCACGTATCCCAACTGCTGCGAGCCGCATGGAGGACTGTCATAGTTGGGTTGCATGAGTGTGGCCTCTTGTCAGAGCTGCATAAGGGTGGCCTTATCTGAACCGCATGGAAGTCCTGTAATCCGAGCCGCTTGAGAGTGGCCACATGTCAGAGCCGCATTGATGTGGCTTCCCAAAATTGGAGTCGCGTGAGGGTGGCCCCCACGATCCGAGCCGCATAGGAGTGGCTGCCGCATGAAGGATGGTAGCCGCATAGAGAGCTTCAGAATGGGTGGATCGTGCCAGCTATAAAGATTTTCTTCGTTTCCCTAGGAGTGCGCCATTATGTCAGAGTCATTATTGCAGTTTTATGTCAGAACTGTCAATTCACCTTTATGTCAGAGCTGTCGTGTTATGTCAGAGTATTAAATGAGGCCGCTGCTTGATGGCCAGCTGTAGAGGCAAACCGCATAGGGCCACGTGGCTTTTACCCAAGCTGTATGGAGCTATTAGGGATTTCTGAGCCGCATGAAGCTCTGAAGGACTTTTGAGCCGCATGAAGCTCTAAAGGACTCTTGAGCCGCATGAAGCTCTAAGAGATTATTTAGACCGCATGAGACTCCCTCTGCTTTGAGCTGCAAGGACTTTATTGTTCTTTTCCATGCTTCTACAGCAACCAGTAGCCCATTCTGCTATGGCGCAACCTATGCATCCTGCTACCCAAGCGCAGTTTACACAAAATGCTGCTCTGGCACAACCCAAGGAAACTAGTCTTTTGGCTATTCCTCTTCTTCTGCAGTTTTGAACTTGGAGAAGCAATATTCTAGTGCTAGTACTAGACAGAACAAAGGGAAGGGTCCATTGACACTTCCTCAACTTATGTAAAATAGAGGGAAACGCTTCTTAGCTAACCCTCCACAAAATAAAGGAAAGTACCTTTTGGTCTTTTCTCAATCTTCCCCAGTCTATGATTCGGAGGAAAATATCTCAGATTGTATTCCCTTGAGCAAAGATTACTCTATTCTCAACAGATGTCTTCAAATCTCTACCAGGGGAAATAATGCTGATCAAAGAGGCATCCTGCCTACCCCTATGGTGACTACTCAAGATCTTCCAACCTTACATATTTCAAGATCCAAGCAAGGAAAATTGATGGTATCTCAAACATATGTACCAGGAGCAGAATTCTTTAATTTGCGTGCCTATCTCAACAGTCGTCAATCAGTAACAACCTCGATGAAATGCAAGTATCCTATCCCAAGGGCCAACTTGCACCAGAAACACAGCTTTGAAAAGAAAGACCCAATCACTTATGCCAATGAGTTAAGTACTTCTTTGTACACCCACGGAACAAAACATCTTAAGAACCGCAGTCATGTTCCTAACATCATTAAGGAATATGTTCCTCCGACTTCTTCTTGTCCCGTGGTGGTAACTGATCTTCGGGAACGTCTTACACAAAAACGGAAGATCACGGACACGTCTCACTCACCTTTAAATCATCCATCAGAATGCTACTGCCTTCATGAAGTGGTTATAAAGTGTTGTTGCTAATCAGCTAAATGATCTGTCTTCGATCGTCTGAACTATACTTCAATTCCTGAACCCATGATAGGAGATGAAGATGAGATATTATATACTTCTGTCAAAATGACTTCCCGAGACGCTGGGGGTAGAAAATCTTCAAAACGTGGCACGTCTCGCAATCCGAGTCAGCAGTACTTGGGTCAACTCCATGAATCTAATGAAGGGGTGTTTCAACATACCATATCAAAAAAACAGAATTTGGACCAGGATGTTTTAATCAGAAAGATATTCCCATCACTCATCTTGGAGAGAATTCTTTGTCTAACTTTAACGCAGATAGTGAAAGCTCTGAACAAACTATCTCGTCAATAGTAGCGAGAGAAGTGACATCATATAGCATTACAGAAGATCAAGACGCTTCTAGTTCAGCCAGTCAAAAACAATAAATTGCTGCACTGGAAGATAAACTGAAGACCATGGCTGAAATGGTCACAAGTATGCACACCCTAATCGTGGCTCAATATGCAGTGCCACCGGTTTATGAATCCTGCTACAAATCTCGAGCCCATAGCATCTTCTGTGCCTGTTAATGTCGGTTTGGGGGTACAGCCTCTCCAGGTTGCTTCTGTATCAAATCAAGCTGCTCCCAGTCAGTCTGGTGCTGGGGTGGTAATTATCATGCTGTTCCTCCTCCTAACAATTCAAATCAACCCTCATTCATTCAATTTCTCATCCTCAAAAAATCGAGGTGACTGTTCATTCATTAAGAAGTCTGACTATCTATTCATTCATTCATTCATCAGTCTTAGCATTTATTGTCTTTTATTTACTTTTTCGTAAATAAAACCATAGATAATAAATTCCCACATCTAAAACAGAAAAAAGAATTCACGTCCTCTACACCTCTGAGTTCCAATTATCTACGTCAGCAACTTGTCACGTCCCTATTACCTCTGAAAAAGTTGTCTATTAAAATAACAGTATTTTTAAAACATTATATTCTACCACGTCTACATTACCTCTGAGCAGATATTATAAATCTTATTATTTTCTAATCAAGAAATATATCACGTCCAGTACCTCTGAATATATTTTCTATTCTATTACTTATATCTATAACAAGATATGCAATAAGTAATGGAACCACAGAAAAATTTCTCATTTTATTTCTATTTAAAAAATACATCATAATGAAAAAGATAACAAGTTTTTATTATTTTACTCTGAAGAGTAAGTGATAAGTTCTAAAATTCGCTTCTTCAAAGCTTGAGCTCTTTCATTACAAAAATCTAACACCCATTGCCTGGCTTCGACCCTTCCTGACTCTGGGTCAAATGGGTGCAGAGCAGCTGTTTGACGGGCCAGTTCTTCATTCTGTAGCTGGTCAAATTCATGCTTCTGGTGCTTCAAAGCATCTAATTGGTTAACAGCAGCTTGATGTAGCTGAGTTTCTTGTTCTATACCCTGCTTGATGGCTTTAAGCTCTTCCTGAAGCCGGGCAATTTTAACCTCCAGATCAGAAGCTTTCTTTTCATCAACTGCAGCCTTAGCCTTATGACTCTCAGCAATAGAAGCTGCTTCAGCAATCTAGATGTCCAGTTCAGAAGATTGTCTAGTAAAAGCCAGTAAAAAAAGCTTCAAAATTGGCTTTACTAGTCTCAGCCTCTCGAGCCATAGCCAAAAAATTTTGTGTTTAGTAGCTGTTCAACATCTCCCCTTTTAAGCTCTTTATAAGCCTTAATTGATTCCTCTAGCTCATACAAGATGTGTTCCAAGAAAGTGGACTGAGCCTCATCTCCTTGGCTGCGGATGCCTCCGATTAAAAATGAGGAGGGACTTCTGATTGTACTAAATGGAACATCCTCTCTCTCCATTACCCGGTGGACTAAAGGCTCCAAGGATGTGAAGAAGACTTTAGTGAAGGAGGCCACCACAAACTTGTTAGCTGCTACGGCACCTGGATGGCTACCACTTCTGCCGGAGTCTTTACAGTTTTAACAGGTGGAAGCATTTCGTCATGTGCACTGATATGGGAAGAGCTCCCCTTTCCTGCTATGGTTCCTGTAGGTCCATCTGTAATTTACATATGCCAGTTGTTAGAGCGATGTACGATGTTGAAAGAGCTAAAATAAATAAATCTTTTTTTTGAAATCTACCTGGGCCTGGCATTGTATGCGGAGTTTCAAGAGGTCTGGAAGCTTCCATCTGAAGACTCGACATTGTGTCTGTAGACATCGTGGCTTGACAACTTCTAGCCCCTGATTCAGTCTGAAGTGGCAGAGTAATGGTAGTTTGATCTGCTAATTCTACCACCACTCCAGAAGCCTCGAGTTTTTTAGAGATTCTGGGTTCATCGATTCTGGGACTGGTAGGTCCTTCATCGATAACCTGATTTTCATCATCCTCAGCAGTTGATTGGCCTTCATTAGCTGGGAGTTCTTGAGGTGATGGCACATCCACTAAAATTTGTCCCTCTTTAGTGGTGTTATTCCAGTCATCACCAAAAGATTCATCACTAGAGTCACAATCGGCTAAGGCTTCAATCATCTCCCGATCCTCTTTAGAGTGAGTAGGATCCTGAGCTTTCAGAGAATCTTGCGGAAGCAAATCCTTCTCAGGAAAAGTGGCTTATGGAGTCATGGGAGTTGGTAAAGGAACCGTTATCCCTGCCGTAGCAAGTACAATGGCAGGAATACGTACCACCAAAGTATCTGATCTAGAAGCCTCTATATTAGTGGCAGAAGGCTGGACATCTGCTGAAGTAGCTACTGTAAATAAAGATATTAATTAAATGTACACTTTGTGAGAAAAATATATTTTTATATATATCAAAATTATGATATTACCTTCCTGAGGTGGCAAATCTTGTCCCAAATAGCTGGTAGATTTCGTCGACGAAGACGGAACAGGAGATAACAATTTTCTCCTGACTTCTCTGTATGGTGATGCAACCGGTTCTTCAGCAGCTCCGGTACGATCATCATCCAGATTTATGAAGGGGGTAATGTTCCTCCTTCTGTAACCCTTCCTTGCTTCTGAATAGAAGGTGTAGCATCCTTCTCTCCGGGGGAAGTACTAAGGAGCATTTGTTTACATTGAGAACGAGTTGTTCTCGTAGTCGTCGGTTCATTAAAGACCAATGACGTCCTTTTCTTCTTCACCGGAGCCCTTAGTGAAGCAGGTTTATTATCCAATTGAGGGAGGGCTGTCGTCTCCTTAGCTTTTCTTTTCCTTAACCCCTTGGCAGGGGATTTCTTTTTCTGTACCTTTAAAGATACATACAGAGGATCTTGTACTTCATCTGGATAGTTCTTTAAAATGGAAGCTTTCAGTGGTGGATCAGCGGGATCTCTGTCCTCTGCATCCCAAAAAGATTGTACAATATGTTCTTCCAATTTAGATCTCTTCTCACTTGCAAAGCTATGTGTGAGATGGAAGCTTTCCGTAAAAGTATTGGTCGAAGCATAGAAATTTGTGTATGTATATAACATACGCGGGCCTTGCTGAAGATTAAAGGGCATAAAAAATATAGCCTTCGTACCCCTGGCATTATAATATCTCCAAGCCCTAGCTCCATCTATCAGAAAGCCTTTGGCCTGTAGACAAGTAGTGGTGTTACCCACATGAAGTTGATCATTGCCAAACTGCCATGTAAATCGACTTGGCAAATACGGCTCCAAATAGCAGTCTTCCTCAAAATGGTAGACCAAGTGAGATAGACGGATAATCTGTAACCATGAAACGATGGGGGCACTTAGGCGGAGTGATTCTGCATTCAGAACCATCAACTGCGGGGGGACAGTTTCATATCCGTGGGGAGGCGGGACACACTGAAATCTCCATCCCGATCCACGATTCAATGCAAGTCTGTATTCTAAAAGAGTAGTGTATTTCCAATGAGCGCTGGAGTAATGTCTGCTTAAATCTCCACTGATACTTCCCATATCGGGGTTCATCAAACATGGATGGCGAAGCAATAGCCTTCTGAATAAATAGGTGTAAGGCATCTCAGTGCGAGAAAAATCTTGTCTTGTCGCCTTGTCATGAAGCACAATCTGTACAAAAGAACGCAATCCTGCGTTCAAACGGCAGGTCATTGTCGATAGATGATCCATCTTATATCCAAACACAAGATGTACTGCAGCAAATAGAACACAACGATGGAATATGTCAACTGCGCTGGCTCCTGAAACTATGAAGCATCGCAGCCATAAAGAGAGAAAACCAGCTAGCTGGGCCTCTTTAGACATGGATCTATATCCCTATCTGAGATAACTATGGAGAATGTCACCAGCCTTAAACGGGTGCAAGTCTTCATCCAGTCTGATATCTCCATGCTTGACAAGACGTATTGTAGCAAACAGAACGCTCCGATAGAACTTGTCAACTGTGCTGGCTCCTGGAACTATGAAGCGTCGCAGCCATAAAGAAAGAAAACCCGCTAGCTGGGCCTCATTAGACATAGGTCTATATCCCTGTCTGAGATAACTATAGAGAGTGTCACCAGCCTTAAACGGATGCAAGTCTTCATCCAGTCTGTTATCTCCATGCTTGTGTTGCTCCATCAAATATTGTATGTCACTTTGACTGAAAGGTTCAAAGAAACGAGGAGCACAGGCTTGACTCTCGAGTGGCATGTCCTCCCGTGCATGACCCAGGAAGAGGTACGGTATCTACTTGGTGGTATAACAAGTACCTGCAGTGGCACTTTTATAGAAGAGGGAGCAAATCTTGTAGTGACACAACAATTCTTGGAAGACGACGATCATTTGAGGATTCTCTTCTGCCATAGCATCAAACTCTTCATTTGTGGGTACATACGCTTTGTATGGATTATCGCCCATTAGAAGATGAGAGAGATATCTCATCTCATGGAGTGCAAATCCTATTTCTCCATGAGGGGTCATGAAAGTTCTAGTACTTTTGTTATATCTCTCTACTAAGGCCAGAAACATATGAGCGTTTGTCACGACCCGCACCCACGGTTTGGGTACGCGAACGTAACAATGCCCAGCCTACGCTGCAGTATCGACGGTAGAACGCTGTCCTAGGTCACAACATCTAACAATATAATGCTAAGCAGTTATACTCCCCGAATGGGGGTGACATAGCAGATACAGTCTCAATCACATCTAAGGCAGAGCATGATAATGATAGATAAAACATGAAATCTAAAAGAGATAAAGGAGATAGAAGTCTAAGTGTCTAAGATACATAAACCCAGGAATACATCTCAAAACTCAAATATAGTAATCCACAAATCAAGTACAACTCCAAACAAATGAAATAACTATCTAAACATCCTCTAATGTGTCTCCTCTAGGCTAGCAGGCACCTCCAGGCTATCTGTAAAATTTATCAACAGGTCCAGTCAGGACTGGAGCGAGTACAGTACATCTCAACAGATCATAACAGGTTAGAAAATATAATCATGCAGTAAAGTAAGATACAGGTACTGAAAGAAAATAGTATGTAAACAGAGAGAGAACTGTAATAGAAATATCTACTATACTAGAGAACTAGCAGTGACTAGTGAGTCAGAGTACAATATGAACATCTAATACTCCCCTGTACCCCCAATCAATACACAAGGATCCAGCCAGGTTATGTTATATGATGCTATGTAACAGCCCCCGAAGGGTGGTAACCCCCGAAGGGTGGTAGCCCCCGAAGGGTGGTACATAGTAGTCCCATAAATGGGGATTCTGGGGGTAACCTAACAGTATAAGTCCCATAAATGGGAATTCTGGGGGTAACCCAACAGTGTAAGATTCCAGGAAGACTCTACGATCATAAGAGTATATGTCATAAGTGATCAAAGAACCAATGAAGCATAGTGATACACCTTGTAAGTGAAACGCACAGAACATGTAGTACCCGATGCATCCTAAGGATAACATCTCAAGAAAGGATCCATATAGTACCAACCCGTGTGACCATCGTGACAGTACAAGTAAAGTAATCTACTGCAGGAAATAATTCTAAGCAGAATATGAAATAATCAGAGAATGTACTCGCCTGATATCTGAATGTCCAAGGTAAAGATGTGAGCACCCTAAATTTTGGGTTGATTTTTTTATTTTATTTTAATTTTCTGATTGAAGGTAATTTTGAAATTTTGTGTTTATAATTATTTTAATAATGATATTTAATTCATGATATGATTTTTGGTGATTGTAAATCATTTTAACATTATTTAAATCAATGACTTGTGGTTTTGACGTTTTGCTAGTGAAACCCTAGAGACTGTTTGACCTAGAGCCTAACCATGTGATTATGATATTTTAATGTCATTTTTGGCCTAAGGATATTTTTGCATTTGACCTCTTTAAATTATTTTGATATTATTTTATTATTTATGATATTGTTTTGGGGTTATTTGAGTCGGGTTCGAATTTCAACTCAATCCGACTTGAAATGGGGATCCGGGGGTAGTTTGACTCTAGTGGGACCCACACACTAGTTAGGCATGGCCCACATGATATTAATTTTAGTCCACATGATAGAAATATTTTAGTTAGAGGTTAGACTAATTATTATGGATAAGGTTAGTGTGATTAGAGACTTTAGAATGACTAATTTAGCCCCAACCAATTAGCCCTTTCCTAATACTCATAGAATAGGTTAGTAGGGGCTTTTGGACTTTTCCTAATAGGACAAAACCACCTTTATGGCCAGCCACAATAAGGATAGGGTTGAGCCTCCCATTTGTCATTATCCATCTATTTTTCTCTCTCTTGTTCTTCCCCAAATTCCTAGAGAGCAATTCTAGCAATTTCTCCACCAAATCCTTCAATTTCTTCACCAAATCCTTCTATTTTACCACCAAATCTTCTTCTTTCCTTCTCCATTCTAGTCAAGGAGAAAGCTACCCAAGTTTGGGAGGATTCGGAGCTCGTTCGTGTCCTTTTGGAATCTCTACGTGTCGGTGTCGCTCCGGGAAGGTTTTTCTTCGATTCGATCTACCGGGAGGTATAAATCCCTTCTCCTTTTCATTTTCTCATGCATATAGGTCTATTTTGAACCCATAGGAATGACCCCCTTGGTTGTATCTCTATTTGTGTCTATTTTGTGTCCATTTGGAGGTCATAGGAGTGTCCTTTGTGTTGTGGATGTGTTCATGTTACATATATAGATTTATATATATATATTGTAATGAGAGTGTATCTATATTTATATATGTAATAAATGGTTCATGATGATTATATAATCAAGTTTGTGAGTGTGGTTCCTCATATTATTATTGCTATTATTGTTGTGGATAATTAGGATATATATTGTGTATTCTTTTGGCTCAAACTATCTAAATCCGTCATGATTTTTATCCACGTTTTTAATTTCAGCCCTAACTTCGAAATGTCATAACTTCTAGCTCAAAGCTCGGTTTAATCTCCCTTTTTTTAAAAGAAGCGTATTGAAGTTAGTTTCCAAAAACATGTATTAATAGGCCTAATTCTTTCTGTAACTTTCTGGAGAATTATTTGAGTGTCAGTTGTACGAAAGACAAACGCGTTCTCGGTGTTTTCGCGATTCCGGGAGTTTTCGGAAACGAAAATGCGATCCGTTTGAAGTTTCGGAAAGCTAACACATAGATCTATAACATACCTTAATCATAGAGTTTAATTCATGCTGAGATGGTACAGTATTGATTATTAGTAGGAGTTACTATTCGGCATATGCATTTTGTGCACCCTTGTGTGTAATATAATGTTCTATTTGATTTTAACCCATATTAATGTATATACATTATGTAATTAAATAGAGAATACAAGCATGAGTAAATGGTTAAATAAATAATGTATGAGGTGATAATGTAAGCATGTATAAGTATGGCTTGTAATGAATATGTAGGTTCCATAGTATGTAATATATGGTACATATAGTAGTGCAAAAGAATAAATGAATGATGAATGAATGAAAGCATGAATGTAATGTAATAATAGATGTAATATATACAATATACAAGTTAATGAGATGTAATATTCTATGTTAACACAAATCCTATATTACCTCATGTACCCCCTTATACTATGTTGACACTATCACACTTGACACATTGTTCACTTACACTTTGACACTCTTTGATATGTATACACTATGTATGTCCATTTAATCCTCACTTGCCCCTTTGCCATGTTCACATACACACACATAGCCTCTTAAATAAGTATTTATGAATATAGTTAACTTAGCTATGTATGTATAGTATATATATGTTAGCATATTGTGTTGTAATATATAAGTTTATATAACCATTTGAAATGCCATGATTATAGACCTAATGTTGAATACTAATATATGCATGTTTATATATGTGTAGACATATATAGCTTAAAGTAATAGATTACCTAGTGTATATCCAATGTGAATTCTTACCTATTTGAGTATTGAATAATTGCATGCTATATAGAGTTGGGTGTATGTTGGCTTGTATAGCCTTGTATTGATGTGTGCTTGCTAGGATAGTCTTAGTTAGGCCTAGTAAGACTTACTGGGTTAGGACATGACCTAGTTTGACCTAGTTTGACTAGTACAGTTGACCAGAGTTGACCAAGGGTTGACTTTGGCCTAGCTTGACCTAGATTCGTGTAGAATGCATTGTAGTACTTTATATTACCCTTCTGGACATGTTGTGACTTGTGCTGTTCTAATTAGGAGCCAGACACCTCTCCTCGGACAGTATATTTACTTTGGACATTCAGACATCAGGCGAGTACATTCTCTGACCGTTTTATACTTATATGGATTTATATTCTTGCTCTAGATTACTGTACTTGATGCTGACACGACTGTTATCACGGATTGGTACTATATGGATCTTCTTTTGAGATGTTATCTCTTTGTATTCACTAAATACATATTGTGACGTGCGTTTCACTTCCATATTGTATTTATTGAATACCCATATCCTTGTATACTTATTGTGCATATTGTACTCTCATTATCACATGAGCTCCAGGGATAGACCATTGTACACTATTGTATAATATTGTACATCCATTGTATAACATTGTACACTATTGTATAAGATAACATAACTGGAGTAGATCCTTGTGTATTGATTGGGGAGGGGGAGTAGAATTGGTTATGTACTCAAATCTTATTGTACAATATTGTATAATTATTGTATATGTCTATTGTACACCCACGTACAATGGAGTTACCATTGCATTTTTCTAGCCCGTTTACATAACCAGATTGTACTCTAAATCACATGTTCCTTACAGTTCTTACTTATCATATTTAGATATTTTCTGTTATTAAATCTCTACTGTTTTCTATACATTCTTCTTTCAGCGTTTCATGTACTTTACTCTATTGCATGCTTTATATTTCCTAACTCGATATGAACTGCGTGAGATGTTTTGTGCTCGCTCCCGTCCTGACTGGACCTGTTGATAAATTTTACAGATAGCCTGGAGGTGCCTGCTAGCCTAGAGGAGACACATTAGAGGTTGTTTAGATAGTTATTTCATTTTGTCTGGAGTTGTATTTTACTTTGTGGAATACTGTATTGAGTTTTGAGATATATTTATGGGTTTATTGATCATAGACACTTAGACTTCTATCTCATGTATCTCTTTTGGATTTCATATTTTATCTATCTTTATCATGCTCTACCTTAGATGTGATTGAGACTGTATCTGCTATGTCATCCCCATTCGGGGAGTATAAACTGTTTAGTCTTATACTGTTATATGCATTGAGACCTAGGACAGCGTTCTACCGCCGACACTGCGGCGTAGGCTGGGCGTTGTTACGTACTCGTACCCTCACGGTGGGTGCGGGTCGTGACACGTTTTTAGTGGTGGCCCATGCAGGTCGAGTTTGTGTAGTGGTATTCGAACTAGAGTACCACTACAGCCTGCAGTAGGATTAGGATATATTTTGAAGGTACTCAATCACAAATAGGAACCCTTGAGAGATTCCTGGGACGACCCTTGAGAATCTTGTTTAACTCCGATTTGAAAACTCTTTTCTTTTTTCTTGATTTGATTTATCTTTACTTTCTTCTATTGAATTTGATTTTGATGGATTATTATTGAATTTGAGTTTGTATTTATTGATTTTGATGAAGATTGTTGAAATTTGAATCTTGATGTTAGCTATAGCATTCGAGTTTGTAGTTATATGATTTGAAGGATTTTGTTCATTTCTGAATTTTGATGTTCGTTGATAAATTTGATTTTTTTTTGGTATTCATTGTTGATTTAATTTAATTTTTGGCAAGATAAAATTATATGGGCTAGGTCATCTAAGTTATGGAAATCTTGTCTTCTATAGTCACATTAGCCAGCATGGTGAGGACATATAGTCTGATTTTGGATATATTTCTCGGGTGTGGAAATTTAAGGTTTTCGCAGCCAAGCTAGCGGCATCGCGAAAATATTAAATACCATGATTCTAGAGGTATGTGCATAAGTCAAGGACTCTGTGATTATCGTAGCCTTGCTCACTAGTATGACGAGGATTTAGAGTACCATGATTTTGGATAGACGCATATGATTATCAGATTGTACCTTAAATGTTTTCGAACATGTTTTTGCTACTTTTGTTTCAGTCATTCAAAAAAAAGAGAAGGAATTATTGTTGTTTTGTTTTGTTTTGTTTTGTTTCTCATTGTTTACTTAGGATGTAGCTTTAGCTATTTTTATAAACCTTGTGTAACTTCTTACAAAAATTTATTTCTTCTTAATACAATAAACCAATAATTTTGCTAGGCCTTATTTTGGATTTGGTATTATAAATCTTGTTTCAAAAAAAATGGGTCCCTCTTTTAAATAGATAAGCAGAACAGATTCTATTGTCATTCTTTTTCTGCCAATATTTTTACTACCATCATTCCTTGTCTTATATACCTGTCCTGATTATATCAATTCCCTGTCTCATATATAATTCTGTCAGCTATACCTTGAAAACTCTTGAATTTTTATATCATTTTTTATCTGAAAAATGTTGAGGAAGTGATATAAATCATCTAGTTCGGAAATGATGTAATTGGTTATCATATGATGATTTTGTAGGAATCAGAGTGTTAGATGTCAAATATGAAAAATTTGAAATGGAGATGTGATAAAGGTTTAAAATGAAATCGAGGGATAAATGTTATCAATTTAGAAATAATCACAGAAAGTGGGTTATGAATAATTCATGGATGTATTTCAAAACTAATGAGGATGTTTAAGGTCAACCTAGTTTTGAGAACTTAAAAATCTTTGTTATTGATTCTTGGGAACTATTACAAGGCTATGTAGAAATTTAGAGATGGAAAGGAGAATTTAATCGAATAAAATGATTATGCGAAATTGAACTAGATATTGTAAGATGGTGACTAGAGACAGAGAGAACACAAGGATTTTACGTTATAGAAATTATTTTAGATGATTGGAAGAAAATTGTAGAATTCAAAAAATATATATATATTTGAAGGTGAACGTTGAAGAAAATATGAAGGTTGATTTATAAAAAAAAAAAGAATAAATTTTGTGTGACATAGTGGTATTGGAGTTTAGTGAATACGAGACTCGATTTAAACAAGTCCAAGGATTCCATAAACTGGATTTAGAGGTTTCGGATCTAATTTAAAACGAGGTGACGGAATTTGAAATTTTGATTAAATGAATAAGTGTTGACTCCTAAAAAGAGGGGTATGTTTCGTGGAAAATATTTTGGAACTTAAATATTTTGTCTATGGTGATTGTGGTAAAGGTTTAGATGACTGAAGATTATAAAATTTCGATGATAGTTATATAGAGGTTGATTTTCATATTGGGACTTGTGAGAAAAAAAATAATATGGTTTAGCAAATGATAAACTGATAGTATTAGAGAGGGATGATTTGCTGACTTCGTATGAAATCTTTTCCTGTTTTCTCTAAAAGGGGTTTTTCAATATCATTGAATCCTAGTTTCCTTAATCCGACCAAATCGACTTCGATTATATTTTCTTATCATATTTATATCTTGGGTTGTACTTAATTGAATTAAATTTGATTGTGATCTGAATCTCTATCCTTGTATGCTCGATCTCAGACTTTGTTGAACCTGTCCTCCATATTGCCTAAATCTTGATTTTCCCCAATTTGATCAACTTAGATCGTATCAAGACTAAATATTCTTAATACGTATTGTGATTGGAAATTTTCCATGGAATTGGCTTTCATTCCTTAACTTTGATTTTGATTTTCTTTTTTTTTTTCTGAACCCTTTAAAGATAATAGGTAGTTACTTTTCTTTATTTTTATGATAAGTATCAGTTTTCATATAGGATGGTAGACTGTCTTACAGTTTTGATGGTTTGTTGTTTTTGTAACTTTTGTTTAGCACCCTAGATTGCTTGTGTATTTTGATACCCTATGACCGTTTTGGTTTAGCATGACTAGAATACCTAGATGAGACTTTCACTACCACCGTATGCCATGACCATGTATGTCGTCCTTTTGATGGTATGATTTATTTAAGTTCTGGGATCTGATTGTGGGGGTTTGACCTAGAAGAATTACGAACATTTTAATTTCGAGGACAAAATTTTTATAAGGTGGGTAGGATGTGAGCACCCTAAATTTTGGGTTGATTTTTTTTTATTTTATTTTAATTTTTTGATTGAGGGTAATTTTGAAATTTTGTATTTATAATTATTTTAATAATGATATTTAATTCATGATATGATTTTTGGTGATTTTAAATTATTTTAACATTATTTAAATCAATGACTTGTGGTTTTGACGTTTTGCTAGTGAAACCCTAGAGATTGTTTGACCTAGAGCCTAACCATGTGATTATGATATTTTAATATCATTTTTGGCCTAAGAATATTTTTGCATTTGACCTCTTTGAATTATTTTGATATTATTTTATTATTTATGATATTGTTTTGGGGTTATTTGAGTCGGGTTCGAATTTCAACTCAATCCGACTTGAAACGGGGACCCGGGGGTAGTTTGACTCTAGTGGGACCCACACACTAGTTAGGCATGGCCCATATGATATTAATTTTAGTCCACATGATAGAAATATTTTAGTTAGAGGTTAGACTAATTATTATGGATAAGGTTAGTATGATTAGAGACTTTAGAATGTCTAATTTAGCCCCAACCAATTAGCCCTTTCCTAATACTCATAGAATAGGTTAGTAGGGGCTTTTGGACTTTTCCTAATAGGACAAAACTATATTTATGGCCAGCCACAATAAGGATAGGGTTGAGCCTCCCATTTGTCATTATCCATCTATTTTTCTCTCTCTTGTTCTTCCCCAAATTCCTAGAGAGCAATCCCTAGCAATTTCTCCACCAAATCCTTCAATTTCTCCACCAAATCCTTCCATTTCACCACCAAATCTTCTTTTTTCCTTCTCCATTCTAGTCAAGGAGGATGCTACCCAAGTTTGGGAGGATTCAGAGCTCGTTCGCGTCCTTTTGGAATCTCTACGTGTCGGTGTCGCTCCGGGAAGGTTTTTCTTCGATTCGATCTACCGGGAGGTATAAATCCCTTCTCCTTTTCATTTACTCATGCATATAGGTCTATTTTGAACCCATAGGGATAACCCCCTTGGATGTATCTCCATTTGTGTCTATTTTGTGTCCATTTGGAGGTCATAGGAGTGTCCTTTATGTTGTGGATGTGTTCATGTTACATATATAGATTTATATATATATATTGTAATGAGAGTGTATCTATATTTATATATGTAATAAATGGTTCATGATGATTATATAATCAAGTTTGTGAGTGTGGTTCATCATATTATTATTGCTATTATTGTTGTGGATAATTAGGATATATATTGTGTATTCTTTTGGCTCAAACTATCTAAATCCGTCATGATTTTTATCCACGTTTTTAATTTCAGCCCTAACTTCGAAATGTCATAACTTCTAGCTCAAAGCTCGGTTTAATCTCCCGTTTTTTTTAAAAGAAGCGTATTGAAGTTAGTTTCCAAAAACATGTATTAATAGGCCTAATTCTTTCTGTAACTTTCTGGAGAATTATTTGAGTGTCAGCTGTACGAAAGACAAACGCGTTCTCGGTGTTTTCGCGATTTCGGGAGTTTTCGGAAACGAAAATGCGATCTGTTTGAAGTTTCGGAAAGCTAATACATAGATCTATAACATACCTTAATCATAGAGTTTAATTCATGCTGAGATGGTACAGTATTGATTATTAGTAGGAGTTACTATTTGGCATATGCATTTTGTGCACCCTTGTGTGTAATATAATATTCTATTTGATTTTAATCCATGTTAATGTATATACATTATGTAATTAAATAGAGAATACAAGCATGAGTAAATGGTTAAATAAATAATGTATGAGGTGATAATGTAAGCATGTATAATTATGGCTTGTAATGAATATGTAGGTTCCATAGTATGTAATGTATGGTACATATAGTAGTGCAAAAGAATAAATGAATGATGAATGAATGAAAGCATGAATGTAATGTAATAATAGATGTAATGTATGCAATATACAAGTTAATGAGATGTAATGTTCTATGTTAACACAAATCCTATATTACCTCATGTACCCCCTTACACTATGTTGACACTATCACACTTGACACATTGTTCACTTACACTTTGACACTCTTTGATATGTATACACTATGTATGCCCATTAAACCCTCACTTGCCCCTTTGCCATGTTCGCATACACACACATAGCCTCTTAAATAAGTATTTATGAATATAGTTAACTTAGCTATGTATGTATATTATATATATGTTAGCATATTGTGTTGTAATATATAAGTTTATATAACCATTTGAAATGCCATAATTATAGACCTAATATTGAATACTAATATATGCATGTTTATATATGTGTAGACATATATAGCTTAAAGTAATATATTACCTAGTGTATATCCAATGTGAATTCTTGCCTATTTGAGTATTGAATAATTGCATGCTATATAGAGTTGGGTGTATGTTGGCTTGTATAGCCTTGTATTGATGTGTGCTTGCTAGGATAGTCTTGGTTAGGCCTAGTAAGACTTACTGGGTTAGGACATGACCTAGTTTGACCTAGTTTGACTAGTGCAGTTGACCAGAGTTGACCAAGGGTTGACTTTGGCCTAGCTTGACCTAGATTCATGTAGAATGTATTGTAGTGCTTTATATTACCCTTCTGGACATGTTGTGACTTGTGCTGTTCTAATTAGGAGCCAGACACCTCTCCTCGGACAGTATATTTACTTTGGACATTCAGACATCAGGCGAGTACAT
This sequence comes from Iris pallida, assembly GCA_029216955.1. Lineage (NCBI taxonomy): Eukaryota > Viridiplantae > Streptophyta > Magnoliopsida > Asparagales > Iridaceae > Iris > Iris pallida. The sequence continues at coordinate 550,741 of JANAVB010001397.1, read as the reverse complement.
TCTCTGACCGTTTCATACTTGTATGGATTTATATTCTTGCTCTAGATTACTGTACTTGATGCTGACACGACTGTTATCACGGATTGGTACTATATGGATCTTCTTTTGAGATGTTATCTCTTTGTATTCACTAAATACATATTGTGACGTGCATTTCACTTCCATATTGTATTTATTGAATACCCATATCCTTGTATACTCATTGTGCATATTGTACTCTCATTATCACATGAGCCCCAGGGATAAACCATTGTACACTATTGTATAACATTGTACATCCATTGTATAACATTGTACACTATTGTATAAGATAACGTAACTGGAGTAGATCCTTGTGTATTGATTGGGGAGGGGGAGTAGAATTGGTTATGTACTCAAATCCTATTGTACAACATTGTATAACTATTGTATATGTCTATTGTATACCCACGTACAATGGAGTTACCATTGCATTTTTCTAGCCCGTTTATATAACCAGATTGTACTCTAAATCACATGTTCCTTACAGTTCTTACTTATCATATTTAGATATTTCCTGTTATTAAATCTCTACTGTTTCTATACATTCTTCTTTCAGCGTTTCATGTACTTTACTCTATTGCATGCTTTATATTTTCTAACTCGATATGAACTGCATGAGATGTTTTGTGCTCGCTCCCGTCCTAACTGGACCTGTTGATAAATTTTACAGATAGCCTGGAGGTGCCTGCTAGCCTAGAGGAGACATATTAGAGGTTGTTTAGGTAGTTATTTTATTTTGTCTGGAGTTGTATTTTACTTTGTGGAATACTGTATTGAGTTTTGAGATGTATTTATGGGTTTATGTATCATAGACACTTAGACTTCTATCTCCTGTATCTCTTTTGGATTTCATGTTTTATCTATCTTTATCATGCTCTACCTTAGATGTGATTGAGACTGTATCTGCTATATCACCCCCATTCGGAGAGTATAAACTGTTTAGTCTTATACTGTTATATGCATTGAGACCTAGGACAGCGTTCTACCGCCGACACTGCGGCGTAGGCTGGGCGTTGTTACGTACTCGTACCCTCACGGTGGGTGCGGGTCGTGACAAAAGATACTGTCCGATAAGAGGTGTCTGGCTCCTAATTAGAACAGCACAGGTCACAATATATCCAGAAGGATAATATAAAGCACTACAATGCATTTACATGAATCTAGGTCAAACTAGGCCAAAGTCAACCCTTGGTCAACTCTGGTCAACTGCACTAGTCAAACTAAGTCAAACTAGGTCATGTTCTAACCCAGCAAGTCTTACTAGGCCTAACCAAGACTATCCTAGCAAGCACACATCAATACAAGGCTATACAAGCCAATATACACCCAACTCTATATAGCATGCAATTATTCAATACTCAAATAGGCAAGAATTCACATTGGATATACACTAGGTAATCTATTACTTTAAGCTATATATGTCTACACATATATACACATGCATATATTAGTATTCAACATTAGGTCTATAATCATGGCATTTCAAATGGTTATATAAACTTATATATTACAACACAATATGCTAACATATATATAATATACATACATAGCTAAGTTAACTATATTCATAAATACTTATTTAAGAGGCTATGTGTGTGTATGAGAACATGGCAAAGAGGCAAGTGAAGGTTAAATGGGCATACATAGTGTATACATATCAAAGAGTGTCAAAGTGTAGGTGAACAAAGTGTCAAGTGTGATAGTGTCAACATAGTGTAAGGGGTACATGAGGTAATATAGGATTTGTGTTAACATAGAACATTATATCTCATTAACTTGTATATTGCATACATTACATCTATTATTACATTACATTTATGCTTGCATTCATTCATCATTCATTTATTCTCTTGCACTACTATATGCACCATACATTACATACTATGGAACCTACATATTCATTACAAGCCATACTTATACATGCTTACATTAGATAGGATACTTACACCTCATACATCATTTATTTAACCATTTACTCATGCTTGCATTCTCTATTTAATTACATAATGTATATACATTAACATGGGTTAAAATCAAATAGAACATTATATTACACACAAGGGTGCACAAAATGCATATGCCGAATAGTAACTCCTACTAATAATCAATACTGTACCATCTCAGCATGAATTAAAATCTAGGATTAAAGTATGTTATAGATCTATGTGTTAGCTTTCCGAAACTTCAAACGGATCGCGTTTTCGTTTTCGGAAACTCCCGGAATTGCGAAAACACCGAGAACGCGTTTGTCTTTCGTACAGCTGACACTCAAATAATTCTCCAGAAAGTTACAGAAAGAATTAGGCCTATTAATACATGTTTTTTGAAAGCTAACTTCAATACGCTTCTATTAAAAAATGGGAGATTAAACCGAGCTTTGAGATAGAAGTTATGATATTTCTAAGTTAGGGCTGAAATTAAAAACGTGGATAAAAATTGTGACAGATTTGGGTAGTTTGAGACAAAAGAACACAAATATATAACATAATATATCAAGAACTCACTCTCTACACTAATATATATATATGAGACACTATAGAACACATCTACGATACAAAAATATGAGATTAAACATGTAATAATTAATTCATACATAACAACAACACATAGTGTGTCCAAATTTGGGATTTTCCCACATGGACACAACCACAACACAAAGTACACTCCTATGACCTCCAAATGGACACGAAATGGACACAAATGGAGATAAAACCATGGAGGTCATTCTTATGGGTTCAAAATAGACCTATATGCATGAGGAAATAAAAAGGAGAAGGGATTTATACCTCCCGGTAGATCGAATCGAAGAAAAGCCTTCCCGGAGCGACACCGACACGTAGAGATTCCAAAAGGACACGAACGAGCTCCGAATCCTCCCAAACTTGGGTAGCTTCCTCCTTGGCTAGAATGGAGAAGGAAAGAAGAAGATTTGGTGGCGAAATGGAAGGATTTGGTGGAAAAATTGCTAGGGATTGCTCTCTAGGAATTTGGGGAAGAACAAGAGAGAGAGTGTGGATGAGAATAATGAAATGAACTTGAGCCTATCCTCTCCCAAAGTGGCTGGCCATATGGGGCTATTTGTCCTATTATGGTAAGGTCCAAAATGCCCCCACTAACCTATTCTATGAGTATTAGGAAAGGGCTAATTGGTTGGGGCTAAATTAGTCATTCTAAAGTCTCTAATCACACTAACCTTGTCCATAATAATTAGTCTAACCTCTAACTAAAATATTTCTATCATGTGGACTAAAATTAATATCATGTGGACTATGGCTAACTAGTGTGTGGGTCCCACTAGAGTCAAACTATCCCCGGGTCCCCGTTTCAAGTCGGATTGAGTTGAAATTCGAACCCGACTCAAATAACCCCAAAACAATATCATAAATAATAAAATAATTCAAGAGGTCAAATATAAAAATATCCTTAGGCCAAAAATGACATTAAAATATCATAATCACATGGTTAGACTCTAGATCAAACAGTCTCTAGGGTTTCACTAGCAAAACTTCAAAACCACAAGTCATTGATTTAAATAATTTTAAAATGATTTAAAATCACCAAAAATCATATCATGAATTAAATATTATTGTTAAAATAATTATAAACACAAAATTTTAAAATTACCCTCATTTGGGAAACTGGGTGCTACAACTCTACCCACCTTAGAAAAATTTCGTCCTCGAAATTCAAGATCGATAGTACTCCTTCTAGAGCCTCTAACCTACCCAATATCTAAGGTAACACTTCCTAACACTGGAATAATAAACGGACATCTAAAAAGTGTCAATCTATGAATACCTCCAATACTGCTCTGCTGTACGGCGGTAATGGAACTTCAATAAAATATGGACTGGAACCTATATCGAAGGGACTGGACCTATTTTAAAGTGGTCTTAACTAAGGATGAAAAGAAACTGATCATAGGCTATAGGTATGCTCAAACTATTATCTTCCTATTAACCATCTATTAATACATTCTATTACCATAGGAACGATGCATTACTAAGACATATAGGCCCCTATCTCTCATAACACATTTATACTCACCAAAAGACTAGTACATCCTATCAAGGCTGATACTATAATGTCTCATAAATCTCATAAGCTATATGTTTATAGACACACATCCCCACATCCAGGATTAACCTATATATATCTACAACTGATACTAATGGGATGACGTCCCTATTTCCCAACAATCAAGGTCTATAAAAAAATTTATCTAAATCATGCAATTTGAAGGAATAGTATACAAGGTCAGGGCATACCGTAGCAGTTGGAAGTCTCACCTAGGTGCACTGGTCATTCTAGGTCAAAACAGTACTATGGTATCAACACACAAACAATCTAGGGTGTCTTAATTGGGAAGGTAAGGGAACAACAATCATCAAGGTTGTAGGGCTGTCTACCATCCTATATAAAAATTGGTCATTATGAAAATAAAATAAAGGCAACTACCAATTATCTAAAAAAAGGTACAGAAAATCAAATTCAAAAATTAAGGAATTGAAAATCACTTGCATTGAAATCCAATCACAATATATATATATATATAGAGAGAGAGCGTTAGAGAGGAAAAAGCTAGCATTGTGTGTATGGGGACGTGTTCATATGGTTAGATAGTAAGCGTGTGTGTACGTGAATATACATGAAAGTGTATATGAGGATTTGGATTTCAAACAATAACTATCAAGTTACACTAATCATGGCATATGGGTTAACAATCTACAATATACAATATATTTAATCACAACTTGCATGGCTAACCATATATATATATAAAAAGGTAGAGACTTAGTTATGTATTTATATATTATAACATGTATGCCTAAGCTCTATATATATCTATCTAGATATATAATCATAACATAGAGGGGAAAAAGGGTTAGGTTACATGACAGTGTATACTGAGTTAGGGTGTGTGTGTCCTTGTACAGGGTTATAGCTTAGTATTGAAAGGTTAAACCCAGTTTTAGTTCAGCATTTACATACAAAATCTGAAAAGATGCTAACATTTAAACCAGTGCAATATTAACATAACACAGTTTCAGATTTTAGGGTTTTGAACATCGCAACCAATCTCAATGGTCCCAATACATCCTAACATGATAGAAATGAAACCTAACATACTATCCATACATTTATCTACGCATACAGTTCAATATTACATGTTAAATTTGAAATTGAACATTTGAAATCAATGTGAAAATGTTAACATATATTCAGTTTTCAGGATTTTGGAGAAATTTGAACATCAAAACCAACTCAATGTTTATCACAACCTATCATGTAAGAATATGAAACCTAACATTATATCCCTACAACAACAATGTACACAGCTATAAATATTACATTTAAAACAACAATTTGAACTAACATTTAAAATCCAGTATTAAGGGTTAATATGCACACAGTCTCAGATTTGACAAAACTAAACACAAAACTCAACAAATTTTTTTTTAAAAAGATGAAACTCTAGGTATGACATACATGTGCAGTGATGTAAACATAACTAATAACATGAAATTTATATTTAACTTATGAATTTAAACTGGAAAAGCAGAAAACCAGAAAATATTGGGGTTTTGAAAATTTAACATCAACGACATTAATATTTATTTAGATAGGTGAAAATCAAGTGTAGCATGCATAAGTGTCAGGAAAGTATCCACTATATATATTCATATATATATTCTCATGTCCCAATATAAAAATGAGATTCTATACCAAGACCAATATTAGATTCCTACCAATATTGTAAAACAGGTGATTGGTGTAATCAAGATGATTTATTATTATTTAATACAAGAATAATAGCAAGAAGAGAATAACGATAAAATCTATTTTGCTTATCTGTTTAAAAGAAGGAACTATTTTGAAATCCAGAGTTAAAATATCAAATCCAAGGTAAAGTCTAGCAAAATCATCGATTCATTATATTAAGAAGAAATTCATAGAAGAAGTTACACAAAGGTTTATAAAATAGCTAAAGTTACTCCTAAGCTAAATAATGAGAAGCAAAACAAAACAAAACAATTAATAATTCCCTTTTTTTTTGAAGGACTGAAACAAAGTAGAGAAAACATGTTCGAAAATATTTAAGGTACAATCTGATAATCATATGCGTCTATCCACAATCATGGTACTCTAAATCATCGTCATACTAGTAAGCAAGGCTACGATAATCACAGAGCCCTTGACTTATGCACATATCTCTAGAATCATGGTATTTAACATTTTTACGGTGCCGCTAGCTTGGCTGCGAAAACCTTAAATTCCTGCACCCGAGAAATATATCCAGAGTCAGACTATATGTCCTCACCATGCTGGCTAATGTGACTATAGAAGACTAGATTCCATAACATAGATGACCTAGCCCATATAATTTCATCTTGCCAAAAATTAAATTAAATCAACAATGAATACCCAAAAATCAAATCAAATTTATCAACGAACATCAAACTCAAAAATGAACAAAATCCTTCAATCATATAAATACAAACTCGGATGCTACAGCTAATCGTCAAGATTCAAAATTCAACAATCTTCCATCAAAATCAATAAATACAAACCCAAATTCAACAATAATCCATCAAATTCAATAACAAAAAATAAAGATAAAACAATCAAGGTAAAAGAGAGTTTTCAAATCGAAGTTAAAATAAGATTCTCAAGGGTCGTCCCAGGAATCTCTCAAGGGTTCCTAACTGTGATTGAGTACCTTCAAAATATATCCTAATCCTACTGCAGGCTGTAGTGGTACTCAAGTTCGAATACCACTACATAAATTCGACCTGCATGGGCCACCACTAAAAACGTGTCACGACCCGCACCCACGGTTTGGGTACGAGAACGTAACAACGTCCAGCCTACGCCGCAGTGTCGACGGTAGAACGCTGTCCTAGGTCACAACATCTAACAATATAATGCTAAGCAGTTATACTCCCTGAATGGGGGTGACATAGCAGATACAGTCTTAATCACATCTAAGGCAGAACATGATAATGATAGATAAAACATGAAATCCAAAAGAGATACAGGAGATAGAAGTCTAAGTGTCTAAGATACATAAACCCAGAAATACATCTCAAAACTCAAATACAGTAATCCACAAATCAAGTACAAATCCAGACAAATGAAATAACTATCCAAAAATCCTCTAATGTGTCTCCTCTAGGCTAGCAGGCACCTCCAGGCTATCTGTAAAATTTATCAACAGGTCCAGTCAGGACTGGAGCGAGTACAGTACATCTCAACAGATCATAGTAGGTTAGAAAATATAATCATGCAGTAAAGTAAGATACAGGTACTGAAGGAAAACAGTATATAAACAGAGAGAGAACTGTAATAGAAATATCTACTATACATAGAGAACTAGCAGTGACTAGTGAGTCAGAGTACAATATGAACATGTAATACTCCTCCGTACCCCCAATCAATACACAAGGATCCAGCCAGGTTATGTTATATGATGCTATATAACAGCCCCCGAAGGGTGGTAAGCCCCCGAAGGGTGGTAGCCCCCGAAGGGTGGTACATAGTAGTCCCATAAATGGGGATTTTGGGGGTAACCCAACAGTGTAAGTCCCATAAATGGGGATTCTGGGGGTAACCCAACAGTGTAAGATTCCAGGAAGACTCTACGATCATAAGAGTATATGTCGTAAGTGATCAAAGAACCAATGAAGCATAGTGATACGCCATGTAAGTGACACGCACAGAACATGTAGTACCCGATGCTCCCTAAGGATAACATCTCAAGAAAGGATCCATATAGTACCAATCCGTGTGACCATCGTGATAGTACAAGTAAAGTAATCTACTGCAGGAAATAATTCTAAGCAGAATATGAAATGATCAAAGAATGTACTCGCCTGATATCTGAATGTCTAAGGTAAAGATACTGTCCGAGGAGAGGTGTCTGGTTCCTAATTAGAACAGCACAGGTCACAACATGTCCAGAAGGGTAATATAAAGCACTACAATGCATTCTACATGAATCTAGGCCAAACTAGGCCAAAGTCAACCCTTGGTCAACTCTGGTCAACTGCACTAGACAAACTAGGTCAAATAGGTCATGTCCTATCCCAGCAAGTCTTGCTAGGCCTAACCAAGACTATCCTAGCAAGCACACATCAATACAAGGCTATACAAGCCAATATACACCCAACTCTATATAGCATGCAATTATTCAATACTCAAATAGGCAAGAATTCACATTGGATATACACTAGGTAATCTATTACTTTAAGCTATATATGTCTACACATATATACACATGCATATATTGGTATTCAACATTAGGTCTATAATCATGACATTTCAAATGGTTATATAAACTTATATATTACAACACAATATGCTAACATATATATAATATACATACATAGCTAAGTTAACTATATTCATAAATACTTATTTAAGAGGCTATGTGTGTGTATGTGAACATGGCAAAGGGGCAAGTGCGGGTTAAATGGGCATACATAGTGTATACATATCAAAGAGTGTCAAAGTGTAGGTGAACAAAGTGTCAAGTGTGATAGTGTCAACATAGTGTAAGGGGTACATGAGGTAATATAGGATTTGTGTTAACATAGAATATTACATCTTAATAACTTGTATATTGTATATATTACATCTATTATTACATTACATTCATGCTTGCATTCATTCATCATTCATTTATTCTCTTGCACTACTATATGCACCATACATTACATACTATGGAACCTATATATTTATTACAAGCCATACTTATATATGCTTACATTAGATAGGATACTTACACCTTATACATCATTTATTTAACTATTTACTCATGCTTGCATTCTCTATTTAATAACATAATGTATATACATTAACATGGGTTAAAATCAAATAGAACATTATATTACACACAAGGGTGCACAAAATACATATGCTGAATAGTAACTCCTACTAATAATCAATACTGTACCATCTCAGCATGAATTAAAATTTAGGATTAAAGTATGTTATAGATCTATGTGTTAGCTTTCCGAAACTTTAAACGGATCGCGTTTTCGTTTCCGGAAACTCCCAGAATTGCGAAAACACCGAGAACGCATTTGTCTTTCGTACAGCTGACACTCAAATAATTCTCTAGAAAGTTACAGAAAGAATTAGGCCTACTAATACATGTTTTTGGAAAGCTAACTTCAATACGCTTCTTTTAAAAAAAAACGGGAGATTAAACAGAGCTTTGAGCTAGAAGTTATAACATTTCTAAGTTAGGGCTGAAATTAAAAACGTGGATAAAAATTATGACGAATTTGGGTAGTTTGAGACAAAAGAACACAAATATATAACATAATATATCAAGAACTCACTCTCTACACTAATATATATATATGAGACACTATAGAACACATCTCCAATACAAAAATATGAGATTAAACATGTAATAATTAATTCATACATAACAACAACACATAGTGTGTCCAAATTTGGGATTTTCCCACGTGGACACAACCACAACACAAAGGACACTCCTATGACCTCCAAATGGACACGAAATGGACACAAATGGAGATACAACCATGAGAGTCATTCCTATGGGTTCAAAATAGACCTATATGCATGAGGAAATGAAAAGGAGAAGGGATTTATACCTCCCGGTAGATCGAATCGAAGAAAAGCCTTCCTAGAGCGACACCGACACGTAGAGATTCCAAAAGGACACGAACGAGCTCCGAATCCTCCCAAACTTGGGTAGCTTCCTCCTTGGCTAGAATGAAGAAGGAAAGAAGAAGATTTGGTGGCGAAATGGAAGGATTTGGTGGAGAAATTGCTAGGGATTGCTCTCTAGGAATTTGGGGAAGAACAAGAGAGAGAGTGTGGATGAGAATAATGAAATGAACTTGAGCCTATCCTCTCCCAAAGTGGCTGGCCATATGGGACTATTTGTCCTATTATGGTAAGGTCCAAAATGCCCCCACTCACATATTCTATGAGTATTAGGAAAGGGCTAATTGGTTGGGGCTAAATTAGTCATTCTAAAGTCTCTAATCACACTAACCTTGTCCATAATAATTAGTCTAACCTCTAACTAAAATATTTCTATCATGTGGACTAAAATTAATATCATGTGGGCCATGTCTAACTAGTGTGTGGGTCCCACTAGAGTCAAACTACCCCCGGGTCCCCGTTTCAAGTCGGATTGAGTTGAAATTCGAACCCAACTCAAATTACCCCAAAACAATATCATAAATAATAAAATAATATCAAAATAATTCAAGAGGTCAAATGCAAAAATATCCTTAGGCCAAAAATTGTAACGCCCCAGTCCCAAAATACTTAGGACTAGGTACGTATCCATGCCAGCTGTATACATACGAAGTACACTCCAATATAAGGAAACCTTGTATGTATACATAAGCTGTAAAAATACAGTAGAACCATAATTACTAAATCTCATCCATTAAATAAATAAATGATATAAAAGCAACTTTGAATTTGTCATGTATACAATCGTTGGGCGGAGACAAAGTCCACTACCAACTATCTCAAATAAAATATACAAGAAGTGATCGATAAAATAGCGAGCGAACCAAGCGTAATCGTCTTCGAAAGAATGGAGAAGATCACTGCCTTGGCTAGAACACCTGTAAAAATACAGAAGCACACACCTGGAGAGATAACCAGGTCCTCAGAGGGACGTAACAAGATACATGAAGAACATGCCATATGAACTGAATATAAATGCACCATAAAATAAAGATAAAGTAAAAGCGTCCAAACCATAACACGACTCAATATCCCATCATCGAAACAATAGACTACCCCTACAACAAAACAAGGACAAGGGGTAACTTACTATTCCACGATGCGATATTTTTTATGCCATGATTTGGAACATGAAATTTGCTAAGGTCTCCTAACCTTTCTAGTAGGCAATTTAGAAGACATATTGATGTATGGGCAGGTGAAGGCTGACTCCCCCAGGACAAGGTAACAACTCACAATACATACACGTCAATACCAATACTATCAGCCGGCATAACTCAAGGCTAGCGGCCCATGTGACCCATCAGTCCACATAGCTCGAGGCTAGTGACCCTCGCGACTCGACTACCGTAGTACGCAGTTACTACAGCTTTTGGATTTGGGGTAGCCCATACATTTAATTGTCTTCTCCCTCCCAAGGTCACTAACAGAAGGTAGTTCGCTAAGACTAGGTCCATATGCAACAAAAAAGCAAGAAAGAAAAATAACTGAAAGCAAATAAAGTGAACAAAAATAGCAAGTAATGGATCCAACTGAAAACAGATAATAAATATGCAGTAAATAATTAAAGGTGCATATAATTATAACAGTAAATAAGGCAAGGTATCTTGCCTGCGGGTGGTGCGAGAAGCAGAAAAATCCAACAATCAGAATCGTCAACACGAAAGTCAAAATCCACAAGAAGCTCCGGATGCTGAAAAAAACATCACGAACGAGTTTGGAATAAAAGTTATGCCTAGAAAATGCATGTCCAAAAGTCAAATTCTGGAACAGGGACAATTTCGTAATTTCGGGTCAAAACGATGTCCGCCGTTGGACCCGCTTTGCACCGAAATGCGCGCCAGAACCTACGGTCTCTAAAGTCGTCAAACTACATGTCTACATATTTGTTTTGATGAGACGAACCCAACGGTATGTCAAATTTTGGATTTCGGTGGACCGTGCACAAAATCGCCCGTTGAGTGGGATTGTGGGCCCGCCAAAATAGCGTCCCGATCAACGGTCTCAGAATCGGACCAAACTTGGCTCACAGGACCAAAAAAATATTTCGAGTCCAATGGCGCAAGTTTCGTCGCGATTTGATGAGTGTGCACAAAATAATTAGGAAATTTCGAAAAGTCCGATACGCAAAAATTCGACGGATACAGACCAATTTCGTTGCGCACACGCAACCAATTTGAATCCCGTCAATTCTTGCATGTCCACAAGTTCGATACGGACCTTTCGGTACTCTCAGTTTACGACGGGGTCGCCCGGTTTGTCGGGACATACCTCGTACGGGATTTTTAAGGTTTATAAAAACTGATTTATCGAAATTTTTAATTTAATTAAAACTAAAATTAATTGCAGAATAAATAAATCTATTTGAAGGGATGATAGAGGGTCATGGTGACTTTCTACACGAATTTACGTATCTAAAAACGGACTAGAATTGAAGGAGAAATTTAATGGAGAAGTCGGATACCTTAAAGTGGGAATCCGTTGTTGTTGTTTGTCGATGGTTCCTTTGTCTTCTTCGCGAGCACGGCTTCGCCATGATGCGTCCGAGCTTCGCCATGGAGTGGGGAGGAGGAAGGAGGAGAGAGGATTTAGATGAGAAGAAATTAGGGTTTTAATTGTATGTGTATATTTGTAAAGGAGATGGGGGTTTTCGGCCAACCCACATAACTGCTACTGCTGTTTGTATAAGGGGGTCGGCCCAATTTAGTAGCAGCTTGGTTAAAGGGGCGCACCACATGGTGCTGCTAAGGGTTGGGGTGGTCGGTCCCACCCCATGGCCGACCACTCCTTAGTGTTTTTTTTTTTCTTCTTATCCAAACTCAACAACTTACCTATATATTAATATATATATTAATATATATATAACTATAAGTAAATGTACATGGCATGCGCAGCATTCATGGTGCTGCTAAAGTGGTGTTGGTGGTGGGGACATTCTTTCCTTTCTTTTTCTTTTTCTTTTTTTTTTTTTTTTTTTTTTTTTTTTTACTAAATCTTTTTAATACTTTTTCTATATATTTATAACCATGTATATCTATATGCATATATCCATAAATACACCAAAAGTTTATTAAAAATTCAAATACCATTTAAAAGTCAACTATCCAATTTTTAAATATATTTGAGCATATCTTCATATAGATATAAATTAAATCCTTAATAAATCAACTCAACATAATAATAATAATATTTAAATAGGAAAAACTTGTTTATTAAATCTCCACAAAATAACTTAAATTATAATAAAATAATAATAATCGTCCCAATGGGTGAACTTTACGGCTCACCTATGTATGGGTCCAGAAATTGTACCATCTTGTAAAATATTATTTTATTAATAAAACATAAATTTTGTACCAAAAGTCAATAAATATTCAACAAGTCTCAAAATTATTTAAAAATATTTGTACACACATGAATTGTTCCTACGTGGCCATCTTAGTCACCCCACATGCTCACATGGGCTTAAATTTTGTTCGGGCCCTGTTCGGACTGAATTGGCCAAACCGGGTCATAAATAAATAAATAAATAAATAAATAAATAAATAAAACCATAAATTGTATAAATTAAAATTGAAGTCTAATAAAATAATAAAAGAAATTTAAAAAAATAGGGGTTTTACATCCTACCCAACTTACAAGAATTTCGTCCTCGAAATTTAGGATTTAATAGGGTTGAGGGATGAGGAGTAGTTAAAGACGAGGATATAGCCATATGAGTCGGTCGGTGGCTATCTACACTTGTGTATAAATAACTGATAGGACAACCAAAGATGATATCTTGTGTCTATCTATCAAGTACAGTGTCCGGTCTTTCTAAAGTAAGTAAAGCCCACAACAAAAAGAGTTCAAAGACGATGCTATTTAGTACGAAATACGAGGTTCATAGATGACGAAAATAATTCGAATGAGAGTTATCAATACTGTCGCAGATGAGACTCTAAGGCAAGTTTACTATGTCTCCATCCGCGTGGAATAATATGTGATAAGCGAACCAAAGTGCAATAGGTTGATCAGACCATCATGCACCGGTTTCGATTAGACAATATGTTAGTGGGTGCACCCAGTAAAATATGTCATGATCAAGCTTGGTAAAGAAATAAGCTTGCAAAACTGAAGCTACATTAGCAGCGTGAGATAGTCAAAATATGAGCAAGGGAGGTACTAATGAAGAAAATTTTAAATAGTCCAAGATCTTTTAAAATCAAGTCTGCCCGAAGTTTGGGCCTATACAGTTGTCCTAGTGTTTCTTCATTTATGGCTTGGTAGACTAGATGAGGTAGGGTCCTCTGAATTTAGAGTCTAAGTGAACTTACCAATATGGTTCACAAGAAAAAAGGTTCGTTAGGTGGTGAGGTATTCTACCCAACTTACAAGAGTTAAACTAGTAGTGTGATGGAACAATGGGTCAAGCAATCAAGATAAAGCACAATTTTAAGCATTTAAGGAACTAAGTAGAACGCAATCGCATATCGGGTCGAAAGAATTGAGTCAAAGTTGGATCTCTAATTAAAGTCAGGAAGTATTTTGGTGTCATGGTAGAGGTTATAGCTTAGCTATTTTGACCAGAAAGTCATATCAAGAAAATAGTGTACAAGGAGACGTGTTTTAATGGGACATGATATATCTACAGGAAGGTGGGCTCGTCCAGGTCTTACATATGAAATTTATTGGAAGGAAAAGTGTAGTGTTGTGCTCCAATTATCCAAGTCATGGTAAGGGACGCCAAAAGATCTAAAAATAGAAAGTGGGAGTTCACGAGGTGATAATTAATGCACAAAAATAAAGAAGATCAAGTTAAAGCATGAAATAGAATTAATTAAAGAATCTAGTAAAAATAATTTAGGAACACAATTCCAGAGAGAAGATAGTCTTCTAGATGAATACAGTTAAGGAACCATTAACTCATTATTCAAATTGCAAGTGGGTTAGAAGGTCGCAATTAAAAGATCTAGAATTGAAGGAAGGTCGAGTAAGCCGAGGTGGAAATACAGTCACATAGTTGGGTAGATGACTAACAACACTTGTGTATATACTATTATTATGGTGTCAGCCCCAGTTTTTTAAAATTTTTGTTAATCAGTATTAAATTGGCCATTAATGATTATTTTAGTATTAAAATATTTTATAATAATTATTAGGAATTTTTCCTGTATTTTTAAATGATTTTTAAATGGTTTTAAATACCAGAAATACCATTTTGCAATTTTATAAATTGTTTTAAATTAGGTTTGCAATATTTAGAATTGTTTTAAATACTTTTTGTAATAACCCAATTGTCTTTTGCAATTATATTTTGCAAATAATACTTGCGGGAGTCAATTTGTAAATTAGAATTTACATTTGACATTGGGGAGGACCTATTTGTGAAATCCTAAAACCTAGGGACTTTTGTGCAAAACCTAAACCTAACCCCCCCGACGACCGGACAGCTGCCGACGACCGGCCAGCTGCCCCCCCCCCACGTCCCGACCGACTTTCCACCGCCCATAGACCCTATTTAAACCCCCCACCTTGCTCCCCAGACCGAGCTCTAACCCACCCCGACCACCACGAACGTCCCCGACCACCCTAGACGTTGGTCTCCGACGAAAGCCCTAGCCCTAACCCTAACTACGGCGACCACCCTAGCGCCGCCCCACCGCTCGACGTCATCGACCACCACCACCATCAACGAGTCCGCCTCGACGAGCCGCGTCGATCGCCACTGCTCCGCCACGACCACGACGCCCCCAGCCGCCGTCCGCCCTCTCGAAGCCTTCCTCTTCGTCGGACACGTAAGTGTCAGCTTCATTTTCGTATCGGCTGTGTCTCGATTTCACGAGAGAGACTCGCCAGGACACGGGGATGTTTGTCCAGTAGCTGGACACGAGAACTAGGACTCGTGCGTGTCGTGCGAAGCACGGACACGGGCAAACCCTGTGTCCTTAACTGTCAGGACACAGGACTGTGTATTATTTTTTTTTATTATTTAAATCAACTAAAACGAAATAAAACTAACCCTAATCCTATCTCTAACAAAGCGGGCCGCTGGCCCACTGGCCAGCGCGTAAACAATAAACCCCCCCCCCCCCCCCCCCGCGCTGGGCTGAGTTCGAGCCCCCCCCCCCTTTACAGTTTCCCTTTTTCTTTTCTTTTTCTTTTTCTTTTTTCAGTTTATATATATTTATATATATATGTATATATATATATTAGTATATATATATGTATATACACTGTATTTTTTAACAGTATTTAATGTATAGGTATATATTTATTAGTTAGTAATTTTATATATATATATATATGTTTATATATGTATATACTTTCCTATGTATATATATAATATATATATACACTATATTATTATGTGTATTTTTATATATATATATATATATATATATATATATATATATATTTGTATATATACTCTATAAATTAAGTGTTTTCCTTACAAATATATATGTACTTTTAACACATGTAATTATATTTTTCACTATGCATAACTTTGCCCTATTAAAATATTAATAATTATTTTGTACTTTTACCAAACTGTATTTTATTGTATTTAAATTACTGCAACCATTTGATGTCCAAGCCTAGCATGGGTATTTGGGCTCAAATGTGTTTTCACACATTCAAGACCTGTACAAGTCATATTGGACTTGATTCATGGCCTTGGGTCCTGTATTTGAACTTTGGTTCAAATTATATACATGGACAAAATACGCAGATAATTAATTATTATTGTGCATTACTGTTTTTGATATTCTAAAAATACTTAAAGTATTGCTAAAATTATGGAAAAATAGTTTTTAGATACTTTGTTAAGTTAGCTAATTTAGTATAATTTTTGTAGTATTTAATTTACTATTTTGCCCCTAGTTTGGCATATGAAACCAAAAGTCATTTTCTGTATACTTAGGAAAACTGATTTTTATAAAATATTTGTACTGGTTAATAAATTCCAAAAAAATTATAATAAATTTCTATAGTTAGCAAGGATCGTTTTGGTACTTTGTTTTATGCAAAACTAGGCTTTTTGTCTACTTTAAAAATTGTTAGAAAACAATGATCTTTTGATTTATTTATTGATTAATTACGACTTGTAGCTTTTTGTGTTATTTGGAGTTTTAGTCGTATTGAACCCCACCCCTCACTAGTGTAAAGACCCTAGAAAGTTAGTTAACATAGTGTGTCACCCCACATTGGTCTCCTAGGCCAAGTCATTATTTTGGCTAAGTGCCCAATCACAAGTCGTGTCGCACCAGATTAGTGTCCTAGTGTTTTAGCTTAGTGTAAAGCTAAGTTATTGTATGTATTTCTACAGTGACGAGTTACCAGACATCCATAGCACATTTATCGCAGCTTGTTTTACTTTACTAGAGGCAAGTACATCTACAAACTCATTTACTGTCTTTTAATGTTAAGTACATGTGACAACCTTGTGAATTACCATTAATCCAGTTGCAAGTCTTTTGTTAATTGTACATGTTAAAAACACTGTTATTTGATAAAAAGAATGTTAATCAACCCATGTGAATGCTGATCCTTGGGGTAGCAAGTCAAATCATAACATGTTTCATACTATTGCCAGTTCCCACCATGCTTTACACTATTTCCCGTATCTTTTACATGATGATTACTGGGTTATGAGAGAGTTGATAGTATAGTTACTGGACTCGTGGAATGTACTCACTTACATTGCAGTATGCTAATTGTGTAGTTTCTGGACTTGTGGAATGTACATACGTACATTGCAGTAAACTAGCAGTGCGGTTTCTGGACTTGTGGAATGTACATACGTACATTGCAGTAAACTGATAATGTAGTTTCTGGACTTGTGGAATGTACTTACGTACATTGCAGTAAACTAACAATGTAGTTTCTGGACTTGTGGAATGTACATACGTACATTGCAGTAAACTAGCATAGCACTTATTGACCGATCTCATACATGCCCCAGTTTTAATACATAATGTACACATGCCACAATTGACAAGAGTGTCTTAAAATGATAATCAAGATATACCATGATTTTTCGCTTTATATGATTTACCCTGATTCCAGTATGTCTATTTTTCAGTCTTATCATACCATGTTCCTGTTGTACATCTCTTGCATTATACATTCAGTACTTTAGTAGTAGAGGTTGTACTTGCTCCCGTCCTGACAGGATAACGTTGTAGGTATTTTGACCGAGGAAGAAATGCTTTGTGACCCGTACTATGGAGCTCCAGTTGAGGATATTCCAGCAGTGAATCCTGCTTAGCTGCTTAGTTTGACTTAGTGTTGGGTTATTATCACAGACGCTGTTTTGTACCTTTAAACTGGACCTTGTCTCCAGTCTTACATTTTGGTTTGTATTATTATCAAACTTAGTGGTTTTTCATCTATATAGAAGCTGTGTTGTGATCATTCTTAAACTATCTTAATTATTAGCA
Source organism: Iris pallida (assembly GCA_029216955.1). NCBI lineage: Eukaryota > Viridiplantae > Streptophyta > Magnoliopsida > Asparagales > Iridaceae > Iris > Iris pallida. The sequence goes on along the minus strand of JANAVB010001397.1, from coordinate 532,553 downwards.
CATTTATCATTATTACCTGACTGTCTAGAACAGCTTACTGCGCTTTATCTTAAGCGTAGGCTGGACATGGCTCGGCCCGGCCCAACAATTTGGGTAACGGGTCGTGACATGTTTTTTTGGCGGCCCATGCAAGGTCCTGACTAAAGTTGTTTGGTTACGTTACTGTACCAAGCACGCCTGCAGAAATTAAGGATAACTAGATAACACTAGGAACGACATTTAGAACACCTAGAGGAATTCTAGGATTGCAACATAGGAAAACTCATCACAGCATAGGACCGGTAGTGTAACTAAATTGTTTGCTTATGACTACTTGCTTTATTCTTATAATTCCTTTGTCTTTTATAAATAGATGGACCCTACACACTCTCCCGATTCCGCCACCTCAGGTGACGGTATACCTCCACCACCTCCTACCCCGCAGACCCAGATGCCTCCACCCCCACCTCCTATCATACCTCCCCAGACTGTTGTTTCCCTCGACGGAACCCAATTACTGGCTTTGATCCAGGGGCTCCTGAATACTCAGCATACCCCCGTCTCGCAACCTATAGAACATCAATTGAGGCTAGGTAGTATCAAGAGTTTTATGAACCTAAAACCGAAGGAGTTTCTTGGGACGGAAGGCATAGTTGTAGCTGATGACTGGTTAGATTCCGTAGAGAGGAAGCTCATAGGGGCTAGATTACCTGACGACCTTTGGGTCGAGGCAGCAGGATTTTTGTTAGCAGACCTGGAAGGGGTCTGGTTCAGAAATGAGACGATGTTCATTGGCGGCAGAGGAAACTGGGAGCAATTCAAGATTCAGTTCAAGAGGAAGTTCTTCTCCACTACCGCTAGAGTTGCCATGGGATTGCAATTCCAGAACCTGCAACAGGGGAGCCGTACAGTTGATGAGTACGCAGGTGAGTTTAGCAGACTCAGTCGTTTTGCCCCGAGCTTAGTAGCCGACCCGGAGGAGATGGCTCGCAGATTCTGCCATGGTCTTGTCCCGGACATTAGCATCTTACTAGTGGCCAACGGGATCACAGACTACTACCAGCTACTGGAGAGAGCCCGAGGTATCGAGGAGCGTCTTTTGACTTACAAGAGGCCAGCTACCACACATCATGACGGGCCGTCCAAGCGCCAGACTTTCCAGCAGAGGACGACTACCCAGCACCAGCAGGCCTATTCTCCACCAGCTCATCCTCAGCATCAGTTATCATTTGCCCGAGATCCGGGACACCAGCAGCAGAAGTGGGTCTCTTGTGCCTTCTGCAAAAAGCCAGGGCACGATGTCTCCATCTGTAGGAAGAAATTGAGCCAGTGTCTTGCGTGCGGGTCGTCCACCCATATGATTCGGGAGTGCCCGAAGGCGAAGCCATTTACCAGAGGACCTTCAGGGAGAGCATACCCTTTAGCCATCCAGGCAGCAGTACCAGTGCAGGGCCCAGAGCCAGAGCCAGAATACTTGACAGACGGAGCCACAGGTTGGATTTATTTGCATATGACTGTTTGATTCTAGTGCCTCATTAAGTTACCTATCACTAGACTCATGCCAAACCATCATTTTAGTAACTGCACCCATGAGACCAAACCATTGACCAGTAGACCTGTTTCATAGACGTTCCATCATTAGGAGATAGCCTTAGTCATCGCTGTAATTATTTTTTTAACGTTAGATACCTTGCGTGTCTTCAGTTCTTGTAAATTTCGAGGACGAAATTTTTCAAGGAGGGAAGATTTGTCAGCCCCAGTTTTTCAAAATTTTTGTTAATCAGTATTAAATTGGCCATTAATGATTATTTTAGTATTAAAATATTTTATAATAATTATTAGGAATTTTTCCTGTATTTTTAAATGGTTTTAAATACCAGAAATACCATTTTGCAATTTTATAAATTGTTTTAAATTAGGTTTGCAATATTTAGAATTGTTTTAAATACTTTTTGTAATAACCCAATTGTCTTTTGCAATTATATTTGCAAATAATACTTGCGGGAGTCAATTTGTAAATTAGAATTTACATTTGACATTGGGGAGGACCTATTTGTGAAATCCTAAAACCTAGGGACTTTTGTGCAAAACCTAAACCTAACCCCCCCGACGACCGGACAGCTGCCGACGACCGGCCAGCTGCCCCCCCCACGTCCCGACCGACTTTCCACCGCCCATAGACCCTATTTAAACCCCCCACCTTGCTCCCCAGACCGAGCTCTAACCCACCCCGACCACCACGAACGTCCCCGACCACCCTAGACGTTGGTCTCCGACGAAAGCCCTAGCCCTAACCCTAACTACGGCAACCACCCTAGCGCCGCCCCACCGCTCGACGTCATCGACCACCACCACCATCAACGAGTCCGCCTCGACGAGCCGCGTCGATCGCCACTGCTCCGCCATGACCACGACGCCCCCAGCCGCCGTCCGCCCTCTCGAAGCCTTCCTCTTCGCCGGACACGTAAGTGTCAGCTTCATTTTCGTGTCGGCTGTGTCTCGATTTCACGAGAGAGACTCGCCAGGACACGGGGATGTTTGTCCAGTAGCTGGACACGAGAACTAGGACTCGTGCGTGTCGTGCGAAGCACGGACACGGGCAAACCCTGTGTCCTTAACTGTCAGGACACATGACTGTGTATTATTTTTTTTTATTATTTAAATCAACTAAAACGAAATAAAACTAACCCTAATCCTATCTCTAACAAAGCGGGCCGCTGGCCCACTGGCCAGCGCGTAAACAATAAACCCCCCCCCCCCCCCCGCGCTGGGCTGAGTTCGAGCCCCCCCCCCCCCCCCCTTTACAGTTTCCCTTTTTCTTTTCTTTTTCTTTTTCTTTTTTCAGTTTATATATATTTATATATATATGTATATATATATATCAGTATATATATATGTATATACACTGTATTTTTTTAACAGTATTTAATGTATAGGTATATATTTATTAGTTAGTAATTTTTTATATATATATATATGTTTATATATGTATATACTTTCCTATGTATATATATAATATATATATACACTATATTATTATGTGTATTTATATATATATATTTTTTTTTTTTTTTTTACACTATATTATTATGTGTATTTATATATAATATATATATACACTATATTATTATGTGTATTTATATATATATATATATATATATATATATATATATATATATATATAAATATATATATATATATATGTATATACTCTATAAATTAAGTGTTTTCCTTACAAATATATATGTACTTTTAACACATGTAATTATATTTTTCACTATGCATAACTTTGCCCTATTAAAATATTAATAATTATTTTGTACTTTTACCAAACTGTATTTTATTGTATTTAAATTACTGAAACCATTTGATGTCCAAGCCTAGCATGGGTATTTGGGCTCAAATGTGTTTTCACACATTCAAGACCTGTACAAGTCATATTGGACTTGATTCATGGCCTTGGGTCCTGTATTTGAACTTTGGTTCAAATTATATACATGGACAAAATACGCAGATAATTAATTATTATTGTGCATTACTGTTTTTGATATTCTAAAAATACTTAAAGTATTGCTAAAATTATGGAAAAATAGTTTTTAGATACTTTGTTAAGTTAGCTAATTTAGTATAATTTTTGTAGTATTTAATTTACTGTTTTGCCCCTAGTTTGGCATATGAAACCAAAAGTCATTTTCTGTATACTTAGGAAAACTGATTTTTATAAAATATTTGTACTGGTTAATAAATTCCAGAAAAATTATAATAAATTTCTATAGTTAGCAAGGATCGTTTTGGTACTTTGTTTTATGCAAAACTAGGCTTTTTGTCTACTTTAAAAATTGTTAGAAAACAATGATCTTTTGATTTATTTATTGATTAATTACGACTTGTAGCTTTTTGTGTTATTTGGAGTTTTAGTCGTATTGAACCCCACCCCTCACTAGTGTAAAGATCCTAGAAAGTTAGTTAACATAGTGTGTCACCCCACATTGGTCTCCTAGGCCAAGTCATTATTTTGGCTAAGTGCCCAATCACAAGTCGTGTCGCACCAGATTAGTGTCCTAGTGTTTTAGCTTAGTGTAAAGCTAAGTTATTGTATGTATTTCTACAGTGACGAGTTACCAGACATCCATAGCACATTTATCGCAGCTTGTTTTACTTTACTAGAGGCAAGTACATCTACAAACTCATTTACTGTCTTTTAATGTTAAGTACATGTGACAACCTTGTGAATTACCATTAATCCAGTTGCAAGTCTTTTGTTAATTGTACATGTTAAAAACACTGTTATTTGATAAAAAGAATGTTAATCAACCCATGTGAATGCTGATCCTTGGGGTAGCAAGTCAAATCATAACATGTTTCATACTATTGCCAGTTCCCACCATGCTTTACACTATTTCCCGTATCTTTTACATGATGATTACTGGGTTATGAGAGAGTTGATAGTATAGTTACTGGACTCGTGGAATGTACTCACTTACATTGCAGTATGCTAATTGTGTAGTTTCTGGACTTGTGGAATGTACATACGTACATTGCAGTAAACTAGCAGTGCGGTTTCTGGACTTGTGGAATGTACATACGTACATTGCAGTAAACTGAGAATGTAGTTTCTGGACTTGTGGAATGTACTTACGTACATTGCAGTAAACTAACAATGTAGTTTCTGGACTTGTGGAATGTACATACGTACATTGCAGTAAACAAGCATAGCACTTATTGACCGATCTCATACATGCCCCAGTTTTAATACATAATGTACACATGCCACAATTGACAAGAGTGTCTTAAAATGATAATCAAGATATACCATGATTTTCCGCTTTATATGATTTACCCTGATTCCAGTATGTCTATTTTTCAATCTTATCATACCATGTTCCTGTTGTACATCTCTTGCATTATACATTCAGTACTTTAGTAGTAGAGGTTGTACTTGCTCCCGTCCTGACAGGATAACGTTGTAGGTATTTTGACCGAGGAAGAAATGCTTTGTGACCCGTACTATGGAGCTCCAGTTGAGGATATTCCAGCAGTGAATCCTGCTTAGCTGCTTAGTTTGACTTAGTGTTGGGTTATTATCACAGACGCTATTTTGTACCTTTAAACTGGACCTTGTCTCCAGTCTTACATTTTGGTTTGTATTATTATCAAACTTAGTGGTTTTTCATCTATATAGAAGCTGTGTTGTGATCATTCTTAAACTATCTTAATTATTAGCACATTTATCATTATTACCTGACTGTCTAGAACAGCTTACTGCGCTTTATCTTAAGCGTAGGCTGGACATGGCTCGGCCCGGCCCAACAATTTGGGTAACGGGTCGTGACACATGGTCATAAGTGACATGGCAATTAGTGTGGAATACTTCTAACTCATTAGGGCTACCTTTGCGGCCTATCATTAATATTTTAACTCAAGTTCCTCCAAAAGTTTCAAAATTAAACTTTCAAAAATAACCACCCAAAATTTGTATTCACTCCAAGCCGTTCCAATTCATCATAAAAATTTAAATCACTCTCATAAATCTCAAAGAAAAATTTTATCACATTACTACTAACTTTTTTTTTCCAAAATTAACGTTTAAATTCAACTATTTAACTCAAGAGTTCAAAAATTTACGAATCCATAAAAATTTCACAATCAATCAAAAATTTAACACTCCGAAATTTTCAAATAACTCATAATAAGACTCTTAGCATATTAAAAACAATCTCAAAAATTAAGCTCAATGCTCTCATCAATTTTAACTTCTATTCATGCTAAGTTATTCCAACAAATTCACAACTTTTAAATGGTAACTCCCTTTAATCAATCAAAATAACTTTCCACCACATCCTTCAAAATTCTCCAAAAAAAAATTAATATTAGCAATCTCACATTAAACTAAAATTTTAAATAATCTTATCAATCAAAATTTTTTTTTTACCAAAAATCTAAATAGATTTATAAGTCCTCAATCATAGGACACAATTTAAAATAAAGAAAAATTCTCCAAAAATTGTTTTCATAACTTTCAAATATTTAAACAAAAAATTTCGCCATCATTACTTCCACTTAAAATTCAAAATTACTAAACACAAAATTGCAAGTTGTATGATTCAAATTTAAATAATTTATACTGGCACATTTAAAATCTAAGATTATTTTCAATCCAAATTTATAATTGATTAATTGTGTATAACTATAATACATTAAATCATAAACATCAAAACTCGAAATCAAATAATTTTATATTTGTTCAAAGATGTATATCTATCACTCAAAACTCATAAATATCACAACTCGAAAAGCAATCAATTTTATACTTGTGCAAAGATGTATAGCTATAACCCAATAAAGCATAAATATCAAATCTCAAAAAGTCAATCAATTTCTTAAATCAAGGGTATAAAGATTCTAACTATTTTCCTGCAGTATCATAATGAAATTCTATAAATCCTCTGGTGTTTACTATTTAGAAATCTCAAGGTTAAAATTTATCCGTGGTAATATCCTACTTCACAAATTACTAATCATTAAATCATAAAAAAAGCCTTTTAACTCAATTAGAGTCTAGAATGTATTCTAATTGCCAATATAACCATTCTAGCCATATGTGTGACCTATGAACATATACTAGTGTAGTCATCTTCCTAGTTGATACTAAGCACGAAAATAAGAATCGACGGTAGAAAAGAATCAAGCAAGATGCAATCCAAGGAAGTCGATCGAGAGTTCGGAATGTGAAGCCAAGGGAAGAAGTCAAGCTGTATGGATGAGATTCCTAGATTCTAATCCTATGTTGCAGGTTCACATCGGTACAATAACGTAACCGAAGTGACAAACTTGACCTGCATGGGCCACCACAAAAACATGTAACGTCCCAGTCCCAAAATACTTAGGACTAGGTATGTATCCATGCCAGCTATATACATATGAAGTACACTCCAATATAATGAAACCTTGTATGTATACATAAGCTGTAAAAATGCAGTAGAACCATAATAACTAAATCTCATCCATTAAATAAATAAATGATATAAAAGCAACTTTGAATTTGTCATGTATACAATCGTTGGGCGGAGACAAAGTCCACTACCAACTATCTCAAATAAAATATACAAGAAGTGATCGATAAAATAGCGAGACGAACCAAGCGTAATCGTCTTCGAAAGAATGGAGAAGATCACTGCCTTGGCTAGAACACCTGCAAAAATACAGAAGCACACACCTGGAGAGATAACCAGGTCCTCAGAGGGACGTAACAAGATACAGGAAGAACATGCCATATGAACTGAATATAAATGCACCATAAAATAAAGATAAAGTAAAAGCGTCCAAACTATAACACGACTCAATATTCCATCATCGAAACAGTAGACTACCCCTACAACCAAACAAGGACAAGGGGTAACTTACTATTCCACGATGCGATATTTTTTATGCCATGATTTGGAACATGAAATTTGCTAAGGTCTCCTAACCTTTCTAGTAGGCAATTTAGAAGACATATTAATGTATGGGCAGGTGAAGGCTGACTCCCCCAGGACAAGGTAACAACTCACAATACACATACGTCAATACCAATACTATCAGCCGGCATAACTCAAGGCTAGCGGCCCACGTGACCCATCAGTCCACATAGCTCGAGGCTAGTGACCCTCGCGACTCGACTACCGTAGTACGCAGTTACTACAGCTTTTGGATTTGGGGTAGCCCATACATTTAATTGTCTTCTCCCTCCCAAGGTCACTAACAGAAGGTAGTTCGCTAAGACTAGGTCCATATGCAACAAAAAGGCAAGAAAGAAAAATAACTGAAAGCAAATAAAGTGAACAAAAATAGCAAGTAATGGATCCAACTGAAAACAGATAATAAATATGCAGTAAATAATTAAAGGTGCATATAATTATAACAGTAAATAAGGCAAGGTATCTTGCCTGCGGGTGGTACGAGAAACAGAAAAATCCAACAATCAGAATCGTCAACACGAAAGTCAAAATCCACAAGAAGCTCCGGATGCTGAAACAAACATCACGAACGAGTTTGGAATAAAAGATATGCCTTAAAAATGCCTGTCCAAAAGTCAAATTCTGGAACAGGGGCAATTTCGTAATTTCGGGTCAAAACGATGTCCGCCGTTGGACCCGCTTTGCACCGAAATGCGCGCCAGAACCTACGGTCTCTAAAGTCGTCAAACTACATGTCTACAGATTTGTTTTGATGAGACGAACCCAAGGGTATGTCAAATTTTGGATTCCGGTGGGCTGTGCACAAAATCGCCCGTTGAGTGGGATTGTGGGCCCGCCAAAATAGCGTCCCGATCAACGGTCTCAGAATCGGACCAAACTTGGCTCACAGGACCAAAAAAATATTTCGAGTCCAATGGTGCAAGTTTCGTCGCGATTTGATGAGTGTGCACAAAATAATTGGGAAATTTCGAAAAGCCTGATACGTAAAAATTCGACGGATACGGACCAATTTCGTTGCGCACACGCAACCAATTTGAATCCCGTCAATTCTCGCATGTCCACAAGTTCGATACGTACCTTTCGGTACTCTCAGTTTACGACGGGGTCGTCCGGTTTGTCGGGACGTACCTCGTACGGGATTTTTAAGGTTTATAAAAACTGATTTATCGAAATTTTTAATTTAATTAAAACTAAAATTAATTGCAGAATAAATAAATCTATTTGAAGGGATGATAGAGGGTCATGGGGACTTTCTACACGAATTTACGGATCTAAAAACGGACTAGAATTGAAGGAGAAATTTAATGGAGAAGTCGGATACCTTAAAGTGGGAATCCGTTGTTGTTGTTTGTCGATGGTTCCTTTGTCTTCTTCGCGAGCATGGCTTCGCCATGGTGCGTCCGAGCTTCGCCATGGAGTGGGGAGGAGGAAGGAGGAGAGAGGATTTAGATGAGAAGAAATTAGGGTTTTAATTGTATGTGTATATTTGTAAAGGAGATGGGGGTTTTCGGCCAACCCACATAACTGCTACTGCTGTTTGTATAAGGGGGTCGGCCCAATTTAGTAGCAGCTTGGTTAAAGGGGCGCACCACATGGTGCTGCTAAGGGTTGGGGTGGTCGGTCCCACCCCATGGCCGACCACTCCTTAGTGTTTTTTTTTTTTTTCTTCTTATCCAAACTCAACAACTTACCTATATATTAATATATATATTAATATATATATAACTATAAGTAAATGTACATGGCATGCGCAGCATTCATGGTGCTGCTAAAGTGGTGTTGGTGGTGGGGACATTCTTTCCTTTCTTCTTTTTTTATTTTTTTTTTTTTCTTTTTTTTTTTTTTTTTTTTTTTACTAAATCTTTTTAATACTTTTTCTATATATTTATAACTATGTATATCTATATGCATATATCCATAAATACACTAAAAATTTATTTAAAATCCAAATACCATTTAAAAGTCAACTATCCAATTATTAAATATATTTGAGCATATCTTCATATAGATATAAATTAAATTCTTAATAAATCAACTCAACATAATAATAATAATATTTAAATTGGAAAAACATGTTTATTAAATCTTCACAAAATAACTTAAATTATAATAAAATAATAATAATCGTCCCAATGGGTGAACTTTACCGCTCACCTATGTATGGTCCAGAAATTGTACCATCTTGTAAAATATTATTTTATTAATAAAACATAAATTTTGTACCAAAAGTCAATAAATATTCAACAAGTCTCAAAATTATTTAAAAATATTTGTACACACATGAATTGTTCCTACGTGGCCATCTTAGTCACCCCACATGCTCACATGGGCTTAAATTTTGTTCGGGCCCTGTTCGGACTGAATTGGCCAAACCGGGTCATAAAAAAAAAAAAAAAAAACCATAAATTGTATAAATTAAAATTGAAGTCAAATAAAATAATAAAAATAATTTAAAAAAATAGGGGTTTTACAAAAATGATATTAAAATATCATAATCACATGGTTAGGCTCTAGGTCAAACAGTCTCTAGGGTTTCACTAGCAAAACGTCAAAACCACAAGTCATTGATTTAAATAATTTTAAAATGATTTAAAATCACCAAAAATTATATCATGAATTAAATATCATTGTTAAAATAATTATAAACACGAAATTTTAAAATTATCCTCATTTGGGAAACTGGGTGCTACAACTCTACCCACCTTAGAAAAATTTCGTCCTCGAAATTTAAGATCGATAGTACTCCTTCTAGAGCCTCTAACTTACCCAATATCTAAGGTAACACTTCCTAACACTGGAATAATAAACGAACATCTAAAAAGTGTCAATCTAGGAATACCTCCAATACTGCTCTGCTGTACGGCGGTAATGGAACTTCAATAAAATATGGACTGGAACCTATATCCAAGGGACTTGACCTATTTTAAAGTGGTCTTAACTAAGGATGAAAAGGAACTGATCATAGGCTATAGGTATACTCAAACTATTATCTTCCTATTAACCATCTATTATTACATTCTATTACCATAGGAACGATGCATTACTAAGACATATAGGCCCCTATCTCTCATAACACATTTATACTCACCAAAAGACTAGTACATCCTATCAAGGCTGATACTATAATCTCTCATAAATCTCATAAGCTATATGTTTATAGACACACATCCCCACATCCAGGATTAACCTATATATATATCTACAACTGATACTAATGGGATGACGTCCCTATTTCCCAACAATCAAGGTCTAAATTTTTTTTTATCTAAATCATGCAATTTGAAGGAATAGTATACAAGGTCAGGACATACCGTAGCAGTTGGAAGTCTCACCTAGGTACACTGGTCATTCTAGGTCAAAACAGTACTATGGTATCAACACACAAACAATCTAGGGTGTCTTAATTGGGAAGGTAAGGGAACAACAATCATCAAGGTTGTAGGGCTGTCTACCATCCTATATAAAAATTGATCATTATCAAAATAAAATAAAGGCAACTACCAATTATCTAAAAAAAAGGTACAGAAAATCAAATTCAAAAATTAAGGAATTGAAAATCACTTGCATTGAAATCTAATCACAATATATATATGGAGAGAACGTTAGAGAGGAAAAAGCTAGCATTGTGTGTATGGGGACGTGTTCATATGGTTAGATAGTAGGCGTGTGTGTACGTGAATATACATGAAAGTGTATATGAGGATTTGGATTTCAAACAATAACTATCATGTTACACTAATCATGGCATATGGGTTAACAATCTACAATATACAATCTATTTAATCACAACTTGCATGGCTAACCATATATAGAAAGGTAGAGACTTAGTTATGTATTTATATATTATAACATGTATGCCTAAGCTCTATATATATCTATCTAGATATATAATCATAACATAGAGGGGAAAAAGGGTTAGGTTACATGACAGTGTATACTAAGTTAGGGTGTGTGTGTCCTTGTACAGGATTATAGCTTAGTATTGAAAGGTTAAACCCAGTTTTAGTTCAGCATTTACATACAAAATCTGAAAAGATGCTAACATTTAAACCAGTGCAATATTAACATAACACAGTTTCAGATTTTAGGGTTTTGAACATCGCAACCAATCTCAATGGTCCCAATACATACTAACATGATAGAAATGAAACCCTAACATACTATCCATACATTTATCTACGCATACAGTTCAATATTACATGTTAAATCTGAAATTGGACATTTGAAATCAATGTGAAAATGTTAACATATATTCAGTTTTCAGGATTTTAGAGAAATTTGAACATAAAAACCAACTCAATATTTATCACAACCTATCATGTAAGAATATGAAACCTAACATAATATCCCTACAACAACAATGTACACAGCTATAAATATTACATTTAAAACAACAATTTGAACTAACATTTAAAATCCAGTATTAAGGGTTAATATGCACACAGTCTCAGATTTGACAAATTTAAACACAAAACTCAACAAATTTTTTTTTTAAATGAAACTCTAGGTGTGACATACATGTGCAGTGATGTAAACATAACTAATAACATGAAATTTATATTTAACTTATGTATTTAAACTGGAAAAGCAGAAAACCAAAAAATATTGGGGTTTTGAAAATTTAACATCAACGACATTAATATTTATTTAGATAGGTGGAAATCAAGTGTAGCATGCATAAGTGTCAGGAAAGTATCCACTATATATATTCATATATATATTCTCATGTCCCAATATAAAAATCAGATTCTATACCAAGGCCAATATTAGATTCCTAACAATATTGCAAAACAGGTGATTGGGGTAATCAAGACGATTTATTTTATTTAATACAAGAATAATAGCAAGAAGAGAATAACGATAAAATCTATTTTGCTTATCTGTTTAAAAGAAGGAACCATTTTGAAATCCAGAGTTAAAATATCAAATCCAAGGTAAAGTCTAGCAAAATTATCGATTCATTGTATTAAGAAGAAATTCATAGAAGAAGTTACACAAAGGTTTATAAAATAGCTAAAGTTACTCCTACGCTAAATAATGAGAAGCAAAACAAAACAAAATAATTAATAATTCCCTTTTTTTTGAAGGACTGAAACAAAGTAGAGAAAACATGTTCGAAAATATTTAAGGTACGATCTGATAATCATATGCGTCTATCCACAATCATGGTACTCTAAATCCTCGTCATACTAGTAAGCAAGGCTACGATAATCACAGAGCCCTTGACTTATGCACATATCTCTAGAATCATGGTATTTAACATTTTCGCGGTGCCGCTAGCTTGGCTGCGAAAACCTTAAATTCCCGCACCCGAAAAATATATCCAGAGTCAGACTATATGTCCTCACCATGCTGGCTAATATGACTATAGAAGACTAGATTCCATAACATAGATGACCTAGCCCATATAATTTCATCTTGCCAAAAATTAAATTAAATCAACAATGAATACCCAAAAATCAAATCAAATTTATCAACGAACATCGAACCCAAAAATGAACAAAATCCTTCAATCATATAAATACAAACTCGGATGCTATAGCTAATCGTCAAGATTCAAAATTCAACAATCTTCCATCAAAATCAATAAATACAAACCCAAATTCAACAATAATCCATCAATTTCAATAACAGAAAATAAAGATAAAAAATCAAGGAAAAAGGGAGTTTTCAAATCAAAGTTAAAATAAGATTCTCAAGGGTCATCACAGGAATCTCTCAAGGGTTCCTAACTGTGATTGAGTACCTTCAAAATATATCCTAATCCTACTGCAGGCTGTAGTGGTACTCAAGTTCGAATACCACTACATAAATTCGACCTGCATGGGCCACCACTAAAAACGTGTCACGACCCGCACCCACGGTTTGGGTATGAGAACGTAACAACGCCCAGCCTACGCCGCAGTGTCGATGGTAGAACGCTGTCCTAGGTCACAACATCTAACAATATAATGCTAAGCAGTTATACTCCTCGAATGGGGGTGACATAGCAGATACAGTCTCAATCACATCTAAGGCAGAGCATGATAATGATAAATAAAATATGAAATCCAAAGAGATATAGGAGATAGAAGTCTAAGTGTCTAAGATACATAAACCCAGGAATACATCTCAAAACTCAAATACAGTAATCCACAAATCAAGTACAACTCCAGACAAATGAAATAACTATCTAAACATCCTCTAATGTGTCTCCTCTAGGCTAGCAGGCACCTCCAGGCTATCTGTAAAATTTATCAACAGGTCCAGTCAGGACTGGAGCGAGTACAGTACATCTCAACAGATCATAACAGGTTAGAAAATATAATCATGCAGTAAAGTAAGATACAGGTATTGAAGGAAAACAGTATATAAACAGAGAGAGAACTGTAATAGAAATATCTACTATACATAGAGAACTAGCAGTGACTAGTGAGTCAGAGTACAATATGAACATGTAATACTCTCCCGTACCCTCAATCAATACACAAGGATCCAGCCAGGTTATGTTATATGATGCTATGTAACAGCCCCCGAAGGGTGGTAAGCCCCCGAAGGGTGGTAAGCCCCCGAAGGGTGGTAGCCCCCGAAGGGTGGTACATAATAGTCCCATAAATAGGGATTCTGGGGGTAACCCAACAGTGTAAGTCCCATAAATGGGAATTCTGGGGGTAACCCAAGAGTGTAAGATTCCAGGAAGACTACGATCATAAGAGTATATGTCGTAAGTGTTCAAAGAACCAATGAAGCATAGTGATACGCCGTGTAAGTGAAACGCACAGAACATGTAGTACCCGATGCTCCCTAAGGATAACATCTCAAGAAAGGATCCATATAGTACCAATCCGTGTGACCATCGTGACAGTACAAGTAAAGTAATCTACTGCAGAAAATAATTCTAAGCAGAATATGAAATGATCAGAGAATGTACTCGCCTGATATCTGAATGTCCAAGGTAAAGATACTGTCCGAGGAGAGGTGTCTGACTCCTAATTAGAACAGCACAGGTCACAACATATCCAGAAGGGTAATATAAAGCACTACAATACATTCTACATGAATCTAGGTCAAACTAGGCCAAAGTCAACCCTTTGGTCAACTCTGGTCAACTACACTAGTCAAACTAGGTCAAATAGGTCATGTCCTAACCCAGTAAGTCTTACTAGGCCTAACCAAGACTATCCAAGCAAGCACACATCAATACAAGGCTATACAAGCCAATATACACCCAACTCTATATAGCATGCAATTATTCAATACTCAAATAGGCAAGAATTCACATTGGATATACACTAGGTAATCTATTACTTTAAGCTATATATGTCTACACATATATACACATGCATATATTGGTATTCAACATTAGGTCTATAATCATGGTATTTCAAATGGTTATATAAACTTATATATTGCAACACAATATGCTAACATATATATAATATACATACATAGCTAAGTTAACTATATTCATAAATACTTATTTAAGAGGCTATGTGTGTGTATGTGAACATGGCAAAGGGGCAAGTGAGGGTTAAATGGGCATACATAGTGTATACATATCAAAGAGTGTCAAAGTGTAAGTGAACAAAGTGTCAAGTGTGATAGTGTCAACATAGTGTAAGGGGTACATGAGGTAATATAGGATTTGTGTTAACATAGAACATTATATCTCATTAACCTGTTTATGGCATACATTACATCTATTATTACATTACATTCATGCTTGCATTCATTCATCATTCATTTATTCTCTTGCACTACTATATGTACCATGTATTACATACTATGGAACCTACATATTCATTACAAGCCATACTTATACATGCTTATATTAGATAGGATACTTACACCTCATACATTATTTATTTAACCATTTACTCATGCTTGCATTCTCTATTTAATTACATAATGTATATACATTAACATGGGTTAAAATCAAATAGAACATTATATTACACACAAGGGTGCACAAAATGCATATGCCGAATAGTAACTCCTACTAATAATCAATACTGTACCATCTCAGCATGAATTAAAATCTAGGATTAAAGTATGTTATAGATCTATGTGTTAGCTTTCCGAAACTTCAAACGGATCGCATTTTCGTTTCCGAAAACTCCCGGAATTGCGAAAACACCGAGAACGCGTTTGTCTTTCGTACAGTTGACACTCAAATAATTCTCCAGAAAATTACAGAAAGAATTAGGCCTATTAATATATGTTTTTGGAAAGCTAACTTCAATACGCTTCTTTTAAAAAAACGGGAAATTAAACCGAGCTTTGAGCTAGAAGTTATTACATTTCTAAGTTAGGGCTGAAATTAAAAACGTGGATAAAAATTATGACGGATTTGGGTAGTTTGAGACAAAAGAACACAAATATATAACATAATATATCAAGAACTCACTCTCTACACTAATATATATATATATGAGACACTATAAAACACATCTCCAATACAAAAATATGAGATTAAACATGTAATAATTAATTCATACATAACAACAACACATAGTGTGTCCAAATTTGGGATTTTCCCACATGGACACAACCACAACACAAAGGACACTCCTATGACCTCCAAATGGACACGAAATGGACACAAATGGAGATACAACCATGGGGGTCATTCCTATGGGTTCAAAATAGACCTATATGTATGAGAAAATGAAAAGAAGAATGGATTTATACCTCCCGGTAGATCGAATCGAAGAAAAGCCTTTCCGGAGCGACACCGACACGTAGAGATTCCAAAAGGACACGAATGAGCTCCGAATCCTTCCAAACATGGGTAGCTTCCTCCTTGGCTAGAATGGAGAAGGAAAAAGAAGATTTGGTGGCGAAATGGAAGGATTTGGTGGAGAAATTGCTAGGGATTGCTCTCTAGTAATTTGGGGAAGAACAAGAGAGAGAGTGTGGATAAGAATAATGAAATGAACTTGAGCCTATCCTCTCCCAAAGTGGCTGGCCATATGGGGCTATTTGTCCTATTATGGTAAGGTCCAAAATGCCCCCACTAACCTATTCTATGAGTATTAGGAAAGGGCTAATTGGTTGGGGCTAAATTAGTCATTCTAAAGTCTCTAATCACACTAACCTAGTCCATAATAATTAGTCTAACCTCTAACTAAAATATTTCTATCATGTGGACTAAAATTAATATCATGTGGGCCATGCCTAACTAGTGTGTGGGTCCCACTAGAGTCAAACTACCCCCGGGTCCCCGTTTCAAGTCGGATTGAGTTGAAATTCGAACCCGACTCAAATAACCCCAAAACAATATCATAAATAATAAAATAATATCAAAATAATTCAAGAGGTCAAATGCAAAAATATTCTTAGGCCAAAAATGATATTAAAATATCATAATCACATGGTTAGGCTCTAGGTCAAACAGTCTATAGGGTTTCACTAGCAAAACGTCAAAACCACAAGTCATTGATTTAAATAATTTTAAAATGATTTAAAATCACCAAAAATCATATCATGAATTAAATATCATTATTAAAATAATTATAAATACGAAATTTCAAAATTACCCCCATTTGGGAAACTGGGTGCTACAACGTTCTGGCGAATGTCGTAGACTGTAGTCCAGATGGCATTATAAAGATCTAGATCGAGGAGTCTGTCCTTGAACTGATCCTAAATCCAGATAGTGAAGCTACTTCAATGCTTCATATCTGGGTTAACCAGACCTGTCATATGCATGCTGCGATATGGATATCTTCCTTCAGCCTTTGCGAATGCATTTGTAAATATGGGTACTGTGACCGGAAGGAGTAGAGAGGAATCCTCGGGATGAATACAACCTGGTTTCAAACCTCTCAAATGAGTGCTGTATTTCTCGAAAGTACTATAAAAGATGTCCTTGTTCTGCGAACCCATTCTATAACAGATTATTTTGACTCTTGCCTGATGGATTGGAGTCAGATCCCATGACATTCTTCGGGGATAGCTCGCAAATTCATATTGAGATAAAGCCATAGACCTTGATATTTATGCGAGGTATATGATTTTATCTTCATATTTATATATTCTCTTCTCTTTTCTTGTCTTGGGCTGGGAAGTCTTCTTGATGGCATCCCCAAATAGGAAGGCAAGCTTCTTGTGGACCACACTATCAAGACATTCTAGAGGTTTCTCCTTCATTAAACTCAGCAGGGTATGGTTTTCTTGGGCCACGAGGATGGTCTTTCATGCTTCAGGGCCATCATACTAAGGAAATGTAACATGAGATAAATTCTCTTCATACTTCGAGTTATTAAATGCTGAAGTAAATCTTTCAGCATTAGGGTCCTCCCTGAGATCAACTGCAAAGAAATACATGAACAAAAGTTAGAAACAACAAGAGTGTACAACTCTATGATGAGCAACAATTAAGTTGCACAACATCTTTGGTTGCGTAACAATTAAGTTGCGCAACATCCTGAGGTACGCGACATTCTGGGTTGAACGACATTTTAGGTTGCGCAACATCCTAGGTTGCGCAACAATTTAGTTGTGCAACATTCTGAGTTGCGTGACTACCTGGGTTGCACGACATACTGTATTGCACAAAAATTGCACAACATCCCAGGTTGTACTACATACTGGATTGTGCCACATCTTGGTTGCACAATATTCTTGATTACGCAACAACTGAGTTGTGCAACAGTATGCGCAACACGGTTCGTAAGAACGAACAGTGCTCAAATAAGCAACCAAACCCTAATAAGGGGTGGCACAGAGTTTGTGATGCGCCAAACACTCTAAGAAGAGGGGCACAAGTCAATTAAATATCAAGTCGGCCACCATGGTCAAAATTTATTCGTTCTCGGTCACCTTCTAGAGCAGGGTTAGCCGTCTCTCGTCGTGAAGAAGGCGGCACGTACTGTGGCACACGGGTCGGCGGAGCACGAGTCGAAGGTTCATCAACACTCTTTCCCGTGTCGGGGGCGTCTTCTTGGGTGCCATTATGTTGAAAAGATTGTCGAAGGAAAAATTATAAGAGCTCAAAGAATTTTCTCAGAAGATTAAAGCAAAAGTAAAGAGTTCAAGTCGGTTAACAAAGGGTTATTTATTGCCTAAAATAGAATCCTAACAGTCACCGCCAGTTGTTCATAAAAAAAATCGTAATAGCTCGTAACAGACTGCACGAGATAGGCGCAACTTGACTCAGTAATTGTCTTGATTCAAAGTATTTCGAAGTTTTGTGATATTTTATAATTCAAAAACTTTGAAGGGGGTCTTGTAAAGCCGAAAAATCAAGTTGCGCCATGTTTTTACTGCTCAGCAATAAAGTTGTGCCCAAAAAATCAAGTTGTGCTACTGTTATGAAGCCTAGAGATCAAGTTGCACCACTGTGCAGGTTACGCCATATATCAGATTGCGCCCAATCATATTACGCCTAAGCCTACGTGGCGCCTAACAATAATTGTTATCATTAATTGACAGCACTGACAATTGACAGCAAGTAAACAAAGAAAATCTCTTCGAATCCCACAAAGTATGGCGCTCGAGACGATTTGTTGTCATTTGATGACAGCTGTTCGACGCACTCTGTGAGTTACGCCTAGGCACAACCTGAACAAACTCTCTTCACAAGATGACACGTACCCAAAGGATGTCGTATGCCTATGCACTGATTTGCGCCTACGTGCAACCAAATCAAGCACAATTTGACTCATTGACTAAAGTTCGTGCAACCTGATAAAGTTTAGACAACTTACGTTCTAAAGCAGGATGACGTGGCACACATGTCACTAATCTCTCAAAATGTGTCTACCACTCTGTACACGACCATGCGCATCTCAATCATATAATGCCACGCATCTAAATACAGTTAGTACACATCCGAGTAACTGAATAAAAGTTGGCGCATCTTGAAGTTGGCGCAACCTAAAGTCGCACAGTTCAACCTCGCACACATCAGAATAACTGCTAAAACAGTTATTTCCAGAACTCTATAAATAGAGTTTCCAATCATTATCAATGGACCAGAGATCAAGAGTTCTTGCAAAAGTGCTGCTGCATTCTCTAGAGGCTTTAGTCTTCAAGTTCACATAGTCCAAAGGATAAAGCGATCGTCTTCTGATCGGATTCCTAAAGTTGTACTTCTCCAGAATTCATTGTACTTTGTTTGATTCTTTTTAAGTTTGGAATAAACTTTTTGTTTTTGCAAACAACTTCTTCAAAGGTCTTTTGTATATTTGGCATCATTGATAAAAATCCCTTATGAACTTTGCTTGATTTATAGCTCGAGGAAGAATATCAGTTCTTCCATCATGCTTATTTCAAATTCACTCTGTATACACTTAGCAAACTCGTTATACAGCATCGTATTTGTTGATCCGAAGATAATGTCATCTATATTTATTTGCACTAGTAAAATATGCTTATCCAATGATTTTATAAATAAGGTAGAATCAATATTTCCTTTTACAAAGCCTTATTCAAGTAAGAAGGAACCAAGGCGCTCATTCCATACACGAGGTGCTTGTTTGAGTCCGTAGAGAGCCTTACGAGTCATGAATACGTGATCAAGATTTTTAAAATCTTCAAAACCAGGAGGTTGTTTAACAAAAACTTCTTCTTTGATAAAGCCATTTAGAAAAACACTTTTGACATCCATTTGAAAAAGTTTGAAACCAAAAAAACTTATAAAAGTACAAAGCATAGGAATTGGTTCTATTCTAGCATCCGGAGCATATGTCTCATCGTAGTCAATGCCTTCTTCTTGATTATAACATTGTGCTACTAGACGTGCATTGTTGCGTGTGACTAAACCATTCTCATCTAATTTCTTTCGGAATGCCCATTTAGTACTAATGATCGGGTGAACACTAGGTCTAGGAATATGTCCTCAAACTTGATTTTGTTTAAATTGGTTTAGTTCCTCTTATATTTTAGAAATCCAAAATTCATTATTAAAGGCTTCTACAACATTCTTAGGTTCTATCTTAGAAATAATTGCTATATTTGCAACAATATTTCTAGTGCTTGAACGAGTACTTACACCTTTTGATATATCACATTTACCGGTTCTTCTGGATAATTTGGTGTAAACTGCAATCGCTTCGGTAGACTCTCCAGGTACGAGGTAGGTGTATCTTCAGGTGTTTTGTTCGAGGGAGTTCTATCATCTTTATTATCACTGCCGTCGTCATATTAACTGTTTAGCTCATCGAATGTGACGTTTATTGATTCATCAACAATAAGTGATCTTTTGTTAAATACTTTGTATCCTTTGCTCTTTGCAGCATATCCCAGAAATATTCCTTCATCAGCCTTTTCATAAAATTTTCCTAAGTTATGTTTAGTGTTTAAGATAAAACATCAACAACCAAACACTTTGAAATAGCTGATATTAGGAGTTTTATTGAACCATAATTCATACTGAGTCTTTTGGGAAATTGGTCTAATAAGAACCCTATTTAATACATGGCATGTTGTATAAACAGCTTTTGCCTAAAAATAATTTGGAAGATCATGCAGGTTAAGCATAACTCTGGCCTGTTCGACATAACGAAAGGTTGAACAAACTTTTTGCTTTATTGAACGTATAAGGTATCTGTGTACAAAGAAGGAAGTCATAAACAAAATATTCTAAGTACCGGGAGAAGAGGTTTCTAGGAAAGTGTGATGGTGGAGATCGAGCAATGTAGTGGCTCCTTTACTCCGTTGACGATCTGACGACGAATCAACCTTGCTATGGCTCTCTGGCGCCTTTGATGAGACTCTGGGTCACCGATCAAGAGGCTGACTGGATGAGAAGATCCCTTGAAGATGGTTGGTTAGTTGGTTCTTTGGTTAATAGGTGGATGAGGGTGGTCGACTCTTCGTGGATGAAGATCGTTGCTCCTTTGAAGATTGTCGATTGTCGATGTTCCCTCTGTCGATTTTGATCCTTTGGTGGAAGAAGAACTCCTTCTATTATAGAGAACCAAGCACATATGTGATGTGCATTATGGTTCCTGATATATGAAAGAATCTACCGTCACTGCACTGTGGGGGCTTCTGCGACGCTGACACGTGGCGGATATCGAGATTCTCCTTGAGATCTCTGGTAGTTATAAACATAATCGAAGAAGGTGACACTGGCGTGTGTCAATTTGTTTGCTCAGATACAGTCGAGTAAATCTTGGGATTTTATCTTAGATTTGGAGTCTAATTGATCCTCGGCTAAGATTTAAATCAATCTGATATGATATCAATCATAATTTAATCCCAATCTTCTCTGCAAGAGGCGGTTTAAACACACCAATTGGGGTGTACCCATGCTTCCTGTGTCTCTGGTGAGGACAAACTACTGCTATGCTTCTGTGGCGATGAGTAGACCGTGCTTCTAGAGACGACGAAACCTTTGTGCTTTCAGGCGACAAGTGGACTTGGCTTCGAATGACGGCGAGACTTCTGTGCGTATAGAGCAACTTACGAAGCTGTGTTTCGGGCTACCAGAGTCACTATAGTGTAGGCGACAAGTAGGCTTGTGCTTCAGGTTGGCGAGGTTACTGTGCTTTTGGAGCGACAAGTTGACTTGCCTTGGTTGCAATGGAAGTTCCTAAGTCTCTTGTGGAGAAGTAGCTTAAGCTTCTAATCCGGAGCAGATGACTATGCCGTAGGAATGGATATGGTGTGAGCATATCACCATCATGTACCTCATGCAGACGTAGGTAAGTAGATGCACCTCTGAACAGTAGAGACGTAGGCTTCGAAAGGAAGGGTATGATACCCTTGTGCATCTGAGATTGGCACAGGCAATAGCTGCACCTCTGGAGTACAGACACTGGCTTCAGGAATAAAAGAAGGAGAGGAGGGCCCTATCACCATCTTGTTTTTTAGGTTGGCGCAGGCAAGTGGCTGCACCTCTGGCTTGAAGACTCTGGCTTCTTCAAAGTAAACAGCGATAAATACCCGCTCTTTAAGGACTTCCCTCTTAATTGCCACCATAATATGGGGAATTCTAATGGTCTGAAACCAACATTCAAAGTGCTGAGTCTTAGGTTTATTCCATTAATGCTAGAATTATGACCATCGGCCATGTGGTGTGCGCTCTAGGCCACTCTCGGTCCTATAAAAGGGGAAGTTCTCTTCTAAAGAGTCGTTGTCTTCTTCTCGGCATTCTTCAATACCATGCAAGATCCAAACTTAACTTGGAGCGACGATCGGCCTTGTGTAAGTAGGCTGCTGGTTGAGGCTTCTCTCTTTTGTAGGAGCCACATTCTTATGGAGGAACTCTGTGTAGAAAGAATAATCACTGCCCTTGAGAAGTATGCAAATGTCCTTCTTAGGAAGTTCGACTCTAGGCGATGTCTGAGGGATGTGGGAGATCCAAGCTACGGGCTCAAGATCGATTTCTCACTCGATGAATAGCCGGCCGTGCTCGGCCTTGATATTTATGAGCAATGGGGCTTCGCCGTGCTGTGGTTCTGGGTCTTCCACTGCTTCAGTATATATTGGAGCTCTAGATTCTCTTGGTGACAAGAGGGTTGGCTCTGATGACGCTGTGAGTCGGTGGAGAATAGATTTTGATATAGACTGTACATTTCTATTCTTCCCATGACGATCACACTGTGAATGCTGCCCATTGAATACGATACTTCCCTTATGTTCATAGAAATTTCTATTCCTATCTGTGTAAGAAAGACCTTGTAATTGATCTTTGTAAATGAGATTCACGAAACTTTTTTCTTATGTACTTAAGATAGGCCTGTGTAATAGAGCCTTGTAGCGACGATCAATAAGAAGAGTGCTTTTTCTGAATATCATCCTGAGAATGTCTTCATCCTTTGTTGGTTTGCTTATCTCGCTGTCTGCATCTTTGTGATGTTAGGTTAGTAGTGGGGGCACTAACCTGAGCCATATGTCATCTGGACCATGGTAGGAAGAGGGTGGGCGAAGAAAGAACCCTCATGCGCCTTGCATCAGCTGTAATTTTTCATGCTTCTGCAAGACCCCCTTCAAAGTGTCTCGAACTTGGTTCAAGCTCGGGGCACTTTGAAAAGAAGCATAACACGTGTCTCCTCCTCTCTCTTTTTTTTGTAGAGGACATACCTATCTCCTCATGCGGATAGGCTGACGACGTGCTTAGGCTCCAGCATTAAATGCGTTAAGCCGTCTCCTCCTTAAGCGTGATCATGACTCCTCGTATCATGCGAACGTTCATCATAACCATTTTTCTGAATCCAAGGCGTTCGAGGCATTTTGTCTTCTCTTTCGAACGTGTCCTTTCTTATAAGTAGGTATTTTGGGGGAGAGAGAGAACCTTCCTGCCTTCATATTTTCTTCAGCGGTCTACGCTAGAGTTTTTTCTTTCCCCAAAAACCTATCTCTTCGCCATGGCCCCCAAAAGGTCAAAAACCTAAAAAGCTCTTACGGTTGGCCCCAAAAAGGTGAAGGAAAAGAGGGCTATTTCTGATATTGGCGATCTCGATGAACCTTCAACTGTTGGCACAGTGATTCATCCTTATGTGCGCTTGCCCGTAGCAGGTATTTACATCGATCTCCATGCATCTGCGGGCATCTGTGCTAATGTTGTATACGCTCGCCCTTTTATATGTATTTTTTTTGTTATTCAGTTTTTGTGACCATCCCATTGAGCAAAATCATGTACGACTTTCCTCTCTGTTCATTAGGGATTGACCTCGAACAGGAGCTCCTTATCCGTTTTCAACAGTTGGTTACCATAGACCAACTGAACGGGCAGCTAGAAGAAATACGGGCGCATACTTCAGCTTACTTCTGTTGTATGCTGGACCAAGGAAGGTTGACCCCTTCTTCGAATACTAGTACAGGGCAGTTAAAGCCCCAAATTCTTTTTGGTGACTATTAGTCCCGGGGGAGTCAGACCTCTTCTTCTTAAGATCAGAGTGGTTTATCAAGAGTAATTACCTCCTCCTTTATGTTCCTAAGACCAAGCATCGTTTGCCATTTTCAGCCTTCTTCTATTTTGCCGAGGAATGATGATTGGACTGGGGCTTAACCCCAAGTCAGGTTGGTCTGACCTCGAGCCGAATCCAGGCGGGCGAAGGTTCCGCAGATCAGAGTATTCATGTGCTTATCCCGGGTAGTTCATCATCTTCTCAATGAGTGTTGCTCCCTGGGCATAGGTTCAACGATGTGCCTACTAAATTTTCACTGTCTCGTGCTTCTATTTTTGCCAACAAACTCTTGGTATCTGGCCGTGGTTATCCGAAGGCTTCACTTTAACCCGAAGGATGCATTCAGTTTGATCGAAAGTGGAGCAACCTGACCCGATAGGTACTGAGTACATTTAAGGAGGATATTGTGCACACTAACCTTCATCGTGCTATCAGGGGCACCGAATATGGCATTCCTTCTAATCGGTTCTTGTTCCTAGTTTTTCTGGAATCGTTTAATTACGACAGCAGGACCTTCTTTCTACCCTGTGGAGAGATAGAGCTGGCCTTTCAGGAGATGTTCACCATTTCCAAGCTACCATTGGGTGATAACCCCTATGAAGAATATTATCTTACCCCAGAAGAGCTTATGGGGTAGAAGATCAGCACCCTGAGCTGGTAGAGGTGTACAATGAGTTACTCTGTCATCACCAGGCCTGTGTGCATCAGGATTCCACGCACGCCTTGCCCCTTACGAACGCTTGGAGGCAGTATTTTTTGGTATCGACCCATTAACAGGTCAGGCTATCCAACCCTATATTCGTAGGGCGTATAGCCTTCTTCAGATAGAAGACATGGAGATGAAATCAAAGATACATCTGCCTTTTATGGTTGATGAGGAAATCTCTGCTTCTGCGGTCTTTAGTTGCTTCCACCAAAATATCATTCCTGTTAGCCGAAAAGCGGCATTAGCAGCCTTTCTGATGATGTGGTTACGAAAATTCGTGGTCCCATGAGGCTTAGGCTCCATGGGACGACTGGGCTAGGAACTCATCATGCCGGCTGTAAGGTTGGCTTTTAGCCATTCGTTGGCATTGCTTCCAGCTATGGTCTGCGACCTTCTCAGAGGTCTGAGGGATTTCTCTGGAAGGATTATAAAGCCTTCCAACCGAGGCAACAGATATCCTCGAGCAGAATTGCCCTACCATTATCTGATGGCTTGGTTAGCTTTACATCATCCAGAGATGATTGCTTCCACTATCCTAGATGGCGATGATTGTGAAGATGCACTCTTGCGCGACTATCATAAATCGAAGTGTTTCTATATAGACATCCCAATATGTAGGCGAGTGCTAGGCCGCCCGGATTGATATAGCTTCAACCCAGTCTCGCCTTCTTATAGGAGTCATGGAGCCGGCGATGAACTTCACGATCGAACCGGTACGGAAGGGGGCTTGACTTCTGGTACTTTTCGCTGGCTATTATCTATCTGCCCTTCGCACCTAGTTTATCGAAGCCAGAATAAGGTATACTTGGAGCCTTATTTGCATAGCCGCTTAACACGACAGTTTAGCTATGGCCAAACCATGATGGGCAACCCTAGCCCCTGTTTAGGGTATGAGGGGAATTTGTTGAATGGTGTTCATGCTTGGAAGTATTATACCGCCGTTTCCACTGGGGCTACGTTCGCCTTACTGATGTGAATGAAAAAACCTGTATTTTATTCTCTGCCATAAAGTTTTATTACCTGGTTACTCTCTTCTCGCCAGGTTTTAAACAGGAATGGAGCTTCATTATGGGTACCCAATTTGATCAACTCCGATCGAATCTACAGAAAGTAGAAGAGGCTCGCCATGAGTCTCCTATTGCTTCAAATAATTCTCAAGAGTGACGGGAGGATGAAACGTCGTTGAGCCTCCTGATGAGACGTCCTTTTTTGTCGTCTTCAACCGCTCCTGCCCTAAGAAGGTGAAGCGAATGGCTCCGCGGAGGAGTCCTCGACGGCGTGGTGCTCCTTCCGTTACCTCAGCTTCTCAGGTCCTATTCTGACCCCGAGTCATTGACTGCGGTTTATATTTATATATAAATCTTGGGTCCATAAATCTTCTTACTTCCTTTTATTCTTCTACACAGGTGCAAGGGATACTTAAGCAACTGGGGAAATCTTCTGCCCAAGGAAAGGGTCATACTCCTGGGTCAGATGAGACCCCTTTTTTATCTTCCCGTGACGATCCAGCCCCTGGGAGTACTCGAGCGATAATACTCGAGGCTGGCCTTTTCTTTCTAGAAGGATTCATGCCAGTATCTACGCCGGGGATACCGCAAGTCCCTGAGGACGTCGGAGGTGCTTCTGCTAATATCTTTCGGGGCTCCCCTTCCTCCATGGGTGGGAAGGGGTCCGTATTGGATGAGTTGCCTATAGCATTCATCCTTCCTCGACCTCGTGTAGAAGTTGAAGAGGCTGTCGAGGGTTCAGCGGCAGATACCGCTGATACGTCTGCCAGTCGAGGCGATACGATCTTCGACAGGCCCCCTGTGGCAGTACTAATCGATCTCGCTACTCCTAAAGCAACATCGGCGAGCTAACCGATGGGACCTCTGAGAACTCCAAGGAAAAGATAGAATCGGGTAAGGGGTAGCACCTATTTTAGTGGAGGAGTTCCTTTCCGGGACTTCATTTGGGTTTACTGATAAAGTTTCTTCTAAGATCCATGTTGAGGGGGTCATGTTTGAATCGATCATTGCGGCCTCTGTAGGGGGGCTATTTATAGGGACTGATGAACTGACGATCCCTGCGATTGGGCAAGCTCTGATCGGCATTGCTAAGGGGTCTGCCGAGGATCCTACCGAACACTAGCCGATGTCGGGTTCTGTTCTTGTTCCATCCCTCTCTTCAGTACTCATGACTATGCCTCCTACTTCGGTTGCGCCTCCTTGCCTTGAGCGGGTTGTTCTTTCTGCTCTGAAATCTTCTACTGCGGCTTCTCCGATAACCGCTATGAGTCAGGCCGATAAAGAATATTGTTCCAAACTCTTGCTGAGCACCCTCCATAACGCTTTGAGTCATGGTATAAATAGCGCTTTGCATGGTCAACCCCTGGTCGGGTGGGTGCCGGACCTAGTCGAAGGCCAGTTAGCGCTACTGCACGTCCATCCCGAGTATGGTGCTCAATTTGTGATTGCGAGAGGCTTACTGGATGATTTGGATGCCATTACTTTGGAACTTCAAGGCCTTGACAATAATCTGTCGAACTTACCACCGACAGAACTAGAAAATATAGCCTCTGAAGAATCCCACCAATAACAGATGCACAAGGCTTTTTCTGACCGACTTGTGGAAGTCGAACCAGAGATTGCCGAGCTGGCCGATGCCGAAGGGGCTCGAGTTCGCCAACGCGCAACCATGGAGGAGCACTACAGATACCTTCGTAAACAGATCCGGAAGCTGATGGATGCCTTGGCCCTTACTGAGGGTGACCTAAAGGAATCCGATGACCAAGGGGAAGTCCTTCACCAACGTTCAGAGGCTCTGACTCAAAAGAGAGCGGATATCGGCGCCCGTCAGGCCGAATTGGCTCTTGATCGTCAGGCTTGGACCTTTGTCGAAGACGAGACTACCAGACGCCAAGAGGCCGACAGAAGGGCCTACACATGGATTGCACAGCGGAGGGCTCATCTGGTGAGCTGGCTGGAAGACCTTCAGGACCAGTCTTCCCATTTTTGATTTCCAGCTTCTTTTTGTCCTTCAACTTGTGAGGGACCATATGTATTTTTTTGTAATGGAAAACATCGCCTTCTTTGTATATGAAGTTTTTGTTTTCCCTTCTCTGTTCTGCTTATCTTCATGGTTGTGAATCCTGTCCAGAGATGAGAATTCCCTCAGAGGGGAAAGCTTTATTAGTGATGGGGTGTTTACTCAGTGGTTATACAGACATGTAAAATACGGGAGTTTTTGTAGAGACACTTTCCTTACTCAGAGGTAATATGGACATGGTAAGGATAGACACTCCTGCGGTATAGAATGACTAAGAGGTAATATAGACGTGAAGGGTTCTATAGGTGACAATTATGGGGAATTGTCAGGGAAAGGGTGCATTGCTAAGAGGTTATATGGACATGGCAAGCATCCTTCTTCCTAGAATAATAGTTCAGAGGTAATATGGATGTGACTATTTTTCTTAGGGAGTCATGACAAGTTTGGGGTTATCATAACGGGGTGACTACGCAGAGGTAATATGGACATGGTAGACACGATGTAGAATAACACTTCAGAGATAATATGGACGTAAAATGTTTTCTAGGATGTCATGACAACTTTGGGGTTATCATAATGGGTAAGTACTTAGAGGTAATATGGACATGGTAGACACGATGTAGAATAAAAATTTAGGGGTAATATGGACGTAAAATGTTTTCTATGGATTATGACAACTTACAACTATTATGAAGGAGGTGACTACTCAGAGGTAGAGAGTACATGGTAGACACATCGTAGGATAACATTTCAGATGCGAGGTCATGAAATGTTTCTCGAGAGATTCATGATGATTACCGGTTCATCGTGTTGGAAGCCTGGTCCGAATGGACCCTCATGACTCCGTCTCGAGGCGTGGAGAACTGGATGAGCCCTTGAGCGTTGCCTTTCTCGTAGGAGGAGAAGGTAGTCCCCAGCAGAGTCGCTATTTTGTTCGACGTAACCAAAGGTTGAACGAACTTTTTTGCTTTATTGAATGTATAAGGTATCTGTATACAAAAAAGAAAGTCCTAAACAGGATATTCTAAGTATAAGGAGAAGAGGTTTCTAGAAAAGTGTGATGGTAGAGATCGAGCACTACAGCGACTCCTTTACTCCATTGACGATCTGACGATGAATCAACCTTGCTATGGCTCTCTGGCGCCTTTGATGGGACTCTGGGGTCACCGATTAAGAGGCTGTCTAGATGAGAAGATCCCTTGAAGATGGTTGGTTGGTTGGTTCTTTAGTTGAGAGGTGGATAAGGGTGGTCGACTCTTCGTAGATGGAGATCGATGCTCCTTGGAAGATTGTCGATTGTTGATGTTTCCTCTGTCGATTTTGATCCTTTATTGGAAAAAGAACTCCTTCTATTTATAGAGAACCGAGTACATATGCGATGTGCATTAGGGTTCCTGAGATATGAAAGAATCGGTCATCATTGTACGGTACGGGTTTCTGCGGCGCTGAGACGTGGCGGACAACAAAATTCCCTTGAAACAAGATCTCTGGTTGTTATAAACATAACTAAAGGAGGTAACACGTGGCACATGCTGATTTGCTTGCTCGAATATAGTCGAGTAAATCTTGGGATTTTATCTTAGATTCGGAGTCTAATTGATCCTCGTATAAGATTTAAATGAATTTGATATGATATCAATCATGATTTAATCCAAATTTTCTCTGCAAGAGGCGGTTTAAACAAACCAATTTGGGTGGACCCTTGCTTCCTGTGCCTCTGGTGAGGACTAAGTGTTGTTGCGCTTCAGTAACGACAAGTAGACCGTGCTTCTGGAGACGACGGAACCTCTTTGCTTTCAGGCGACGAGTAGACTTGGCTTCGAATAACGACGAGACTTCTGTACGTATAGAGCAACTTACGAAACTGTATTTTAGGCTACCAGAGTCACTATGCTGTAGGAGACAAGTAGGCTTGTGCTTCAGGTTGGCGAGGTTACTGTGCTTTTGGAGCGATAGGTTGACTTGCATTGGTTGTGATGGGAGTTCCCATGTCTCTTGTATAGAAGTGACTTATGCTTCTGATCCGAAGAAGATGACTGGGCCATGGGAATGGAGATGCTGTGAGCATATCACCATCCTGTACCTCATGCAAATGCAGGTAAGTAGCTGTGCCTCTGAACAGTAGAGACGTTGGCTTCGAAAGGAAGGGTATGATACCCTTGCGCGTCTGAGATTTGCGCAGGTTGATAGCCTTGCCTGTGGAGTGCAGACACTGGCTTCGGGAATAAAAGAAAGGAAGGAGGGCCCTACCACCATCTTGTTTCTGAGATTGGCACAGGCAAGTGGCTGCGCCTCTGGCTTGAAGACTCTGGCTTCTTCAAAGTAAAAAACAATAAATACCCGCTCTTTAAGGTCTTCCATCTTAATTGCCACCGTAATATAGAAAATTCCAAGGGTCTGAGACCAACATTCAAAGTGCTGAGTCTTAGGTTTGTCCCATTAATATGGGAATTTAGACCGTCGGCCATGTAGTGTGCACTCTAGGCCACTCTCGGTCCTATAAAAGGGGAAGTTCTCCTCTGAATAGTCGTTGTCTTCTTCTCGGCATCCTTCACGACCATGCGAGATCCAAACTTAAATTTGAGCGGTGATTAGCCTTGTGTAAGTTGGCTGCTGGTTGAGGCTTCTCCCGTTTGTAGGAGCCACATTCTAATGGAAGAACTCTGTGTAGAAGGAATCATCACTGCCCTTGAGAAGTATGCAAATGTCCTTCTTAGGGAGTTCGACTCTGGATGACGTCTGAGGGATATGGGAGATCCAAGCCACTGGCTCGAGATCGGTTTCTTAACCGATGAATAGCCGGCCGTGCTCTGCCTTGATCTTTGGGAGCAATGGGGCTTCGCCGTGCTGTGGTTCTGGGTCTTCCACTGCTTCAGTATATATTTGAGCTCTAGCTTCTCTTGGTGACAAGAGGGTTGGCTCTGATGATGTTGTGAGTTGGTGGAGAAGAGACTTTGATATAGAATGTACATTTCTTTTCCATCCATGACGATCACACTGCGAAGGCTGCGCATTGAAGACGATCCGTCCCTTTCGTTCATAGAAATTTCTATGCTTATCTGTGAAACAAAGACCTTGTAATTGATCCTTATAAATGAGATTCAAGAAACTTCTTTCTTTTGTACTTGCAATAGGCCTGTGCAATAACCCTTGTAGCTACGATCAATAAGAAGAGTATTTTTCTGAACTTCATCCTGAGAATGTCTTCGTCCTTGGTTGGTCTGCGCATCTCACTGTCTGCACACTTGTGATGTTAGGTTAGTAGTGAGGACACTAACCTGTGCCATATGTCATCTCGACCATGGTAGGAAGAGGGTGGGCGATGAAAGCACCCTCCTGCGCCTTGTATCAGCTGTAATTTTTTATAGTTCTACATGGCCATATCGCAAAGAGTTTTATTCTTCCTCTCCACGATGCCATTCTGTTGAGGAGTTCTGGGCCAAGAGAATTCATGTGATAAACAATTCAAATCACAAAAATGCAAGTAATCATGAATCATTTCTCATTTTGTATCTTTTTACAAAAAGACACAAATTCAGAAAAGGTCTCATTTTTATTTACAAGAAAGTAAACCCATGTATATCATGAATAGTCATCAACTATTATGAAAGCATATAGCTTGCCGCCAAGATCGGCGACTCTACTTGGTCCAAACCAATCCATATATAATAGTTAAAGTGGTCTAGAGGTACTTACAGGATTTATTGACTTGAAAGATGATTTGGATGCGTTGTTCTTTTCACACTCAACACAGACTATATATTTCTTGAAAGTAATATCGGGTAAGCCTCTTACCAGTTTTTTTGTGGATAATCTTGCAATAATGTCCATGTTCGCATGTCGAAGATGCATACGCCATACCCAGTTTTCGTCTTGAGAAGTGTATAGACACTTTCCTGTATTGTTAGAATTTTTGACAGATATACTACATAAATGTTGTCCTCTATTATTCTCTCAAAGGAAATTATTCCAAAAGATTTATCATAAACGAAACATTTATCATTAACAAAATTAATTCCATAACTATGATCACTCAGTTGACTAATCCTCAGCAGGTTATGTTTTAATTCTATTACTAAACCTATATTTTTAATAATGGGAGAGGGAAAAGTACCTATGTCGCCAATTCCAATTATATATCCTTTTAAATTGTTTCTAAAGGAGACAACCTTCTTTCTTCATCGATAGAGTTGCAAACAAAGTGTTGTCTTTCATCATATGTTTGGAGCAACCACTATCGAGGATCCATTTGCTTCTAGTGGGAGGAGGAATGTCCACCTACATCACAAGTTGAAGATGTAACCTTTGGTACCCACTTTCTTGAAGGTCCGGATATGTTAGTTTTTGGAACCAAACATATATATGCATATCTACAAGTTTCATAATATTGCATTGATGTGATACATGTTTTTTTATTCCACAATAATAACATGTAGCGGAAGTGTTAGTGCTAGGTGAAGTTCGAAAATCATGTATGTGAGTTTTGAAGGCGTGTGTACTTCTTGTATGGAAATGTATACATGAATTCATGACTACTAGCAGTTCTAGTAGTGTCACGACCCGCACCCACTGTGAGGGTACGAGTACGTAACAGCTCCCAGCCTACGCCGCAGTGTCGGCGGTAGAACGCTATTCTAGGTCATGAACTATAACTAACACAATATAGAATAATCTCCAACAGGAGGCTAATCACAGAAGGTACAATTCAATCACAATCTAGAGATAGAATATGGCACGATGAAATAGATAAGAAACTCCTCAACTGAGGCACAACAGAATGAAACATAAGTTAATAACTACCAGTCTCAACATCTCTAGAATATACAACTCTGAAATCAAGGACAACAACTAAACATGAAAAAGGAAACAAGCTAGACTATCTAAACTATGCAATGGGTATCATCCTCAGCAGCTGCCTGAACCTTCCCAGGGGTCCAGGTCGCGAGTGTCATCGAGGCAAGCTCCATAGTAAGGGGTGCAGGGTTCCTCATCATCCTCTGTAAAATTTTCAACAGGTCCAGTCAGTACGGGAGCGAGCACAATACATCTCAACAGATCATAGCAGGTTAGAAAATATAATCATGCAGTAAAGTAAGATACATGAACTGAAAAAAAGTACAGAATGTAAACAGAGAGAGAACTGTAATAGAAATATCTACTATAAGTAGAGAGCTACCAGTGACTAGTGATTTAGAGTACAAAGTCGACATGTGAACGGCTTGATTTGCACGTGGCTATACTAAAGAGGCGTACATGGCTATTCTACTTTGGAATTGTTCACATCACTATTTATACTCCCCCGTACCCCCAATCAATACACAAGGATCCAGCCAGGTTATGTTATGATTCCATGCAAAGGCCCACAAGGGGTGATACATGGAGGGCACATAAATGGGTGATCTGGAAATGCCCATAAATGGGTGATTCAAAGAAGACTCTGTGATCATGAGAGTACATGTCACAAGTGATCAATGAACCGTGAAGCATAGTGATACACCATGTAAGTGAAACGCACAGAACATGTAGTATCCGATGCTCCTGAGGGGATAACATCTCAAGAAAGGATCCATATAGTACTAATCCGTGTGACCAACGTGACAGTATCAAGTAAAGTAATTTAAAGCAGGAAAATAATTCTAAACAGGATATGAAATGATCAGAGAATGTACTCGTCTCGTATCTGAATGTCTGAAGTAAATGTACTGTCCGAGATGAGGTACCTGACTCCTAGTTAGAGCAACACAAGTCAAGATGTATACAGGGGATGATAAATGAAATCTACAATACATCTGCATGCTGTCTTGGTCAACTAGACCAAGTCAACTCTCGGTCAACTCTAGTCAACTAGACTGGTCAAACTAGGTCAAACTTAACCCAAACAAGTCTGATAAGTCTCACTAGGCCTAACCAAGCCTAGTCTAGCAATCACACACCAATCACAACTCTATACAAGCTATCAAACCTACAATTTACACATATTCATGCATGCTAATTATATAGGCAATATGCATATATCCATAATATATTATATTTATCACACAATGTTAAATATTATATATGTATACATATATTTATAGAGATATAGAGAGGGGGTTTAAAGCATACAGTGGGGTTTACTTGAGTGTTGCCTATAGCATCCCTACAATCATAACATGCATTCATACCTATCATTCATATATACAAACTTGCATAAATCAAATAGGATACATGCATATCATAAAAGAAGATCAACTAACCCATGTAAACCTATATATATGCATTACATTCATACATATCATTCATGCATATATACATATACATAACAATTTGCATTCATGCCTACATGCATATATACACTATATAAGGGCAAGTCCATATTGGCATTACACTACACATTTACACATAGGCTATTATAACTATTTACCCACATATATATATATATATATATATATATATATATATATATATATATATATATATATATATATATATAAAATATATATATATATATATATATATATAATTGCACACACACATAGATTAGGAAATATCTAGATACATAAATGTGTGTGTGTGGATATATATGTGTAGGTTAATTGACAGTGTCTACTAGCTAGTGGAGAGCCTGTGTGTGTGTATAGTGTCCTGTGTACAGGAAAGTATAGGTGTGTGTGTGTGTATAGAAAATAGTTTTGTGTGTTTGTGTCAAGTGACAGGACAGCAGGGTGAAACAGTGTGCAGGAAACATGAAATGGACTGAACATGTATGTGTGTCTGTGTGTTAGCAGGAATTAAGAAGTTGTGTGACTGAAATTACAAACAGTGTAGGAAAAGGAAAACAGTGTATACATTATGAATTGTGTGTGTGTGCTAGAGGGAAAACATGTGTGGTGAACATGTGAAAACAAGATTCAATATCAGGCCTAACAAATGACAGTAAAATAGTGAGGAAAATCAGGACAGTGTGTATTCAGTCCTACAAAACATTGTTATACATTGAAGGAAAATCATAGCCATCTTTAAACATATGTGTGTGTGTGCCATACATTGTGTGAGCCTCAAGTTCCTATTATCAGTTATCATTATAGGGGATAAATTTCCAGTTTTCACAAACCAGTGAGTAACTCAAGCATTCAGACTTTGGAAAAAATGACAGTTCAGTCTCAGCCCAATCCCCCATCTCAGGTTTCCCTCTACTCAGTGAAATCAATATAGCATAGAAAAATCAGTTAACCCTTATTCAAATTCTCAAGTTTACCCAATGAATCTCAGGATATATTTCCAGGTCTTCACATTTCAAGTTTTATTAAACCGTGCTCTTGTGTGTCTCAGTTTTTCCCTTTCCAGTGTAATCAAATGACAGTGTGTGTGTGTTAAAGAAGAAACCTGTGTTGTAGTGTACAGATGACAGGAAAAATACATGGTGTTGGTTGTGAATGTGGGTGATAGTGTTACAATGTGTGTGAGTACATAGTGAAAGGAAATTTAGAAAACAGTGAGCTAATTAAGAGAACTTGTGGATCCAGGAATTATGCCTATATGCTACACATTTGTAAGTGACAGTGAAAATGTGAACCTGTGTGATAGGATAAATTGTGCGCAGGAATATATATCAAAATGACTGGAACATGTGTTCTCAGGAAATGTTAATAGTTAACAGGTGCAAATGGAAAAGGGAACCAATTTAGTTTTCGAATCTCAGGAATTAAAATGTGACATTGCATACATTATTGAACATATCATTTGTGTATGTAAATCTGAATTTAGCCATAACAGGAATACTAGGAATTAAAATGGAACCCAGGTTAAACAGGGTGATATGAGTGTTCAAAGTGTCAGTGTTCTCAGGAAATTGCTCAGGAATTAACAGTGAAACAAACTCTGTGTGTATCAGTGAACAATCAGTTCCTTCCCTGTAATTCGAATTCCTATTCAACAATTCAACACAAAAATATGAATCCCCTACTTCCTAAACATGATATTTGATGTGTGGTAAATTAAATCATAACAAAATACATGATATTAAATCATTAAATGTAAATCGAAATAGGGAAAAACAGTGAATCATTTCACTCATACTTACCAGTATCAGAAAATGGGGATATTCCTATTTCGACATTTAAATAGCAATTAGCAAATGGGTTAAGGGTTGGTATTTAGTGTCGAACATGTGCTCTTGTTATCCACATAGTATCGTGTCCAAAAATAGGACACAAGTGTCCAAGAACAAAAGCACATACGAGACTGGCACGATATCTTGCGACCAGTGCACGTGTCACAATGCACCCGACACGCAACCAAGTGACACGAGACTTAGGAAGTGTCGTGGCAGACACTGTCCCGAGCTCCGTGTCAAAATTCATGCGTCCACGTGTCCTGGATGGCTCGCACGAGCACGCGAGTAGCAGGGCATTCCTGTACACGCACGCGCGACCGTGTCCAAGGGTCCCAAGGGACATAAAAATGACACGAGACTCGCTCAGTCACTTAGAAACACATAGGCGACACCAAGACACGACTTTCTATTCAAACACATCTCGAAATATCGATCGAAATGCCCTTTGTGGCATTTCGTCGAACACTTGCGCACAGCACTGATACGTGTCCGATACGGACACGTACAGGACACGAAAATTGGCAAACCCTATTCCTACAGAACCAGGACACCTAGGGCTAGGTGTTTATGTAAAGAAAACCTAATTTTAATGGGTGGATAGGAATTTACCTATGGGTGTTCTTCAACACAAAACTTCTTCAAAAGGGGATCTCCAAAAGCCACTCAAATCCTTCAAATTGATTCAAATCTGAGATTTGACTCCACAATCAGCAAGAGAACATTGATTAGAACACTATGGAAGAAATTCTAATAAAAATAGAGTCCTATTGATTAAACTATGAAGAAAATTAATAAAGGCTCACTTGGTCTTTAAGGAAAATGATGAACTATTGGAAAGAGGCTCAAATCCCTTAAAGGATATTATATAGGCAAGGGGGGGTCTTGGCTGGCCACTTTAGCTAGGATTAGGGTTTTTAGATTGAATCCTAGGGCTAGAAATGAATCAAGGGTAAAGAGTGGCCTAGAATCTAGGGCTCTTTCCTAGTCTCTTAGCAAATCACTCTACTTAACTAAACTTGACTTAAACCTATGAAATCAATACTAACTAAAACTCAAAGTGGCTAACTAAACTAGTTATGACCAATCTAGGTTAGTTTCAATCTAGGTTAGGCTAACCAAAATCACATGGCAATAATTAAACTAGTATTTAAATCACACCATTCTAATAAATCATTTAAAATTCCTAATAAATATATTAAATTCAAATAATTCAAAAAAATGACAAAAATACCCTCAATGCTAAAATGACAAATAAGTATCCCAATAACATGGTTAGGCTCTAGGTCAACCAGTCTCCAAGGTTACACTATCAAAACACCAAAATCATAAGTCATGATTTAAAATAGTTTTAAATGATTAAAAATCACCAAAAATCATATTATTATTTAAATATCATAATTAAATAAATTAAAATACAAAATTTGAAAATTACCCTCATTTTAGAAACTGGGTGTTACAAGTCTACCCACCTCAGAAAAATTTCATCCTCGAAATTAAAATGGTAGTAGTCCTTCTAGGTCAAACACCCCACAATCAAAGTCTCAAACATATCGTCAGATAATCATATGCGTCTGTCCAAAATCATGATATTCAGAATCTTTGTTGTGCTAGTGAGCAAGGCTACGATAATCACAGAGTCCTCGACTAAGGCACATACCTCTAGAATCATGGTATTTATAATTTTTGCATTACCGCATGCTTGGCAGCGAAAACCTTAAATTCTCACACCCGAGAAATACGTCCTAAATCTGACTATATGTCCTCACTATGCCAGCTAAACACGACTATCAAAGATTCTAGATCCTATAACTGAGGTGACCTAGCCCATATGATTCATCTCAGAAGAAAATCAAACATAACACAAGAACAACAGGACAGAATTGATAAATCAACAAGGAACATAGGGAATCGAAATTCAAGACAGCTATAAGAGGTAATTACGGAAGTTGAATCAAAAGAACGGAACCTATAACTAGATCTCCAACTGCCTGAGCATCCTCGACTGTCCTGGCAAAAACTCGCCCCTGCTGGCCTCCCATGTCCTGCTGCTGATGCTGCATGTACCTCTGCTGCTGAGTCGGTAAGGGTAATCCCCTCTGCTGGCCTACCGGAGCCCTAGCTCCTGCTCCCTGAACTGTCTGTCCCGATGACTCGGGACACTCTCTCAGACGATGATCGGATCCTCCGCAAAGCAAACATCTGCCCAGCCTCTTCCGGCATTCGCCCCAACCATGCCCTGGTCTCTTACAGAAGGGGCAAATAATGACAAGCTGTTGTTCCGAGGCCTGCTGCTGCCTCTGTGGCTGCTGTGCCTGCTGAAAGGGTACACGGTCCTGAAACTGCCGCTGTTGAAGGTAGACCCTCGGCTGTTGATACTGCTGCTAAAATTGTAAGGGTAACATCTGCTGCGGATACTGCTACTGAATCTGCAAACAGGGCATCTACTGCTGATACCGCTGCTGAATCTGTAGATGGGGCCTCTTAGCCAGGCCCACACTGCAAGTAGCTCCCTGAGTATCTCGCATCCTCTTCTCCTTCAGGCCAAGATTGTCCTCCGCTATTATGGCTCCTACCAGAATCTGCTCGAAAGTGGCGTTGCGGCCGCTCTTGGTATATGACTTGATCTCCCTGATCAAACCCCTGCGGAACCTCCTTGCCTTCCCGACCTCGGTAAGATCCTCGATGAATCTGCTCAAACGACTGAACTCTCCTGCGTACTCCTCAACGGTCTCGTTCCCCTGAACCAAACTCTCGAACTGCGCCTCCAAAGCACGGAGTGCTGTGTTGGGAATGAATTTCTCCTTGGATAGTTTCTTGAACGCTGCCCAAGTCTGACCGGCTGTACCAACCCTCGGGTCCGTCTGGTACCAAGTACGGGCTAAATCCTGCATCTGACTTGCCGCTGTCTCGATCTGTAATCCAGCTGGTATCTATGCCAATCGGAATATCTCCTCAATATGCTCTATCCAATCATCAGCATATATGATGCCCTCTGTACCCTTGAAGTCTCGGGGTCCCATCTTCTTGAAGAATTGGATGTCTGGAGTCCTCGACTGATACGGCTGCATCTGACCTCCATGTGGCTGAGCAGCCACCAGCTCTACTGTCGTCCTGACCAACTGGTGAGTATCTTGTATGCTCTGTCGGATATCAGCAGACTGGCTCTGCTGTATCTGCTGCTGAGACTCCAAGAATCGTTGGAAAAGGGCAAACATTTGAGCCGCATCTACTGTCCCTGAAGGTAACTGCTACTGATACATATCTGGAATGATGGGGGAAGACCTCCGGACAGGTGGAGGTGCACTCCCAAAAGCTGCAAACGTTCCTATATGAGCAGAAATACGGGGTGCTGTGGTCCCAGCATCTATAATCGGGCGAGGGGTGGTAGGCCTCTCACCAGCGTCTGCTGGGCCAGAGCGATGCGATCGTGTCTCGATCACCATCCTGGAGACAGATCAAACAATGAATCAATTCTGAGATAGAAACGATAATTCAAGGGAGGATATTTATTCAAGAAAGCAATCTTCAACAGGAATTTAGATGGAAGGAATCCAGTTAAGAGTTTTTCCTAATGTGATTGAGTACCTCAAAAATAATTCTAATCCTACTGCAGGCTGTAGTGGTACTTTAGTTCGAATACCACTACACAAACACGACCTGCATGGGCCACCACTAAAAACGTATCACGACCCGCACCCACTGTGAGGGTACGAGTATGTAACAGCGCCTAGCCTACACCGCAGTGTCGGCGGTAGAACGCTGTTCTAGGTCATGAACAATAACTAACACAATATAGAATAATCTCCAACTGGAGGCTAATCACAGAAGGTACAACTCAATCACAATCTAGAGATAGAATATGGTACGATGAAATAGATAAGAAACTCCACAACTGAGGCACAACAGAATGAAATAACATAAGTTAATAACTACCAGTCTCAACATCTCTAGAATATACAACTCTGAAATCAAGGACAACAACTAGACATGAAAAAGGAAACAAGCTAGACTATCTAAACTATGCAATGGGTATCATCCTCAGCAGCTGCCTGAACCTCCCCAGGGGTCCAGGTCGCGAGTGTCATCTAGGCAAGCTCCATAGTAAGGGGTGCAGGGTTCCTCATCATCCTCTGTAAAAATTTTAACAGGTCCAGTCAGAACGGGAGCGAGCACAATACATCTCAACAGATCATAGCAGGTTAGAAAATATAATCATGCAGTAAAATAAGATACATGAACTGAAAAAAAGTACAAAATGTAAACAGAGAGAGAACTATAATAGAAATATCTACTATAAGTAGAGAGCTACCAATGACTAGTGATTTAGAGTACAAAGTCGACATGTGAACGACTTTATTTGCACATAGCTATACTAAAGAGGCGTACATGGCTATTCTACTTTGGACTCTCCCGTACCCCCAATCAATACACAAGGGTCTAGCCAGGTTATGTTATGATTCCATGCAAAGGCCCACAAGGGGTGATACATGGAGGGCCCATAAATGGGTGATCTGGAAATGCCCATAAATGGGTGATTCAAAGAAGACTCTATGATCATGAGAGTACATGTCACAAGTGATCAATGAACCGTGAAGCATAGTGATACACCATGTAAGTGAAACGCACAGAACATGTAGTATCCGATGCTCCTGAGGGGATAACATCTCAAGAAAGGATCCATATAGTACTAATCCGTGTGACCAACGTGACAGTATCAAGTAAAGTAATTTAAAACAGGAAAATAATTCTAACAGGATATGAAATGATCAGAGAATGTACTTGCCTCGTATCTGAATGTCTGAAGTAAATGTACTGTCCGAGATGAGGTACCCGACTCCTAGTTAGAGCAACACAAGTTAAGATGTATACAGGGGATAATAAATGAAATCTACAATGCATCTGCATGCTGTCTAGGTCAACTAGACTAAGTCAACTCTCGGTCAACTCTAGTCAACTAGACTGGTCAAACTAGGTCAAACTTAACCCAAACAAGTCTGATAAGTCTCACTAGGCCTAACCAAGCCTAGTCTAGCAATCACACACTAATCACAACGCTATACAAGCTATCAAACCTATAATTTACACATATTCATGCATGCTAATTATATAGGCAATATGCATATATCCATAATACATAATATTTATCATACAATGTTAAATATTATATATGTATACATATATTTATAGAGATATAGAGAGGGGGTTTAAAGCATACAGTGGGGTTTACTTGAGTGTTGCCTATAGCATCCCTACAATCATAACATGCATTCATACCTATCATTCATATATGCAAACTTGCAAACATCAAATAGGATACATGCATATCATAAAAGAAGATCAACTAACCCATGTAAACCTATATACATGCATTACATTCATACATATCATTCATGCATATATACATATACATAACAATTTGCATTCATGCCTACATGCATATATACACTATATAAGGGCAAGGCGATATTGGCATTACACTACACATTTACACATAGGCTATTATAACTTTTTACCCATATATATATATATATATATATATATATATATATATAATTGCACACACACATAGATTAGGAAATATCTAGATACATAAATATGTGTGTGTGTGGATATATATATATATATATATATATATATATGTGTAGGTTAATTGACAGTGTCTACTAGCTAGTGGAGAGCCTGTGTGTGTGTGTAGTGTCCTGTGTACAGGAAAGTATAGGTGTGTGTGTGTGTATAGAAAATAGTGTTGTGTATGTGTGTCAAGTGACAGGACAGCAGGGTGAAACAGTGTACAGGAAACATAAAATGGACTGAACATGTATGTGTGTCTGCGTGTTAGCAGGAATTAAGAAGTTATGTGACTGAAATTACAAACAGTGTAGGAAAATGAAAACAGTGTATACATTATGAATTGTGTGTGTGTGCTAGAGGGAAAACATGTGTGGTGAACATGTGAAAATAAGATTCAATATCAGGCCTAACAAATGATAGTAAAACAGTGAGGAAAATCAGGACAGTGTGTATTCAGTCCTACAAAATAGTGTTATACATTGAAGGGAAATCATAGCCATCTGTAAACATATGTGTGTGTGTGTGTGCCATACATTGTGTGAGCCTCAAGTTCCTATTATCAGTTATCATTATAGGGGATAAATTTCCAGTTTTCACAAACCAGTGAGTAACTCAAGCATTCAGACTTTGGAAAAAATGACAATTCAGTCTCAGCTCAATCCTCCATCTCAGGTTTCCCTCTACTCAGTGAAATCAATATAGCATACAAAAATTAGTTAACCCTTATTCAAATTCTCAAGTTTACCCAATGAATCTCAGGATATATTTCCAGGTCTTCACATTTCAAGTTTCATTAAACAGTGCTCTTGTGTGTCTCAGTTTTTCCCTTTCCAGTGTAATCAAATGAAAGTGTGTGTGTGTGTGTTAAAGAAGAAACCTGTGTTGTAGTGTACAGATGACAGGAAAAATACATGGTGTTGGTCCGGACATGTGAATGTGGGTGATAGTGTTACAATGTGTGTGAGTACATAGTGAAAGGAAATTTAGAAAACAGTGAGCTAATTAAGAGAACTTGTGGATCCAGGAATTATGCCTATATGCTACACATTTGTAAGTGACAGTAAAAATATGAACCTGTGTGATAGGATAAATTGTGTGCATGAATATATATCAAAATGACTGGAACATGTGTTCTCAGGAAATGCTAACAGTTAACAGTGCATATGGGAAAGGGAACCAATTTAGTTTTCGGATCTCAGGAATTAAAATGTGACAGTGCATACATTATTGAACATATCATTTGTGTATGTATATCTGAATTTAGCCATAACAGGAATACTAGGAATTGAAATGGAACCCAGGTTAAACAGGGTGATATGAGTGTTCAAACTGTCAGTGTTCTCAGGAAATTGCTCAGGAATTAACAGTGAAACAAACTCTGTGTGTATCAGTGAACAATCAGTTCCCCCCTGTAATTCGAATTCCTATTCAATAATTGAACACAAAAATATGAATCCCCTACTTCCTAAACATGATATTTGATGTGTGGTAAATTAAATCATAGCATAATACATGATATTAAATCACTAAATGCAAATCGAAATAGGGAAAAACAGTGAATCATTTCACTATACTTACCAGTATCAGAAAATAGGGATATTCCTATTTCGACATTTAAATAGCAATTAGCAAATGGGTTAAGGGTTGGTATTTAGTGTCGAACATGTGCTCGTGTTATCCATATAGTATCGTATCCAAAAACAGGACACAAGTGTCCAAGAACAAAAGCACAACCACGCATGAGACTGGCACGATATCGTACGACCAGTGCACGTGTCACAACGCACCTGACACGCAACCAAGTGACACGAGACTTGGGGAGTGTCGTGGCAGACACTGTCCCGAGCTCTGTGTCAAAATTCATGCGTCCACGTGTCCTGGATGGCTCGCACGAGCACGCGAGTAGCAGGGCATTCCTGTACACGCGCGCGCGGCCGTGTCCAAGGGTCCCAAGCGACACAAAAATGACACGAGACTCGCTCAGTCACTTAGAAACACATAAGCGACACCAAGACACGACTTCCTATTCAAACACATCTCGAAATATCGATCGAAATGCCCTTTGTGGTATTTCGTCGAACACCTGCGCACAGCACTGATACGTGTCCGATACGGACACGTATAGGACACGAAAATTGGAAAACCCTATTCCTACAGAACCAGGACACCTAGGGCTAGGTGTTTATGCAAAGAAAACCTAATTTTAATGGGTGGATAGGAATTTACCTATGGGTGTTCTTCAACACAAAACTTCTTCAAAAGGGGATCTCCAAAAGCCACCCAAATCCTTCAAATTTATTCAAATATGAGATTTGACTCCACAATCAGCAAGAGAACATTGACTAGAACACTATTGAAGAAATCCCAATAAAAATGGAGTCCTATTGATTAAACTATGAAGAAAAATAATAAAGGCTCACCTAGTCTTTAAGGAAAATGATGAACTATTGGAAAGAGGCTCAAATCCCTAAAAGGATATTATATAGGCAAGGGGGTCTTGGCTGGCCACTTTAGCTAGGGTTAGGGTTTTTAGATTGCATCCTAGGGCTAGAAATGAATCAAGGGTAAAGAGTGGCCTAGAATCTAGGGCTCTTTCCTAGTCTCTTAGCAAATCACTCTACTTAACTAAACTTGACTTAAACCTATGAAATCAATACTAACTAAAACTCAAAGTGGCTAACTAAACTAGTTATGACCAATCTAGGTTAGGCCCAATCTAGGTTAGGCTAACCAAAATCACATGGCAATAATTAAACTAGTATTTAAATCACACCATTCTAATAAATCATTTAAAATTCCTAATAAAATATATTAAATTCAAATAATTCAAAAAAATGATAAAAATACCCTCAAGGCTAAAATGACAAATAAGTATCCCAATAACATGGTTAGGCTCTAGGTCAACCAGTCTCCAAGGTTACACTATCAAAACACCAAAATCATAAGTCATGAT
This sequence comes from Iris pallida, assembly GCA_029216955.1. Taxonomy (NCBI): domain Eukaryota; kingdom Viridiplantae; phylum Streptophyta; class Magnoliopsida; order Asparagales; family Iridaceae; genus Iris; species Iris pallida. Next base: position 487,924 of record JANAVB010001397.1, on the reverse strand, counting down.
TTAAAATAGTTTTAAATGATTAAAAATCACCAAAAATTATGTTATTACTTAAATATCATAATTAAATAAATTAAAATACAATATTTCAAAATTACTCTCATTTTAGAAACTGGGTGTTACAAGTAGAGTTGGTCGTGTTGTGTTTGTCCTTGTGATTTGTGTTCACTTGAGTTACAGGCTTGACTGCCTGTTTACCCAATTTAATCTCTAACTTTTAGAGACATCACAGACTTCATTGTACTTGGCCATGAGTGCATCCATTCTCTGTGTAGTACTATAATACTTTTTTTTCTCTAGTTCATAGAGATCATTGAGCTTTATATTTTCTCGATTTGTTTCTCAAGCTTCTCAAGAGTGTCATGTAATCTCAATTTTAAAGAAAAAATCCCATCTGTGTTGCTAGAATAATCGTTATCTCTAATATCTTCTAGTATTCGAGATTGCTTAGAAAATTTAGATTGTACAACTTTGACCTCTTCTTGGCACTTTCGTACATATCCATCATCTTCTTTTGATCTTCTAGCAGATCAGTGAAGGCATCAGACAAATCATCAAATATAAATTCTTCATAAAGAGGTTTCAAAACTACCTTAGCATCCGTAGCCATGAAGCATAAATTTGCTGTATGGCGATATTTTTCTTCTTCTTCTGAATCACTCGCCTTAGTTTCACACCAGATGCTGGTATTAGCATAATTCTTTGTCGAAGTCCTTTTGCGTGATCGATCGTATCTATTTCCCTGTCTAACAACAAGACAGTCTTTCTTAACATGATATGTCTCCTTACAGCTGTAGCAGATTGGTTCTTCGTCATCTCTGAAATCTTTCTTCTTATTTGTCTTCTCATACTTCAAGAATCTTCTGAAGTTTCTCATCACGAGGGCCATTTACTCATTGTCTGGTCTCACTCTCGTCATCGGAGGTTGTGTTGTGCTATGCTTTGAATGCTATAGTCTTCTCCTTTGGTGCTGGCTCATTGAAATCTTTAAGGTCCAGCTCATTTGTCATAAGCTTTACCATAAGAGTTTTAAGAGTCATTGTAACGAGATCGTTTCCTTCAATAATGGTTGTCGCCTTGGGATTCCAATTCTTGGTCAACATGCAATGTACCTTTCAAATCTTTTCATGATTGATGTATTCTTTCCAAGGAAAGATAAAGGGTTAACAATATCTTGAAAATGAGTAAACATATTGGTAATAGTCTCATTAGGCTTTATTTTAAAGGCCTCATACTCTTGTGTTAGTCATGAGCTTTTGGACTCCTTCACTTGTAAAGTTCCTTCATGGGTTACCTTAAAAAGTTTATAAATCTTATGAGATGTGACACATGTTGATACCCTATTAAACTGAGTTCTATCTACAGGACAAAATAAAGCATTGATAGCTTTTTCATCAAGACTTGCTTGTTTCTTTTTATTGTCGGTATATTTGTCATGCAGTTTTTCGACTAGATTCCCATCTACCACAATAGGTAGTAGTTTCTTGTAACCATCGATGATAATCGACCATAAATCGAAATCAAGAGACTTGAGGTAAAAGCTCACACGTGTCTTCCAATATTTGTACCTTGTGCCATCAAATAGGTGTAGCCTATTTGTAGACTAGCCTTCACCATTGCTAGTATATAATAATGCCATATCTTAAGGAGATTTTAATCCAACTAGAGAGAAACCGTGGTCTAGCTTTTACACTCCAAGCTTGTACAACTCGAATACTCCTAATCAGAAACCACCGGCACTTACAAGATTAGGAGTTGTCTTATAAATATAAAAGATTGAAAGCTCTTGGTACATAGGAAGGCTTTAGAATAGATAGAGAAAATAAAGAAGGATTGAGTGAATAGAAATGACATTCTTCTCTATTTATAGGAATTTTTAATGAGAGTTTGGGCAGAACTCGGCTAGGGCAACGTTCATAACTTTGAACGTTTGAGATCCAAAAGACTAGGAAGAAACTGCTGACCAGGAGTGATCCAAGGAGACCGAGTTCGGGTAGAGCTTGGCCCGAGTTCGGTTCCTAGGGTTTTCGCGTATCTTTGGTTTCTATATGCTGTTGGATGTTTGGTTTAGTTTGGGATAAAAGATAGGTTTGGTTTGGTTCAGAAAAGACTTCTACATTCCAGTGATCCCAACTCACAAAATAATCTAGACTCAAGAAATAAAAAATACAGAATAAAGTAGAAAAAATCTTCATGACGATCAAGTGCAATCTTCTGTAGTCATCTTTGAAGTCTTCTTGCTTTTCATATCAAAGTCAAAGTTTTAAATAAATTATCAAAATCAGGTTGATCATGGCTTCATGGGCCAACAACAAGAAGCCTCATGACACTTGGATACACTTTACCATCCCAAATTCATATGTAAATGTGACAAATAGATATTTAAACACAATTTGAATCATTTGAAGCACATATACATAGGAATTATCAAAATTGGCCAATCATATCCCAATGTATCATGACTTAAGAATGCAAGTCTGTCTAGTATTATACTATAATAAAATATTTCCTTTATTGCAAAAATTTATAAATGGCATCACAGTTAACTACCGGGCTTGTACAAACTTTTCAAGAAGTATTTAGTTGTTAATGGATTCTGCCAAGAGTTAGCACGAATGTGTCAGATATCTGGCATGGCGATAGTTTCTTAGTTGTACCTCACAACTGATCATCTATTTCTAACAAGTTTCTATTATATCTATTTAGATTAATGCAAACGTGCAACTTTGTAGATTTACTTGATCTTTATGTGTAGACTTTTAATTAATTTTTATGTTCGTGGTTTAATTTTTTTAAATATTCTAGTTCTATTTTCTATTGTAGTAAAGTGTAGAGTAACATATCAACAACATATCTTGTTCTCATGTTTAAGTTTATTTCCAGGTCCTTCAAAAGCGATTTGCATTCACTTGACAAATGATGGATGATGACGCTTATTATGAAAAGCATTTTGGGTGAATTTTGTAAATTTTTAATAGATGATACATAAATATATAAATAGTTTTGTTCATTGTAAGTGATGGTGTAGATGGGTTGATTTTGCATGTGATGGTGTAGAATCATGTAATATGTTTTGGATTAATTTTGTCAATGATGGTAAAGGATTCTTAATGATGTAAAGCTTTTGAGTTCATTTTACAATTGGACTTATATATATATATATATATATATATATATATATATATATATATATATATATTTTTTTTTTATATATATATATATATATATATATATATATATATATATATATATATATGTCTTTTAGTTGAAAACAATATATATTGGTTTGTCTTTTAGTTGTATGTTTAACATAAACATGAAAAAAATAATTTCATAATAATTTTTAAAAAATGTATTACTTTTTGGGATGCATCTGTAAAAAATGAAGATGGGTTGATTTGCATGTGATGGTGTAGAATCATGTAATATGTTTTGGATTAATTTTGTCAATGATGGTAAAGGATTCTTAATGATGTAAAGCTTTTGAGTTCATTTTACAATTGGATTTATATATATATATATATATATATATATATATATATATATATATATATATATATATATATATATATATATATATATATATATATATGTCTTTTAGTTGAAAACAATATATATTGGTTTGTCTTTTAGTTGTATGTTTAACATAAACATGAAAAAAATAATTTCATAATAATTTTTAAAAAATGTATTACTTTTTGGGATGCATCTGTAAAAAATGAACTATATCTTTTTTTGGCCATTCTCAGCACATCCCGTAATTTTTATGATCATTTTTATTTGTCGTAATTACTTACAATTTGGACAGTTTAATAATTCGTCAAAAAATATAATAATTTAGACTCTTCTGAGACTGTTAGTTTTTTTGACCCTAAAAATCAATTAGGACGATTTTTTTTCCTAATACTCATGCGTCCGTAATAGAACAGTTTAAATACGTCCCAAAATCAGTCCCAAATAATAATTTGGGACGATTTTGATACTTCTTAAGACGGATTTCAGTCATCCCAAAAAGTAACTTTTTTGTAGTGATTGGCGATGTGGTGGCAGATACAATTTTATTGCATTTTTCCTGCACTAGCATTGTTGATTCAGGGGCTTTACAATCTTCTATATTTGCACAATTTTTGACAGGCATTAGATTAATTTTTGAAGTGTTGCCAGAGTTTTTGAATATACTCACTAGTGATGGACTTCTAGGATTTAGTAGAGTGTGCTTAGTGTGTCCAGTCGTAATGTGTAGGCATTCATTACCTGCTAGTTTCATTAAGTTCCCTATTAGTAGCCTTGATGTTATCTAGGCGTGGACTGGACTGGCTGAATTGTGAGCACCCTGAATTTCGGGTTGATTTTTTTTTCTGATTGATTTTAATTTCAATAAATAATTTTATTCTGTTATTTTTCCTTAAGTGTGTTTTCCCGTGCCATTGATATTTGGAGTGTCAGGGATGGTCAACTCTGGAAATCTACTTCATGAGTTTTGGAGTGGACAGGATTACCTTCATGATGGTATATAGTGTCCCATCCAAACTTGTTCCCTTGTGCTCTTTTTGCTTCGTTGAACTTCGGGTCGATTTAGACCATTTGATTATTATTATTTTTCCACTCTTTTCCTTGATCATTTTCAGCGCGTTACCGCGACTTTTAAATTGGGAGCGCAAGACCAGCCAGTTTCTTGAAACCAACTTCTCATTGATGATCTACTCGAGACGCTCTTCACCCTTGACCTTCGTGTCCCACTCAGACACGTCATTTTGTGCACCATTTGCTTCGCACAACTTTCCTGACACGTGATCCGATTTTATTTCACTCCACGGCGTCACATTCATTTTCTAACTTGGTTTGTGGGTCCCCTGTCGACCAAAACCTGTCAGCCCCAACTATGGACATGGCCCACTTTGAGCCTACTATCCGCCTGCCACTTGTGTCCCATTTATTGGAATCCCCATGTGCTACTTATTTGCCCATGATCATCAACGTCTAATTTTAATTCGATTTTTGCACAATGTCCGGTTTTGATCCAATCCGGCTCCACCGAGTCCAGCCCAGCTCCATGTTGCTCTCCATCGTAACACCCTCATATTTTCTTGCCCAAAAATATTAATTATTCTGTCTACCTATTTTTCAATATTTATTGGAATTTCTATTGATTTTAATCCCAAAAAAATGAATCCTATTTTTCCTATTAATTCCTAGCCATATGATTCCCTCCCATTTAATCCTACCCATCCAATCCCTACATGTAAACTCCCCCAACACCCTTGGCCATGTGGCCGGCCCTAAAATTTATGGATCAACTTTTGCATTCTCTCTCCTCCCTCTCAATTATTACTCTCCTTCTCTCTCCCACTTTTTTTTCCATGCAAACAAAACTCAACAACAGCTTCTACAACCCGACACCACCACCATGGCCATTATCTCTCCTCACTCCCCTGGCCGAGCCCACCACCCTTCCTCCTCCCTGGCAGGCGTCGTCGGCCACCACTCCCCGGCCGAGCAGCCGCGCCACCACCAACCATCTCCTCCTCCTTCCCCTTTCTTCTCCATCAATATCACCACCACCACTACACCATTTCCGCCACCACCTTACCACCTCCACCCTCGTCGAGGTGCGGCGCCGCCCCTACCTCGCCGGCCGACCATGCCCCCGCTGTCGCCGTCGCCGGCCTTGGCCGAGCACGGTCGCAGCAGCAGCTGCACGCACTTGCAGGCGCGCACACGCGCGCACGCACGGGCCGCCGTCGTGCACCGCCGCGCCGCCGCGTGGCCGCCGTGGCTCGCCGTGGGTGTACCCCACTCCGGCGAGTCCTCCCCTGACGGCCACTGTCCTCCGGGACGTGCCGTCGAGGCGATTCGTGCGTTTTGCACGACGTCCCGTCGTGACGCGCACGGAATCGAGTTCATTTTGGTGCTCCGTCGCAGCGACTTCGTGCGCGTTTTCCTGGAGATCCGACCGTTGGATCGGCGATTTCTTCGCTCCGTCACAATATCGGTATATCCACCTTCATCGCTGTCAATTTTTGTCCGTTAATTTTATCGTTTGATACATCAAAATCGGCCACCAAGTTGACCGTTTAAATTGTATTAAATTTGGACAGTTTCGCAGGGCCAACTTCGTCAGCTTGTATCTCCTCCACCGTAGCTCCGTTTGGCGTGCTACCAGTTCCGGTACGAAGCTGGTATAACCCTCTTGTTACCCCTCCAGTTTCGTTTCATTGTGAGCTTGTTTGATTGGTTGAATTCGACGCCAAAGTTGGCCGTCCGAATTCGTAATTTCCAACTTTTAAAATTCTATTTTTGAACACGAGACTCCAGATTTCATTTCTGACACCAGCAGTAGACTTGTGGCGTCGTTCTGGCATGTTTTCATATAAAATTTGTTAGATTTGGAGAACGTGGGCCCTGGCACGTTTTTCGGTGCAAAGTGGATCCCACATTCTGGGTCAACAGGACTTTTTGACGCCGGCTCATCGGAATCCAATTCTGGAGATACCGTTGAGTTCGTATCATCATTCTGGACTCGTTGACATATAATTTGCTAGGTTTTGGTGGACATTGGATCCGGCACGCATTTCGGTGCAAGTTGGATACCAATATCCGGGTCAACGGGTTATTTTGAGATCGGTTCATCGGAATCCAATTTCGGAGATACAGTTGAGTTCGTATCATCATTCTGGACTCGTTGACAGGTAGTTTGCTAAGTTTTGAGAACAATGACTCCGGCACGCATTTCCGTGCAAACCGAAATTCCAAGTTCTGGTCAACGGACCAAAATGAGATCGGGTCAACGGAATCCAATTCTGGAGATACCGTTGGGTTCGTATCGTCATTCTGGTTTCGTGGACATATAATTTATTATATTTTATAGACTTATTTTCTTGCACGTTTTTCAGTGCAAAACGGCTCCGACACGGACACCGTTTTGACCCAAAATTACCTTTTTGCCCTTGTGTCCAAATTGGACCGTTGGGTAGGCTATCCTAGCTAATTTGACCATTCTGGGCACGTTGGCGATGTTTATTTCATCATCCGACAATGTTTGTTGATAGTTTCTCTAAGTTTAGCCTTGTTATAATTAATTAATAATTAATTCATATAATGCTCGTATTTCGGGATTAGTAGAACGAAACGGAGCTCAGTCAATTCCAGTGATATCACATCGCTAAAATTGACAAGATGGACACGTGGAACACCATAATAAGATTATCAACCTTACCATTGATATTCTTATCTCGATTTGCGTGTCGTAAGTTTCGACGTACGAATAACGAAGTACACTTTATATTTTCAATAATTAGACTAGATTTGACCCTGTTTGACCAGAGTTGACCAGTTGACCCAAAGTCAACTGTAAGTCAACACTTGACCTAGTTTGACTAGATTATTGACTAGAGTTGACCTAGAGTCGTTTTGACTTAGAAGAACCTAGTATAAGATAGATTGCTTGTAGAGATTTATTTATTACAACTTGAATACCTTGTAACCTGTGTTGCTTTAAATAGGACTCTGTGGCTTCAGTTGGACCCTTTATACTTATCAGCTGCTCAGGTTATCAGGCGAGTACATTCACTGATAGTTTTCATTGTCTTGATATCAACTATATCCGATTCAGTCGTAGTGTTTTACTTGATTTCCTGACACGACGTTTCACGGACTATTATACGTCGGATCCTGTCATGAGATGTTATTCCTAGACTCTCTTGGTATGTGAGTATGTGATATTCCTGTGTTCCTGTACTTATATAGACACTGATTTGGGAGTGGGCTGGCCCCCTGCTCTTGAACCCCGTGTCATGACGTGCCATGTCCGGATCCGTGATACTATTCGGAGATGGGGGAATTATTAGGGGATATGTGATCAAAGCCTTCCTGTAACTATACATTGCTAGCGTCACCCTCACCTCACGTAGGGTGTTGCAGACACCCCATTACCACTTATCCAGGTTGGACGACATGACTCTCCGTTGAGTACACCACGGATTGTCGGGCCAAGTGGATAACCATTTCTTGCTTCCCTAGCCGATCACATATCGCTCTAATAGTTCAAATCACCTTTTTACATTTATTGTCATATCATATATTTCTAGTTCACCTTTACTTACTGTACTTTCACCATGCTATGATTCATTTCTCACATGCTCTACCTGTTTTTATACTGTACCATGGTTATGGGACTAAGTTCTGATTGAAAGAAGGGTTACAACCCCGGTCCTTGTTTGGTTTAAGGGTTGTAACTCGACTTTCAAATAGTTCCCAAGTCGCCGATATCTTTGTCTTGTATTTCATTATTACTGTCTCTTATAGTATTTCTCAATTCATATGGAACTGCTGTTGGTATTTGTACTTGCTCATTTTCCTGACAGGATACGTTGACAAATTTTACAGATAGCTTGGAGATTTCCTGCTAGTCTAGAGGAGCCACATTAGAGGTTGTTTAGTTAGCTATTCTCAGTTGTCTGGAGTTGTATTTACTTGTGGATTACTGTATTTGAGTTTGAGATGTATTTATGGGTTATGTATCTTAGACAATTAGACTTCTATCTCCTGTATCTCTTTGGATTTTATGTTTTATTTATCCTTATCATGCTCTACCTTAGATGTGATTGAGACTGTATCTGCTTAGCATTATATTGTTAGATGATGTGACCTAGGACAGCGTTCTAACGCCGACACTGCGGCATAGGCTGGGCGTTGTTACGTTCTCGTACCCTAACAGTGGGTGCGGGTCGTGACACGTTTTTAGTGGTGGCCCATGCAGGTCGAGACTAAAAGTGTAGTGGTATTCAAACTAGAGTACCACTACAGCCTGCAGTAGGATTATGATATATTTTGAAGGTACTCAATCACAGTTAGGAACCCTTGAGAGATTCCCGGGACGACCCTTGAGAATCTTATTTTAACTTCGATTTGAAAACTCTTTTTTCCTTGATTTGATTTATTTTTACTTTCTGTTGTTAAAATTGATTTTGATGTATTATGGTTGAATTTGAGTTTGTATTCATTGATTTTGATGGATGATTGTCGATTTTTGAATCTTGATGATAACTGTTGCATCTGAGTTTGTATTTTGATGGATTTTTGTTCATTTTGAATTTTGAAGTTCGTTAATAAATTTGATTTGATTTTGGGTATTCATTGTTGATGTAATTTAATTTTTGACAAGATAAAATTATATGGGCTAGGTCATCTGAGTTTTGGAATCTAGTCTTCTATAGTCACATTAGCCAGCATGGTGAGGACATATAGTCTAACTCTGGATATATTTCTCGGGTGTAGGAATTTATGGTTTTCGCAGCCAAGCTAGCGGCACCGCGAAAATGTTAAATACCATGATTCTAGAGGTATGTGCATAAGTCAAGGACTCTGTGATTATCGTAGTCTTGCTTACTAGTATGACGAGGATTTAGAGTACCATGATTTTGGATAGATGAATATGATTATCAGATTGTACCTTAATTGTTTTCGAACATGTTTTTGCTACTTTTGTTTCAGTCATTCAAAAAAAAGGAAGGAATTACTGTTGTTTTATTTTGTTTGTTTCTCATTGTTTACTTAGGATGTAGCTTTAGCTATTTTTATAAACCTTGTGTAACTTCTTACAAATTTATTTCTTCTTAATACAATAAATCAGTGATTTTGCTAGGCCTTATTTTGGATTTGATATTATAGCTCTGATTTCAAAATGGGTTCCCCTTTTAAATAGATAAGCAGAACAGATTCTATTCTCATTCTTTTCCTGCCAATATTTTTACTACCATCATTCCTTGTCTTATATACCTGTCCTGATTATATCAATTCCCTGTCTCGTATATCATTCTGTCAGCTGTACTTTGAAACTCTTGAATCTTTATATCGTTTTTTTTATCTGAGAAATGTTGAGGAAGTGACGTAAATCATCTAGTTCGGAAATGACGTAATTGGTTATCATAGGATGATTTTGTAGGAATCAGAATGTTGGATGTCAAATAAAAAAAATTTGAAATGGAGATGTGGTAAAGGTTTAAAATAAAATTGAGGGATAAATGTTATCAATTTAGAAACAATCACAGAAAGTTGGTTATGAATAATTCATGGATGTATTTCAAAACTAATGAGGATATCAGATGTCAACCTAGTTTTGAGAACTTAGAAAATCTTGGTTATTGATTCTGGGGAAAACTTTTACTCTGAGGCGATGTGGAAATTTAGAAATGAAAAAAAAGGAATTTTATTGTATTCAATGATTATGCAAAATTGAATAAGGTATTGTAAGAAATGACTAGAGACAGAGAGAACACAAGGATTTTACGTTATAGAAATTATTTTAGATGATTAGGAGAAATTGTGGAATTCAAAAGGATAACATTTGAAGGTGAACGTTTAAGAAAATATGAAGGTTAATTTATAAATAAGAATAAATTTGTGTGATATAGTGGTATTGGAGTTAAATTAAATACGAGACTTGATTTAAACAAGTCCAAGGATTCCATAAACTGGATTTAGAGGTTTCGAATCTAATTTGGAACGAGGTGAAAGAATTTGAAAACTTGATTAAATGGATAAGTGTTGATACCTAATTAAGAGGGGTATGCTTCGTGGAAAATATTTTGGAAGTTTAGAATTTTGTCTATGGTGATCATGGTAAATGTTTAGATGACTGAAGGTTATAAAATTTCGATGATAGTTATATAGAGGTTGATTTTCATATTGGGACTTGTGGAAAAAAAAATATGATTTGGCAAATGATAAACTGATAGTATTAGAGAGAGATGATTTACTGACTTCGTATGAAATCTTTTCCTGTTTTCTCTAAAAAGGGTTTTTCAATATCATTGAATCCTAGTTTCCTTAATCACGACCAAATCGACTTCGATTATCCTTTTTATCATATTTATATCTTGGGTTGTACTCAATTGAATTAAATTTGATTACGACCTGAATCTCCATCCTTGTATGCTCGTTCTCAGACTTTGTTGAACTGTCCTCCATATTGCCCAAATCTTGATTTTTCAATTTGATCAACTTAGATCGTATCGAGACTAAATATTCTTAATATATATATATTGTGATTTGATTTCCATGCAAGTGCTTTCATTCTTTAACTTTGATTTTGATTTTTCTGAACCCTTTAAAGATAATGGGTAGTTACTTTTCTTTATTTTGATGATAAGTACCAATTTTCATATAGGATGGTAGACTGCCTTACAGTCTTGATGGTTTGTTGTTTCTGTAACTTCTCTAGTTTAACACCCTAGATTGCTTGTGTGTTTTGATATCCGATGACCGTTTTGGTATTAGCATGACTAGTATACCTAGATGAGACTTTCACTACCACCGTATGCCATGACCCTGTATGTCGTCCTTTTGATCACATGATTTGTTTTAATCTGGGACTTTGATTTTGGGGGTTTGACCTAGAGGGAGTATGGACATTTTAATTTCAAGGACGAAATTTTTATAAGGTGGGTAGGGTGTGAGCACCCTGAATTTCGGGTTGATTTTTTATTTATTTATTTATTTTCTGATTGATTTTAATTTCAATAAATAATTTTATTCTGTTATTTTTCCTTAAGTGTGCTTTCCCGTGCCATTGATATTTGGAGTGTCAGGGATGGTCAACTCTGGAAATCTTCTTCATGAGTTTTGGAGTGGACAGGATTACCTTCATGATGGTATATAGTGTCCCATCCAAACTTGTTCCCTTGTGCTCTTTTTGCTTTGCTGAACTTCGGGTCGATTTAGACCATTTGATTATTATTTATTTTCCCACTCTTTTCCTTGATCATTTTCAGCGCGTTACCGCGACTTTTAAATTGGGAGTGCAAGACCAGCCAGTTTCTTGAAACCAACATCTCATTGATGATCTACTCGAGACGCTCTTCACCCTTGACCTTCGTGTCCCACTCAGACACGTCATTTTGTGCTCCATTTGCTTCGCACAAGTTTCCTGACACGTAACCCGATTTTATTTCACTCCACGGCGTCACATTCATTTTCCAACTTGATTTGTGGGTCCCCTGTCGACCAAAACCTGTCAGCCCCAACTATGGACATGGTCCACTTTGAGCCTACTATCCGTCTGCCACTTGTGTCCCATTTATTGGAATCCCCATGTGCTACTTATTTGCCCATGATCATCAACGTCTAATTTTAATTCGATTTTTGCACAATGTCCGATTTTGATCCAATCCGGCTCCACCGAGTCCAGCCCAGCTCCATGTTGCTCTCCATCGTAACACCCTCATATTTTCTTGCCCAAAAATATTAATTATTCTTTCTACCTATTTTTCAATATTTATTGGAATTTCCATTGATTTTAATCCCAAAAAAATGAATCCTATTTTTCCTATTAATTTCTAGCCATAGGATTCCCTCCCATTTAATCCTACCCATCCAATCCCTACATGTAAACTCCCCCAACACCCTTGGCCATGTGGCCGGCCCTAAAATTTATGGATCAACTTTTGTATTCTCTCTCCTCCCTCTCAATTATTACTCTCCTTCTCTCTCTCACTTTTTTTTTTCCATGCAAACAAAACTCAACAGCAGCTTCTACAACCCGACACCACCACCATGGCCATCATCTCTCCTCACTCCCCTGGCCGAGCCCACCACCCTTCCTCCTCCCTGGCAGGCGTCGCCGGCCACCACTCCCCGGCCGAGCAGCCGTGCCACCACCAACCATCTCCTCCTCCTTCCCTCTCATTCTCCATCAATATCACCACCACCACTACACCATTTCCGCCACCACCTTACCACCTCCACCCTCGTCGAGGTACGGCGCTGCCCCTACCTCGCCGGCCGACCACGCCCCCATTGTCGCCGTCGCCGGCCCTGGCCGAGCACGGCCGCAGCAGCAGCTGCACGCACTTGCAGGCGCGCACACGCACGCGCGCGGGCCGCCATCGTGCGCCGCCGTGCCGCCGCGTGGCCGTCGTGGCTCGCCGTGGGTGCGCCCCACTCCGGCGAGTCCTCCCCTGACGTCCACCGTCCTCCGGGATGCGCCGTCGAGGCGATTCGTGCGTTTTGCACGACGTCCCGTCGTGACGCGCGCAGAATCGAATTCATTTTGGCGCTCCGTCGCAGCGACTTCGCACGCGTTTTCCCGGATATCCGACCATTGGATCGGCGATTTCTTCGCTCCGTCACAATCTCGGTATATCCACCTTCATTCCTGTCAATTTTCGTCCTTTAATTTTATCGTTTGTTATATCAAAACCGGCCACCAAGTTGACCATTTAAATTGTATTAAATTTGGACAGTTTTGCGGGGCCAATTTTGTCAGCTTGTATCTCCTCCACCGCAGCTCCGTTTGGCGTGCTACCAGTTCCGGTGCAAAGCTGGTATAACCCTCTTGTCACCCCTCCAGTTTCGTTTTATTGTGAGCTTGTTTGATTGGTTGAATTCGACGCCAAAGTTGGTCGTCCGAATTCGTAATTTCCAACTTGTAAAATTCCATTTTTGAACACGGGACTCTAGATTTTATTTCTGACACCACCAGTAGACTTGTGGCGTCGTTCCGGCATGTTTTCATATAAAATTTGTTAGATTTGGAGAACGTGGGCCCTGGCACGTTTTTCGGTGCAAAGTGGGTCCCACATTCTGGGTCAACGGGACTTTTTGACGCCGGCTCATCGGAATCCAATTCTGGAGATACCGTTGAGTTCGTATCGTCATTCTGGACTCGTTTACATATAATTTGCTAGGTTTTGGTGGACATTGGATTCGGCACGCATTTCGGTGCAAGTCGGATACCAATATCCGGGTCAACGGGTCATTTCGAGATCGGCTCATCGAAATCCAATTCCGGAGATACCGTTGAGTTCGTATCATCATTCTGAACTCGTTGACAGGTAGTTTGCTAAGTTTTGAGAACATTAGCTACGGCACGCATTTCCGTGCAAACCGGAATTCCAAGTTCTGGTCAACGGACCAAATTGAGATCGGGTCAACGGAATCCAATTCTGGAGATACCGTTGGGTTCGTATCGTCATTCTGGTTTCGTGGACATATAATTTGTTATATTTTATAGACTTATTTTCTTGTACGTTTTTTGGTGCAAAACGGCTCCGATACGGACACCGTTTTGACCCGAAATTACCTTTTTGCCCTTGTGTCCAAATTGGACCGTTGGGTAGGCTATCCTAGCTAATTTGACCATTCTGGGCACGTTGGTGATGTTTATTTCATCGTCCGACAATGTTTGTTGATAGTTTCTCTAAGTTTAGCCTTGTTATAATTAATTAATAATTAATTCATATAATGCTCGTATTTCGGGATTAGTACAACGAAACGGAGCTCAGTCAATTCCAGAGATCTCACATCGCTGAAATTGACAAGATGGACACGTAGAACACCATAATAAGATTATCAACCTTACCATTGATATTCTTATCTCGATTTGCGTGTCGTAAGTTTCGACGTACGAATAACGAAGTACACTTTATATTTTCAATAATTAGACTAGATTTGACCCTGTTTGACCAGAGTTGACCAGCTGACCCAAAGTCAACTGTAAGTCAACAATTGACCTAGTTTGACTAGATTATTGACCGGAGTTGACCTAGAGTCGTTTTGACTTAGAAGAACCTAGTATAAGATAGATTGCTTGTAGAGATTTATTTATTACAACTTGAATACCTTGTAACCTGTGTTGCTTTAAATAGGACATTGTGGCTTCAGTTGGACCCTCGATACTTATCAGCTGCTCAGGTTATCAGGCGAGTACATTCACTGATAGTTTTCATTGTCTTGATATCTACTATATCCAATTCAGTCGTAGTGTTTTATTTGATTTTCTGACACGACGTTTCACGGACTAGTATACGTCGGATCCTGTCATGAGATGTTATTCCTAGACTCTCTTGGTATGTGAGTATGTGATATTCATGTGTTCCTGTACTTATATAGACACTGATTTGGGAGTGGGCTGGCCCCCTGCTCTTGAACCCCGTATCATGACGTGCCATGTCCGAATCCGTGATACTATTCGGGGATGGGAGAATTATTAGGGGATATGTGATCAAAGCCTTCCTGTAACTATACATTTCTAGCGTCACCCTCACCTCACGTAGGGTGTTGCAGACACCCCATTACCAGTTATCCAGGTTGGACGGCATGACTCTCCGTTGAGTACACCGCGGATTGTCGGGCCAAGTGGATAACCATCTCTTGCTTCCCTAGCCGATCACATATCGCTCTAATAGTTCAAATCACCTTTTTACATTTATTGTCATATCATATGTTTCTAGTTCACCTTTACTTACTGTACTTTTACCATGTTATGATTCATTTCTCACATGCTCTACCTGTTTTTATACTGTACCATGGTTATGGGACTAAGTTCTGATTGAAAGAAGGGTTACAACCCCGGTCCTTGTTTGGTTTAAGGGTTGTAACTCGACTTTCAAATGGTTCCCAAGTCGCCGATATCTTTGTCTTGTATTTCATTATTACTGTCTCTTATAGTATTTCTCAATTCATATGGAACTGCTGTTGGTGTTTGTACTTGCTCATTTTTCTGACAGGATATGTTGACAAATTTTACAGATAGCTTGGAGATTTCTTGCTAGTCTAGAGGAGCCACATTAGAGGTTGTTTAGTTAGCTATTCTCAGTTGTCTGGAGTTGTATTTACTTGTGGATTACTGTATTTGAGTTTGAGATGTATTTCTGGGTTATGTATCTTAGACACATAGACTTCTATCTCCTGTATCTCTTTGGATTTTATGTTTTATTTATCCTTATCATGCTCTACCTTAGATGTGATTGAGACTGTATCTGCTTAGCATTATATTGTTAGATGATGTGACCTAGGACAGCGTTCTACCGCCGACACTGCGGCGTAGGCTGGGCGTTGTTACGTTCTCGTACCCTAACAGTGGGTGCGGGTCGTGACATGAATGGAGCCAGAGTTTTTGAAGAACAGGTGGCAACTCTAGAGGGGGGTGAATAGAGTTTATATAGAAAATAACCAATTAAAAATTAGCTCTTTCAGGAATTATAAATAATCAGAGTAAAATGCGGAAAGTAAATGAAGAGCAAGAAAGCATACGCAAACACAGCGATTTTAACCTGGTTTTCCTCGTGGAGGACTAGTCCAGGCCTGAGAACTCTAGCTCAGGATTAAATCCACTACTTGTGAAATAGTAGTTTACAACCCGTGCCTTTACTTCAGAAGAGCACGTCAACTTCTTACAGAGGATCGCAGTGGCAATTTGCTTGGAATTGTCCAAGCGACTTCTTCAACTTTTGCACAAGAATCCTAACTGAGAGATGCTGAGCACTCGAGACTTAGGAGGCTTGTGGCTAGCAGATGGGAAGGGTATGGCTTATTTGAGCTGTAAGAGAGAAGAGAAGAGAAGATTAGATGATTTGAAATGAGAGAATTCATGGCCTATTTATAGTGTTTTTGTAGGCAGAATTCGGCCAGAATTCGGGTAGAAAATTTCAAATATTTGGCCGTTGGACAACTAGTAACCAGCTAACCCTAAAATTAGGGATGCTGATTTCTAGGGGACAAAGTTCGGCCCGAACTCTGTGTGGAGGCAGAGTTCGGCCCGAACTCTGTCTCCAGAGCACAGAGCTGGTCTAAGTGGCCAGTGGGTATTTTTCTGGATGGTGGAGTTTGAGGATTATTGGGTAGGCTATAGGTCAAGTCTCAAGAGCTCAGCATGACACAGTTTACATCAGTCTAGACTCAACAAAAGTGTAAAATACAGACTCAAATATAACTGAGAAGCTGAGACTGAGCTGTCGTCTGACTTGAGCTTAATGTAGACGTCGTGTGTCGTATTGAACTATTACAAATATTATTTAGTCAATGTTATCAATATTTGGTTGACTGTAACTTTGTGTCAACAATCTCCTCCATATTGATAATTGACAAAATAATATATGTATATTCAATATTCATACCTGGACACAGTTGATCACAAAAACATAGCTCCCCCATAATCAATGCCAAGCAGAAATAATAGCTCCCCCGTAACCGGTGAACGGTGCCGAGCTAGAACCGCTCCCCCGTAACCGGTGAACGGTGCCGAGCTAGAACCAATAGCTCCCCCATAAATAATGCATTGAACCTGTTGGCCTGATAAATAATATCTCCCAAAAGCACCAAATAGCACATATATACTAAAAGTAGTATGACAAGAATATACATATTTCTCCCCCTTTTGGCATTAGCAATATAAACTGCATATGAATAATAATGATGCAACCACACCAAATAGAGAAGAAACTATATATGAATGATCAAAACGAGCAACTAGCATAGAATAATAAACTACGATAAGCATAAAATTTCATCACACAAAACTAGAGTCATCAAACTACCAGAGTTTTAGTACAACCCAAGTACATAAATCCAAATAAAACTAAATAACTGGAAATCAGAAAACAGAAACTAGAATCATTAGCAGCAGCAGATAGTAAATGCCGTCTCCATCATGGAGCACGAGAAGGCCCAGCAGAGTCTGAATGATCAGTGAATGAACGGCTGGGGTCCACAATAGCAGCATCCGGATCCAGGTAGCGCATGACCCAGGGGTCGTCAATGCGATAACCAGCACGACCAGGATCCCGCTCCATGGGAATGGGCATAGAAGGGTGACGAGACATAGAATACCGAATATCGTGCAGCGAGTTGCTGAGGGCACTCATCTGCAGGGTAGTCCGGTAGTCCATCTGAGTCCAGCGATCGTCCTCCAATGCGAAACGATCTCTGAGCATGGTCTGGATGGAGTCAAGAGTAGCAGGAGGAGGTGGCGCATCCTGTCCAAGTGGAAAGGCGTCGGGCTCCTCATCATCAGAATGCTCAGAAGTGTCAGGAGAGGCGACGACTGCCTGAAGACGTCGTGCCTTGGAAAGGAATGCAGGAGCAGGCAATAAAGGACAATCATGAAGAGGGACAATGAACGCACGAAAAACCATAGGAAGATACAAAGGATAAACCAGGGCTCGTGGTTTCTTCCTACAGTTAATCATCCAGTCCATCATGGTACGTGGAAGATTGAACGGAATGCGATAATGAAGATGATACAAAGCAGAGATCTCAAAATATGTAACTTCATCGGTGGAGCCAGCTTTTGGCAAAATAGTGTTGAAAATAATTCGATGAAGTTCATAGAAATACGGGTTGAGGTGCTTGGCCATAAGCTTGCGAGGACTTATGTTAGGGGCACATAGTTCCTCCTTGAAACTTTCAAGGGAAGTTTCACCAACAAATTGGAATTGGCAAGCTTCCACAAGCTTATCCCAAATATCGAGATCTTGAAGTGCAAGATACTCGCCCAACTCAGAAGCATCAAAAGCAATATCAATACCGGCAACCCGGAAATAGATGTGAGTGGCATCGTGAGTCAAGTTACAATAGAACATTTGTATGGCGCTACGATAAATAACGAAGTTTGAAGCCACTAACTCATTTAAGCAAAGATCTTGAAACAATGATTCAAATTATGAAAAAAATAGTAAAATTAATGGGATGTCCCGCGAAGACCGGACGAGTCCGAAAGTCACTAAACCACTCGTTGGAAGCGTCTAGCGATACAAACAATCGGTCGTCATAAGTATTAGGGTCGCGGGAAGGAGGTGGATTGAACAACGGATGAAGGGGTTGTTGTTGTTCAACGGGTTGCTCAATGGGAGGAGGAGGATTCGAAGAGGAAGCACCCTCGGTTCGAATCCTCTTCCCACGATTGGGCAAGCGAGGAGCCATTTGCAAACAAATAGAGAACTTGAAATAGAGAGGGAGAAGGAGTTATACCTCAAATCAACAATGAACAGTGAAAGAGAATGAGAAAATAGCCCTTCTCCTTGATTTTGATGAGCAATGGAGCACTTTGGAGAGAAAACTAGGGTTAGGGTTTGTGAAAAAATGTTTGAAGAGGTGAAGGTGATGGTAAGAATGAAGGAGAGAGATGAAAACCCGAATATAAGAGGAGGATTTTCTTTGGTCGGAGTAAATCTGGACCGTAGGATCACATTTGATCAAACGGCTGAAGCTGTCCCCGATTCTGGAATAGGGGAACCGAATTCGGCCCGAACTCTGTTGGGGACAGAGTTCGGCCCGAGTTCTGGGTCCTTGTTCCAGAACTGAAAACAGGCTAGAAAAAAAAGTTAAGTATGGGAAATCAAGTTAGATAAAAACAATAGCTTGAAAGATTCAATCAAATAGAATAATAGCAGAATGAAATTAAAAAAATAGTGAATCAGCAGTAAGAAATCAAAACGAACCATATAATAAATAAGGAAATATATCATAATTCAATAGTTTGAAGTTGTCATGGGTTAGCTGCAGGGGCCGGATCCCAGCTAGCGGTAGTCCTGTGGACTAGTGCACCGTGTCGCTTAGGCTTTTACGCCTTGTTGTCAGAAGGGCCCTTTCGGCTTGTACCCATAGCAAGTTCATCGTAAGAGAATCATAATATAATCGATATTTACGCAGGTGAGTTTTAATTTATGACAGCTTCATCTAAAATTCCAAGTTCACGACAAAGGAAATTGAAGCGCTCTTCGGATAATGGCTTAGTAAAGAAGTCTGCTAGCTGATGATCAGTGTCAATAAACTCTAAGTTAATCGTGCCATTTTGCTGATGATCACACAAAAAGTGGTGTCTAATTTCAATGTGTTTTGTGCGTGAGTGACAGATAGGGTTCTTAGTCAAGTTAATAGCACTAGTATTGTCACAGAATATAGGAATGTGCATGAAAGATAGATTATAGTCTTCAAGGGTTTGCTTCATCCACAGAATTTGTGCACAACAACGCCCAGCTGCGATGTATTCAGCTTCTGTTGTGGATAGTACGACAGAATTCTGTTTCTTGCTAAACCAAGAGACTAAAGCCTTTCCTAATAAATGACACGTGCCGCTTGTACTTTTACGGTCGACCTTGCATCCAGCAAAGTCAGCATCAGAGTAACCAATGAGGTCAAATGATGTTGACTTGGGATACCATAGGCCCACTGTAACCGTACCCTTAAGGTATCGAAAGATACGCTTAACCGCGGTCAAGTGTGATTCCTTAGGATTTGCTTGATATCTAGCACATAAGCAAACACTAAACATGATATCGGAGCGACTAGCAGTTAAATACAGTAAGCTGCCTATCATACCTCGATACTTACGTTGATCAACAGGTTTGCCGCTCTCATCTGGTTCGAGTTTGGTTGAAGTAGCCATAGGAGTGCTGATTGGTTTGACGTTGTCAAGATCGAACTTTTTCAGCATGTCCTTTGTATACTTCGACTGACAGATGAAAGTTCCATTAGCCATTTGTTTCACTTGCAGACTAAGAAAGTAGTTGAGTTCTCCCATCATGCTCATCTCAAATTCTGTCTGCATACACTTGGCAAATTCTTGACAGAGGGTTTCATCAGTAGACCCAAAAATGATATCATCAACATAAATTTGAATTAATAGAATAGTGTCTTTAAAAGATTTTATAAAAAGTGTAGTGTCAATTTTCCCTTTTGAGAAACCTTTCTCAAGCAAGAAACTGCTTAGCCTTTCATACCAAGCTCTGGGGGCTTGTTTAAGGCCATATAGCGCTTTCTTTAGCTTGAACACGTGGCCGAGAAATTTGTGATTTTCAAAGTCAGGGGGTTGTTTTACATAAACTTCCTCCTTAATAAAACCATTCAAGAAAGCACTTTTCACATCCATTTGAAATAATTTAAAATTTTGATAATTTGCAAATGCACAAAGCATCCGAATGGATTCTAGTCTAGCAACAGGAGCATACGTCTCATCGTAGTCGATACCTTCCTCTTGGTTGTATCCTTGAGCTACTAGACGAGCTTTGTTGCGTGTGACTGAACCATCTTCATTCACTTTGTTTCTAAACACCCATTTAGTACCAATTATCAAGTGATTAGCCGGTCTAGGAACTAGTTCCCACACTTGGCTCCTCTCGAATTGGTTGAGTTCATCTTGCATAGCAGAAATCCAAAATTCATCATTAAAAGCTTCAGAAATGTTTTTCGGCTCAACTTGTGAAATAAAGGCAGTGCTAGCAATAGAGTCTCTTAGTGATGATCTGGTAGTTACTCCACGTGAAACTTCACCTATCACTAAATTTTCTGGATGAGAAGGCTTGAAAGAGAATTTCTTTGGCAAGCCCTCCAGAGAATTTGTTTCGGTAGAAGTATTCATTGGAGTAGAAGTTGATGGCTCAACGTCATCATCAAGAGTACTTGCTGCACTGTTATCTTCATCAAAAGTCACATTTGTTGACTCTTCCACAATTAGTGAGCGTTTATTAAAGACTCTATATCCCTTACTCTTGGCGGCATAACCAAGGAAAATACCATCGTCAGCTTTGGCATCAAATTTGCCTAAGTTGTCGTTGGTGTTAAGGATAAAACATCTACATCCAAAAACTTTAAAATAAGAAACATTGGGGGTTCTCCCAAACCAAAGCTCATAGGGTGTTTCCTTCGTAATGGGACGAATAAGCACCCTATTCAAAATGTGGCATGCTGTACTGACAGCTTCTGCCCAGAAATATTTCGAAAGTGAAAATTTATTCAACATGACTCTAGCCATATCGCCAAGAGTCCTATTCTTCCGCTCCACAACACCATTTTGTTGAGGAGTTCTTGGACAAGAAAATTCATGATCAAAACCATTAGAATCACAAAAATTTTCAAAATCAGAATTTTCGAATTCGCCTCCATGATCACTTCGGATTCGAGTGATCATGTAGCCTTTTTCGTTTTGAACTTTCTTGACAAAAATCTTAAAAACTGAAATAGCATCACTTTTGTTTGTGAGAAAGAAAACCCAAGTGAATCTCGAAAAATCATCAACAATAACAAATGCATAAAGTTTACCACCAAGACTAGCTACTCTACTAGGACCAAATAAATTCATATGGAGTAGTTGCAGGGGTCTAGTAGTACTTACGGAGTTGATGGAATGAAATGAGGATTTGGTTGCTTTGTTCAATTCACATTCGGCACATACCGTGTCCTTTTTGAATGTGATGTCGGGCAATCCTCTCACTAGCTTCTTGGTTGATAACCTGGATATAGTATCCATATTGGCATGACCAAGATGCTGGTGCCAGAGTAATCGTTCATCTTTGTGGGCATATAGACATCTACCGGCATTGTTAGTATCTATAGAAAGATAGAAAATATAAATGTTATCCTCTCTTTTCCCTTCAAAAACAATGTCTCCCGTTGACCTATCATAAATGAGGCAATTATTTTGTCCAAAGTTAATATCATATCCATGATCAGCAAGATGACTAATACTGAGCAGGTTATGCTTTAACTCGGTCACTAGGCAGACATCCTTTATTACAGGAGAGGGAGGATGACCAATAATACCATTACCTATTATGTGCCCTTTTAAATTGTTACCGAAGGATACGTATCCTTCTCTCTTCATCGATAGTGATACGAAAAGATTTGCGTCTCCTGTCATATGTCGCGAGCATCCACTATCGAGAATCCACTTACTTTCAGTTGAGGAGGGAAGGTCCACCTACATCAAGAGTAGATGTGACCTTTGGTACCCAAGTTCTTGAGGGTCCTGAAAAGTTAGTTTTCGGAAACCATGCATATATCTTTTTGTCTACCAGTCTTCTAACTCTACATTGTGGTGAAATGTGTCCATGTAAGCCACAATAAGTACATGTAGCATTCCTATTCACAGTAGGATCATGCTGATGATGTCTATAAGCAGTGTAATGAGCAGAATTAGCATGATGATGATGATTATGCATAGAGTGCTGTGGAGTGGCATGGTGATATTGTCTATATGAAGCATGGTGATGTTGTCTATATGGAGCATGGTGATGTTGTCTATATGGCATGATATTGTAATGTTGTCTATATGGAGCATGGTGATGTTGTCTATATGGCATGACATTGTGATGTTGATTGTGTCTTTGTGCAGTATGATGATTGTATCTATGTGTAACATGATAATTATTTCTACGTGCATGTGGTTTGTGTCCTTTGTGAAATTGTGTGTATATGAAAGCATTATTATGTGTTATAGAAGGATGATGTGGATGACTAGCATGAGAGGTGTTATGATTTGTGGGTGTCTCATGAGATTGGGTTTGAGGTTGAGCAACCTGTTTACCCAATTTAGTCTCTAATCTCTTGGAGACAGCCTGCAAATCAGTAACCTTAGCATTTAAACTATATATCTTAGTCATAGAAATCTTGTGTCTACTCTTTTCTTCAGCAAGCAACGTGTTGAGTGTTGTGATTTCTTGTGTCTGTTGCTCAATACGTGTTTCAGCATCATGAAGACTTAGTTTAAGCTTCGATACATCATCTGTGACTTCCGTGGGTGAAGTGTCTCTAATGTTATCAAGTAATAGAGAGAGTCTTTGAATTTCGACTTCAAGACTTTTGATTTTATCCTTGGCATGTTTGTATTTACCAATGATCTTTTTGTGATCATCGAGTAAATCAGTGAAGGCATCGCCAAGTTCATCAAAAGAGAAGTCATCTAAAGTTTCGTTAGATACCTTGTTGGAAGTTGCCATTAGGCACACATTTGCTGTATCTTGAGGAGAGTCCTTTTCTTCCTCGGAGTCACTAGCTTCGCTTTCATGCCAAATACTTGTGTTGGCATATTTCTTTGATGAAGTCTTCTTGTATGGCTTCTCATAGCAGTTGCTCTTCTTCAAGAATGAACAATCTTTTCGGACGTGCCCAGTCTTCTTGCAACCATAGCAAATTGGCTCTTCTTCACCATCTTCTTGTGGTTCCTTCTTTCTCCGGTTGAAGCGAAGGAATTTCTTGAAGTTGCGAACCATGAGGGCTTGATCATCATCTTCTGAGTTGTCGTCATCCGTCTCTTCGGGTTCAGCCCTCCGTCGGTGAGCTTTGAGTTCGATCTCCTTAGCCTTAGGAACAGGCTCTTCGAAATCCTTGAGGTCAAGCTCATGAGTCATTAGCTTTCCCATCAAGGTCTCCATGGACATGGTTGTGAGATCGTTTCCTTCTATGATGGCCGTCACCTTAGGGTTCCAAATTTTTGGTAGCCCCCTAAGCAACTTGCGAATCTTCTCATGATTTGAATATTGCTTTCCAAGTGAAGACAGGGGGTTGATGATGTCGAGGAATCTTGTGAACATCTGCGTGATCGTCTCGTTTGGCTTCATCTTGAAGGGCTCGTATTCTTGAGTGAGACGACTTATTTTTGATTCCTTGACTTGGGTGGTTCCCTCATGCGTCACTTCTAGAAGCTTCCATACTTCGTGAGATGTGGTGCATGTGGATACCCTGTTGAACTCATTCCTGTCTATAGCACAGAATAAAGCATTAATAGCTCTTGCATCTAGACTTGCCTGTTTCTTCTCCTCGTCAGAATATTTGTCATATGATTTCTCAATGAGATCACCGTTGACAACTATCCTGGCGGGCTTTTTGTAACCGTCGGTGACGACTGTCCACAGGTCGAAGTCTAGAGACTTGAGATAAAAACTCATCCTTGTTTTCCAATACGTGTAGTTAGTTCCATCAAATAGGAGAGGCCTATGAGTGGACTGTCCTTCACCGTGATTAGAAATCAAGGATTGTGTGGTTGCCATGGATCAGCTCTAGGATGTAAATCCTTGTAAAGAGAACAGAGCTCTGATACCAATTGAAGAACAGGTGGCAACTCTAGAGGGGGGTGAATAGAGTTTATGTAGAAAATAACCAATTAAAAATTAACTCTTTCACGAATTATAAATAATCAGAGTAAAATACGAAAAGTAAATGAAGAGCAAGAAAGCATACGCAAACACAGCAATTTTAACCTGGTTTCCCTCGTGGAGGACTAGTCCAGGCCTGAGAACTCTAGCTCAGGATTAAATCCACTATTTGTGAAATAGTAGTTTATAACCCGTGCCTTTACTTCAGAAGAGCACGTCAACTTCTTACAGAGGATCGCAGTGGCGATTTGCTTGGAATTGTCCAAGCGACTTCTTCAACTCTTGCACAAGAATCCTAACTGAGAGATGCTGAGCACTCGAGACTTAGGAGGCTTGTGGCTAGCAGATGGGAAGGGTATGGCTTATTTGAGCTGTAAGAGAGAAGAGAAGAGAAGATTGGATGATTTGAAATGAGAGAATTCATGGCCTATTTATAGTGTTTTTGTAGGCAGAATTCGGCCAGAATTCGGGTAGAAAATTTCAAATATTTGGCCGTTGGACAACTAGCAACCAGCTAACCCTAAAATTAGGGATGCTGATTTCTAGGGGACAGAGTTCGGCCCGAACTCTGTGTGGAGGCAGAGTTCGGCCCGAACTCTGTCTCCAGAGCACAGAGCTGGTCTAAGTGGCCAGTGGGTATTTTTCTGGATGGTGGAGTTTGAGGATTATTGGGTAGGCTATAGGTCAAGTCTCAAGAGCTCAGCATGACACAGTTTACATCAGTCTAGACTCAACAAAAGTGTAAAATACAGACTCAAATATAACTGAGAAGCTGAGACTGAGCTGTCGTCTGACTTGAGCTTAATGTAGACGTCGTGTGTCGTATTGAACTATTACAAATATTATTTAGTCAATGTTATCAATATTTGGTTGACTGTGACTTTGTGTCAACAGTTTTATCCAAGATTTATCTTAGGTCTGGGTGTCATCAGGTGAGGGTTCAGAAGTAAGACATGCCCAATATAGCATTAATGATGCGGTTGGGCATTATAAGTTCTTGGTGATGCCGTTTGGCTAACTAATTCTCCAACAGTGTTAATGGATTTGATGAACCGTATCTTCATGACATATTTGGATCGGTTTATGGTGGTGTTCATAGATGATATCCTTGCCTATTCCAGCAGTAAGGCGAAACATTAGAAGCAGCTTTGCAAGGTGCTGCACGTGTTGAGGGAGCATCAGCTTTATGCAAGCTTAGTAAGGACAAGTTCTGGTTGGATCACATTTCATTCTTGGGGAACATCATATTGAGTACAGGAGTAGCAATTGATTTGAAGAAGGTTTTTCACACCCCCGAATCCTTCGAATTGAAAGGTTTCCATGCGGCTGATGAAGTACAAGCCTAATTTGTTCTTATACAAGGCATGTTTGTGCTCATTTCTTAAACATATATTTTTTAGAGAATTTGCAAAGGGACACAGAAATTGAATACACTTATTGAAATAAAAGTAATTCTTTATTGATAACATGCGGTGAAAAACATAAGGCTCTCAAACAGTCGAGTAGAAAAGCCAAGCTTGCTTACAACTTGCAGAAATATTGAATGAGATGCAACTGTTCCATTTATATCCTTTATTAAAATAAAACTCTATATACCTTCACGGCGTCTTCTTCTCCACTTGGAAGCTTCAAGCTGAGAGTACAATGCTTCTAAAGAGTCGGGCAAGATCCTCTAGCATCTTCGATCTCCAACCAAGTTTTCAGCACCTGTGGAGATGTGGATCAATACATTATTATGTACTGGTGAGCGATCATAATCAATTTCACCAAAACCAACAGTATAATTTATATATGAATAATATTATTATTTGTGATCTTGGTATCTTGCCTTAGGCACCATTAACAAATCATATGATAGGATATAAAAGTAATATATAATTTTTCACCAATTTGGTGAAATGTACCCACGATTGATATCCTTCCCTGTATACCAATAATCAATTACTCTGTCTGCATAAAACATTGTTGGCTATGACACTTGTCTATATAAAGGTCATTGGCTACACACTATCATAGATTATATTATTAGACGGTTTCTCTTCAGTGGCGGGTAGCTAGCCCTCCGGAAGGTTTTCAAACACTTGTGCTACTACTTCAACACAATCCTTGTCCCTACCTACGCCGAATCAGATTTGCGGCCGTGGAGTAAAGTTTAAGGAACTAAACCTTGAACACAAGTTATCTACTACCATACATGCATATGCAACTTACTTATAAACAAAATATATCATTCATGATAATAAAAAAACCTAATAGACATGTCACAATTCTCATTTTTCTAGCCACATTTTTTGAGTCGTAGCCCGCAATATCAACCACCCATTTTAGGTATTTTACTGCCCAATGTAGGTACTTATCATTTGTGTTACCATATATACTTAGAGCCATAACTCGACTAACTCAATATCCAAATCTTGGGACTTTGCTTTACCTGTCAATATTTGTTACAACAATACACAATTGATCACTTGATTTACAATAGTTTACTAAAAATATAATTATTTTTCTTTCATTATCTTTCCAAGTTCTTATTAGGTATCATTGATTAGAACCATACGCAATAACAAGTCATCCTTTGTTAAGCATGATAATTAAGGATCGTCTAAGGTTCAAAGCCACTCACGTATTGGGGAATTGTCGAAAGAATGAGATCTTCCACACAATGTTAAGCTCCACTCACTTGTTCACATGTCGTAGCACCAACAATGATTTAGATTCTTTTTTTCTTTCATTCAGTAATTCGATATGAATGAAGAGAAAGTGAAAGTAAGTCATGAAAAATTTATCGACAACATCTACAAAAATTTATCTTAACAACCAACAGCGGAAGCAACATCGAAAACCAATAATGCAAGGATATTGATGTAGACTCTGTTATTCTCGAAACAGATCCTTAGATTGACATCTCGATATCTTAGAAAGAGAGATGGATAACAACAACTTAGCATGCGAAGAAAGATCACCATAATTCTGCTGCAAGGATAAAAGCAACTTAGCAGGCAAAAAAAAGATTACCCCAATTCTGCTTGAGTGATTAAGATCACAATTGTTTTGCTGGGGTGATTAAGATCACCGTTGCTCAAAGCAAGATTCGCCCTATTGCGATCTGCTCCTAGGAACCAACATGTTCGAAAGAACTTCTGGAACGCTCACTGTCACCTCCTTTCACGAAATCGAAGAACTCTAATGGACTCTAATAGCGGCACAGCTCTCTTCGTCTCTTAATTTTAGCATGAGTTTTCAATGAAGGCATGAAGAGAGTATTTATAGATGAGGGCCGAAACCATAATCTTAATCCTGGCCGTTGTAGAAGCATGGAAAAAAATAAAGAAAGGCCTATGCGGCTCCGACAGAAGGATCCCCATGCGGCTCAGGATCCCCATACGGCTCAGAAGTCCATGCGGCTCAGCGGTCCATGCAGCTCGGATAGTTCCATGCGGCTCAGAAAGAAGCCACGTGGCCTTCAACAGTTCTTCTCTACATTCGGCTGCATTTAATGCCCTGACGGCTGCTCTGACAAATAATAGCTATGACAACTCTGACATAAGGACGTAATAATGACTCTGACATGATGGCGTGATCCTAGGAGAGAGGAGAAAATCTCCTTACAGCTGGCAAAATCTACCAAGTCCCGAGGCCACTCCATGCGGTCGCTGCATTTATGCGGCTGCCCATCTTCTTGCGGCTGTCTATCCCCATGCGGCTGCCCATCTACTTGCGGCTGCCTATCCCCATGCGGCTGTCCATCTACATGCGGCTGCCTATCACCATGCGGCTGTCCATCCACGTGCGGCTGCCCATACTCATGCGGCTGTCCATCCTCATGCGGCTGTATGCTTCATGCGGCTAAGAGGACCACCCATATGCGGCTTTGCCAGGACGGTCTATTTGAGACACGTGGCGTTCTTCGCGACAATTGAGACACGTGGCAGTCTTATCTTTCTTGGAACTTTGGGTGCTAACAAATCCTAACAAAATTAGATTTGTTGCGATCGTCATAATTGCCCAAATCAAATCAAATCAAGCAAATTGGACACATGGCAGGCTATCACAAATCACGAATATTCATGGCAATCAACATTTATTGCCCACAGAGATTTGATGCAATCATATTAATTGCTCAAATTTATTATATTCAAGATGAATGGCCCAGATTAAGTGATCCTTAACCGCCGACTTCTGAAGGAGGCAATCATTTGCAAACCCGAATGAGCACACCCCATTCCTATAAATAGCAAGGTGCCATTCCCTTGCAGGCAGCAGAAGAGGAGAGAAGAGCAGAGAGAGAGCAAAAAAAAGGAGAGAGCACTACAGAGACATCCAGAGATCTGGCAACCGAAGGCGCAAGGGAGTCTCCCCACACGTCCGAGAGCATTTCTTCACCAGAGCCAAGGCTACGTCCGATCGTCCAAGGAGTAAGGCAGAGCTGTCATCGCTTTCCCAAGCCTCTACCGTCACCCCCCAGAAAAAACTAAACAATTGTACTTAGATTGTTGTACCTAGGTTTTCGTCCCTAGGCTTTCTTTGTACGAGCGAGTTTATATTGTGAAGTGAAAGTCCAGTCCTCCGATATAATTGTTCTGTTCTTTTATAATCAATGGCAAACACGATGGCGACTCTGCTGGGGACAAACTTCTCCACGGCTGAGAAGTTCGTGACGCAATCGAATGCAGCCAAACTTGGCTCCACACAACAGAAAATGGTCGTCCGCTTCGACCAACAGGCGTTTGAAGAAATGCTCTCCGACGGGAGCGCTGACCCGGTCCAGAAGCGAACCAGCACAAAGAAGGCTCGCATGGAGTGGAGGCCAAAATCATTTGCTCCTCCCCAAGCTCTGGACGGAGTACTCTCTGCTGCCCAAGTCGGCGAAGGCAACTCTCATGCGGCCCCACTTCAAGCCATAGAGGACTCTGCTGTCCCCAAGTCCGACAGAGGAAAGCACTACGATGTTGGACTTGCAGGGGCAAAGAGTGATTCTATGTGCTCCAGGAAGAAGCCGAACTTTTATGCGGCCAAGATTGCCAGCCGCATGCATAATGTTCATGCGGCCGAAACTGCCAGCCGGATGCAGAATACCCATGCGGCCAAGATCTCCAACCGCATGGAGAATACTTATGCGTCGAGACTTCCAGCCGCATGAAGAAAGCCCATGCGGCTACGATTGCCAGCCGTATGAAGACTGTTGATTCCAGCCGCATGCTGTCTGCTCCACGCGGCTGAGGCTCAGTCTTCGATCGCCTCTCCTATGGTCCTGATCTCTCACGCTCCCGAGAAAATATGTCTGACTCTCTGCAGCACCACTTAGACTCTTCCTACTATGTGCCCTCACGCACTAGAGTGAAGAAGTCTAGGGCAGCGCGAGCTTGGCGAGCTCAGTCCGCTGTCCCGACCTCTGACCATCCGAGCGCACCACATACTGTTATGCGGGCCTCTGATGGGAAGTTGTACAGAACCACTCGAGTCCAGCCCCCGACGGCAAATGGACAGAATGGTTCCCAAAAGTCTCCCAAAACCCAGGGAGCAAACATGGTCATTCCAGACCCATCTGACTTGCGTGAGGTTATCCTCCAAAAGCGCAAGGAAAGAGAAGAGGCCTCGGTGTGCAAAGAGTCCTACTATGGACATCACTGCACCCAAATCATTGTCAACTGCTGTTGCAACAACGCGACGGTACGAGAAGACCGGCAGTCCATCTTCCAAAGATTACAACAGCCGAGCTCAGGGGATGAGGCGCCTCCCGTCGTCTCTTACAACTCTACTCAGAAAATCCTCGTCGATGGGAGAGGGAAGAAGATAAACGTTTCCAGTCCGAAGATTTCAACCACTATGACTAAGAAACTGTCGTCTAAACGGTTGCCCACCATCGGAGTTTTCCAAGGTACCCGTTCAAAGATGAAATCTGCTACAGTAGGAGATTCATCATCCACATTACTGGGGGTCGTTGGAACTGGGGGTAGCACTCCTCTGAACATCCACGATAATCCGATGTTCCAACGAGACGAGCCCGGAGAAAAAACTCTCCCATCAGATACAGCAGGTGCCGACGTCCCCGAGGACGTCCATGACTCTCAAGATGAAGCAAGCTCTGAAGCTGGGGGTACTATTCCTTCTGAGTCCGAACCAGAGGAGAACATTCCCACATACCCCGATGACTTCTCGGTACAGGGGTATGATTCGGAGGGCACGTCATCCACCGCCCCTTTCACTTCTACTCGTGTGAAGACGGCATTCATGACAAACGATGAACAAGATGGTCCCAGTGATCGCCAACGCATCGATACTCTGGAGGCCATACTGCGCACTTTGGTCAAATCGGTGGACGAGATCAAAGCATCCCTCCCTAATCTGCAAGGAGGGACGCCTGGCCAAACAAACTTGGTCCCGCGGTCAATGCGGACTCGAACTCAGCAGCACCGAACCCGGGCAATAATCCTCCTGAAATGTCGGCTCCTACCACTGCAAACGAGGCCAGGGAGGCAAGAAGAGAGGTCCAGGAGCTCCGGGCCAAGTTCCATGCCCGAGAAAAATGCCAAGACCTCAGGATACGACAACCGTATCCCGCTGCGTGGAGAGATATTCCCTTCCCACCAAAGTATAAACCATTCCATATCAATCCATATGATGGAAAGACCTCCGCAAGCAGGTACATCACCTACTTCGAAGTCACAACCGACCATCTGCCTCATGACGATGCCATCCTTACACGATTATTCATCGGGGCATTGGAAGGGGTCGCCTTCGACTGGTACCGCAACCTGTCACGCCCCGATCCGGAAAATCGCTCGTCCTCGCTAGATTTAACCCGAATCATCGTCCTCGCTGGGGCGTGATGCCGCACGAGCCTGGAGTTGCGCTCGTGCAAGGCAAGATAACAGGTTCACATAGAACTATCTCAAATCGATAACATAAGCAGCGGAAGGAAACAAGTGAAACATAAGAATCTCTTTTATTGATTTTGAATTAAAGATTACAAAGGCTCTGAATAGCCCAACATATATACAAATTGGCTACAACGCTCATGATCT
Source organism: Iris pallida (assembly GCA_029216955.1). Taxonomy (NCBI): domain Eukaryota; kingdom Viridiplantae; phylum Streptophyta; class Magnoliopsida; order Asparagales; family Iridaceae; genus Iris; species Iris pallida. The sequence goes on along the minus strand of JANAVB010001397.1, from coordinate 456,255 downwards.
CTCTAGCTCACAAAGGATTACATTGTTCCATACATTATGCCTCTTTATAGCCACCAAGTTGTCTTCGGCCGAACATCTCCATGTCGCAAGTCCGAACGCATATGCGGTGCTTCTCTTGAACGTCAAGGACTCCATGCCTCGGCACGTCCAAGCCAAGCTCCGCTCCGAGCCGATCATAACCTGACCTGCACATAAACTAGTGGGGGATTAGTGCTTTCGTCTTCGCTTCGCACTGATCAAGACACGCTCGCACCCAAACCAACACTCAATTCATTTAGTAAACATACATCTTACTTTGTGGTCTTTCTATTTAGCCTTAGGATCAGTTTCATGGCAAAACATAACATAGCATATTATCGTAAATGTGTCCCAAACCGTGTTCCTGCAGCAGATACAGTTAGCCATAATATAAACATAAACATAGTGCTCGTGCACATCTCCGTCCTATTTTCCTTAGCCTGCAGTGGTTAGAACTTAACATAAGGAAACATACGAATCACTTAACCGACCAATCATAAACGTAAACATATGCATAATGGATGGCAGGCCCTGCGCCTGCACCCAGCTCTCATCTCAGCCCACCGGCCCTATCTATATAAAGGTCACGGTGTTTCGCACCGTAATGGACTTGGCATCTTTTATGTGTAAGCCTACAATCGCTTCGATACGGGTTGCTAGCCCAGTATCCGAAGGATCCCAAACTTACGGATATCATAGCTTATCACAGCACTGGACGGTCGTAATCCGTCCGAATGTTGTGCACCATAAATACCACACATAATTCCCTCCTAGGCCAAACGGTCCCGGCGCCCCGGCGTAACCGTTCGAGGGAAGCCGCACCCGTGCACGGGCAATCCGAGTCCATTGACCAGGCAATACGTGCCATAGCATACAAGTCATACATTCCAATCCATCTCGCGTTCCATAACATAATCCACCATTCATATGGGGAGCTCCGTCGGCGTTATGCCCCAACACCTCCATATTGATGCACGACGTCCAACGGCTTAGTCGTCTCGTACTCATAATCATGCGTCCCGTTCATAATGTTATTCGCGTAGCCTACTTCCGTATTTACTTAGTCTTTTCGTAGCTTAAGTGCACAAAGGCACGCTCAGCATCATAATCAATGTTCTACGCCTAGAGTTCAATATTCTCGGAGCCGTGCACATAATGCACATCTCGATGTTGTCTTTCAATGTTCTACCATCATGCCCTATCGCGAACCGTGCACTTGATGTACATCGCTTCAATTGTTCGACTGTTCAATGTTCTACCTTAGTGTTCAACGCATATTTTAGACCCTTACTCGCCGAGCCACGCTTGCTAACTCGATAACATATTACGCATACCATAACATATTTTATTAGACGTGAAGGAATAGGGAGAGAGAGTCAAGAACCCGCCCACCTTAAGCCGATACGCCTTGCCGTTTTGCCGATTGAAGCGTCTCGCTTCCATAACTCGATCGCATAGCTAACTCCTGGACTTAGCCATTCCTTTGAACTACTCGGTTGATTTGGCCTATCGTGCCCATGCCACAATCCGTTGCAAGGCCACGATTTGGTTTCGCGGACACTTCATTACATAAGGCAAAATGCCGACCTCTTATCGTCCAGCGTAAAAGCATAGCCTGCACACCAGACCAACTAAAATTAGCACTTGCTCGACGGGACTTATCCTTTGCATCGATTCGCATCGATACCTCATCGGGTCAACGCAACTCTTCGAGTCAACGACTCATCGTAATGCACCGATGCGGAGCGGGGCATTACATAATATACCACTCAAAATCAGGTTTGTCCTCGAACCGAAACCAACACTTAATCTAAGTGCCTCGCATAGATCGCTTCACGATCTCGTGCTACTATCGTTGGAATCATACAACTTAGATTGGATCATACACATATTTTAGGCGTCCCACCAATATATGCATTTCAGCCAAGCTCAGTTGTAGGATATCGGGACAACTAACAAGCTCAACTTAAATCCTCAAGCATCCATCGGTCCGTACTCGACTTAGTCATATCTTAGCGCCTATTCTACTCTTCGTATGCATCATCCCATAACATGCGATCATCTTCCAACATCTTACACATAACTTAATTCAAACCGTAACTTCGATCTCGTATGTTTCTCACCTTCCACCTAACACTCGCATTGCACAAGTCATTGCGCATCCGATCGCAACAAGCTCCCGCAACACCTATTCGTCCAACCGTTTCCTATCTCTCGTATAACTCAAGTCATTCATCCAATCATTCGTAACGCTTGGCCTTAACGACATGGACTAAGTCCACATGTCTCAAATTCCTTTGCCTACAATCCGTACTAAGTCTCGCATACAACTATCTCAACACGATCTACGTTCTCGAACTACCCGTGCATCGAGTCTGGGGCTACCCCCGCTAGGTAACTTATCCAGACATCATGCTCGCACTCTCCCGACACGAGAGGTCAACTTGAGTCTACGATGCTCAAAGGCAACAATCTTTCCGACCCAAGGTCTCTTACGATACGCCTATCTCCGATACTCGACCAAGTACGAATCCTTTACACAATCTTTGATTCAATCCCGACTAGTTTGTTTCTCATTATCGATGGTGTGCTCGATATACATAGCCTAACCGTTACTCAAATCGATCTATGACACAACTCTTAGGGTCGTTTTACTTTCCGTCGCTCTCGCGCATTGCAAAATCCTTGCAATCGCCTTACCGCGTCACTACGCTAAGCACGTTCCTCAACATCCACTCGATCCAACATAACTTTTCTGACCATATCGATTCTAGTACTCGCTAACTTTCGAGACACGATATTCACTCGCTTAGACTTATCCTCGACATGCACTACCTCATTCCCTATCCTTCTTACGCGACTTCTTTAGGGTCATCCTATGGGACTTCAACATTCACTTGATTTGGCGGTCAAGATTTCTAGGGTCATCTGTCCCGAAACTACGCTCGATAATTGAAGATCATCAACGAGGGACAGTTACAACGAACCATGCTATATCCTATCGCGGAGCCAAATCAATTCACAACACTTCCTATGGGACTTTACCCAATCCGACATACTTTACCAATCCGCAATTTATCCATCCCCCGCGCAACTGATGCGCCGCTGCTGCTCGAATCACTCGTATACTACCGTCAACAATATCGCGCAATCCTCAATTTCACCTTCGCATCAAACCACAAGTCCATATCAAATTTGCCACGCCTTGCAAGTTCGATCATCCCCGCTGGATGAATCACCATACCAGCGCTCACGCGGAATGATCGTTCTAATTTGACGTGACGCATGTGCGAGGCTGGTGTTGCGCTCGCTCAAGACAAGAATGTCAACATAGTGGTGATCTGCGAAGCAATCCATACACTTACGTTTTCATCAGAGCAATATCCATCGACTCTCAAATTCTTCGAAGCGTTCCTACCGTTATCATCCCAACTACCATCAACTTAACTTGCATCTTATTCATCCAACAACAATGCTCAACATAATTTTCGTTCATTCGATCAGAGTATCCCCGAGTTATTGCATATCATCTTTGATACGCCTCAATACCATCGTCGATATACATAACTTGAACATCTTCCTTTCTCATAAGCTCAAACCCGTTGCAATCATTGCCATTATCCGAACTCGAATACGAATCAAGTCTCGCACTTATCAAGATCCATTCAGTTGTAACTACTTAACATTGTCGCGACACAAATTTTCAATTTCACATGTCCATTCTCATATCCCTAACTCGCACTTCCAATCGTGCTACCGACTCCTCGTGCTAACCCAATTTCGTTCGCACGATTTCCTCCGTACGTACTCAACACATTTTCGAACAAGTCTCCGTACTAAATCAACATAAGTTCGACCGGGTCGACTATTTCCTCAATGTAACATTTCTTCGCTATGCTCAGCCTATCGTTCGACTTACGCTTAACGACTTCTTGCCCGACGTATCCTCCGTGGTTATGACTTCGCACATAATCGTTCGACTCAATTCACCGAAGCATACTTGATCGACTTCTCTCAAACCATTCCCACTAAAGTCTCGGTATTACTCTGTCCGTTGCGGACAAACCTATCGTAACAAAATAATCGTCTCGACGAAATCTATCGCAAGTCACCAACCGGCTTAACATAGCTATCTCTAAGTGGTACTCCATAGACCACTCAGGATCGAGCCTATCGTTATCGACACAATACTTCGCTATACTTGCTCGCATAATTGGTATTGCATATATCACTCGAAATCGAGTCATTACTCGACATTATGTTCCGCATAGGTCCAACATCTATTCCTCAATCAACTATCCCGTATGGAGATCCTTCCAATCCCAGCTCTAACGTTAGTTCAAGTTTGACATACATTAGACCTAACCGTACCATGGCGATCATATCGATCACACCCGCAACATTCGCTTATTCAAAGCTCTACGCGACATTTGGCCAACATACATGTTCGCCTACTCAACTCGACTCGTTACTATCGCATCTGCGATCTTTCTGAATCTCGCTCGTTACAACTCGTACAACAACTCATTCTCGATACTCAAGGTCTTCACTCAATCCCGCGCAACATATCGCTATCCATCCGCATAGCCTTACAACACGCATCATACCATATCGACTCGTTGTACCGATACAACGAACGATCCACGACTTGCTGCACTTCGTACAACCAACAACACATAACCATTCGCATAGCAACATAACTCGCATCGCCTCACATATCGACCCATTGCACTTCGTGCAACCAACAACACATAACTCCTCGCACTTCGTACGGTCGACTACACATACCGTTGCACTTCATGCAACCAACATCACCATATTTGTAGCACTTCGTGCGACTAGCATTCCATAACTCGTTGCACTTCGTGCAACCAACACTCTCCGATGGCACCCGAAGGTAGCGTAATAGTCACGACATACTTATGGCAGACGTACGTACTTAATATAGACTTATTGTGTGGAACATCCAATGTAGCGTCGAGCATATCCATGAGCCATGCGGTTGCGGAAACAACTTAGAGTCAACTGAATTCGATAACGAAGCAATTGAGGGTCAAAGAGATTCATGCACGGTCCAGAGGATGGAACCGCTCTGATACCAACTTGTCACGCCCCGATCCGGGAAATCGCTCGTCCTCGCTAGATTTAACCCGAATCATCGTCCTCGATGGGGCGCGATGCCGCACGAGCCTGGAGTTGCGCTCGTGCAAGGCAAGATAACAGGTTCACATAGAACTATCTCAAATCGATAACATAAGCAGCGGAAGGAAACAAGTGAAACATAAGAATCTCTTTTATTGATTTTGAATTAAAGATTACAAAGGCTCTGAATAGCCCAACATATATGCCAATTGGCTACAACGCTCATGATCTCTCTAGCTCACAAAGGATTACATTGTTCCATACATTATGCCTCTTTATAGCCACCAAGTTGTCTTCGGCCGAACATCTCCATGTCGCAAGTCCGAACGCATATGCGGTGCTTCTCTTGAACGTCAAGGACTCCATGCCTCGGCAAGTCCAAGCCAAGCTCCGCCCCGAGCCGATCATAACCTGACCTGCACATAAACTAGTGGAGGATTAGTGCTTTCGTCCTCGCTTCGCACTGATCAAGACACGCTCGCACCCAAACCAACACTCAATTCATTTAGTGAACATACATCTTACTTTGTGGTCTTTCTATTTAGCCTTAGGATCAGTTTCATGGCAAAACATAACATAGCATATTATCGTAAATGTGTCCCAAACCGTGTTCCTGCAGCAGATACAGTTAGCCATAATATGAACATAAACATAGTGCTCGTGCACATCTCCGTCCCATTTTCCTTAGCCTGCAGTAGTTAGAACTTAACATAAGGAAACATACGAATCACTTAACCGACCAATCATAAACGTAAACATATGCATAATGGGTGGCAGGCCCTGCGCCTGCACCCATCTCTCATCTCAGCCCACCGGCCCTATCTATATGAAGGTTACGGTATTTCGCACCGTAATGGACTTGGCATCTTTTATGTGTAAGCCTACAATCGCTTCGATACGGGTTGCTAGCCCAGTATCCGAAGGATCCCAAACTTACGGATATCATAGCTTATCACAGCACTGGACGGTCGCAATCCGTCCGAATGTTGTGTACCATAAATACCACACATAATTCCCTCCTAGGCCGAACGGTCCCGGCGCCCCGGCGTAACCGTTCGAGGGAAGCCGCACCCGTGCACGGGCAATCCGAGTCCATTGACCATGTAATACGCGCCATAGCATACAAGTCATACATTCCAATCCATCTTGCGATCCATAACATAATCCACCATTCATATGGGGAGCTCCGTCGGCGTTATGTCCCAACACCTCCATATTGATGCACGACGCCCAGCGGCCTAGTCGTCTCGTACTCATAATCACGCGTCCCGTTCATAATGTTATTCGCATAGCCTACTTCCGTATTTACTTAGTCTTTTCGTAGCTTAAGTGCACAAAGGCACGCTCAGCATCATAATCAATGTTCTACGCCTAGAGTTCAATGTTCTCGGAGCCGTGCACATGATGCACATCTCGATGTTGTCTTTCAATGTTCTACCATCATGTCCTATCGCGACCTGTGCACTTGATGCACATCGCTTCAATTGTTCGATTGTTCAATGTTCTACCTTAGTGTTCAACGCATATTTTAGACCCTTACTCGCCGAGCCACGCTTGCTAACTCGATAACATATTACGCATACCATAACATATTTTATTAGACGTGAAGGAATAGGAAGAGAGAGTCAAGAACCCGCCCACCTTAAGCCGATACGCCTTGCCGTTTTGCCGATTGAAGCGCCTCGCTTCTATAACTCGATCGCATAGCTAACTCCTGGACTTAGCCATTCCTTTGAACTACTCGGTTGATTTGGCCTGTCGTGCCCATGCCACAATCCGTTGCAAGGCCACGATTTGGTTTTGCGGACACTTCATTGCATAAGGCAAAATGCCGACCTCTTATCGTCTAGCGTAAAAGCATAGCATGCACACCAGATCATCTAAAATTAGCACTTGCTCGACGGGACTTATCCTTTGCATCGATTCACATTGATACCTCATCGGGTCAACACAACTCTTCGAGTCAACGACTCATCGTAATGCACCGATGCGGAGCGGGGCATTACATAATATACCACTCAAAATCAGGTTCGTCCTCGAACCGAAACCAACACTTAATCAAAGTGCCTCGCATAGATCGCTTCACGATCTTGTGCTACTATCGTTGGAATCATACAACTTAGATTGGATCATACACATATTTTAGGCGTCCCACCAATATATGCATTTCAGCCAAGCTCAGTTGTAGGATATCGGGACAACTAACAAGCTCAACTTAAATCTTCAAGCATCCATCGGTCCGTACTCGACTTAGTCATATCTTAGCGCCTATTCTACTCTTCGTATGCATCATCCCATAACATGCGATCATCTTCCAACATCTTACACATAACTTAATTCAAACCGTAACTTCGATCTCGTAAGTTTCTCGCCTGCCACCTAACACTCGCATTGCACAAGTCATTGCGCATCCGATCGCAACAAGCTCCCACAACACCTATTCGTCCAACCGTTTCCTATCTCTCGCATAACTCAAGTCTTTCATCCAATCATTCGTAACGCTTGGCCTTAACGACATGGACTAAGTCCAAATGTCTCAAATTCCTTTGCCTACAATCCATACTAAGTCTCGCATACAACTATCTCAACACGATCTACGTTCTCGAACTACCCGCGCATCGAGTCTGGGGCTACCCCCGCTAGGTAACTTATCCAGACATCATGCTCGCACTCTCCCGACACGAGAGGTCAACTTGAGTCTACGATGCTCAAAGGCAACAATCTTTCCGACCCAAGGTCTCTTACGATACGCCTATCTCCGATACTCGACCGAGTACGAATCCTTTACACAATCTTTGATTCAATCCCGACTAGTTTGTTTCTCATTATCGATGGTGTGCTCGACATACATAGCCTAACCGTTACTCAAATCGATCTATAACACAACTCTTAGGGTCGTTTTACTTTCCGTCGCTCTCGCGCATTGCAAAATCCTTGCAATCGCCTTACCGCGTCACTACGCTAAGCACGTTCCTCAATATCCACTCGACCCAACATAACTTTTCTGACCATATCGATTCTAGTACTCGCTAACTTTCGAGACACGATACTCACTCGCTTAGACTTATCCTCGACATGCACTACCTCATTCCCTATCCTTCTTACGCGACTTCTTTAGGGTCATCCTATGGGACTTCAACATTCACTTGATTTGGTGGTCAAGTCTTCTAGGGTCATCTGCCCCGAAACTACGCTCGATAATTGAAGATCATCAACGAGGGACAGTTACAACGAACCATGCTATATCCTATCGCGGAGCCAAATCAATTCACAACACTTCCTATGGGACTTTACCCAATCCGACATACTTTACCAATCCGCAATTTATCTATCCCCCGCGCAACTGATGCGCCGCTGCTACTCGAATCACTCGTATACTACCGTCAACAATATCGCACAATCCTCAATTTCACCTTCGCATCAAACCACAAGTCCATATCAAATTTGCCACGCCTTGCAAGTTCGATCATCCCCGCTGGATGAATCACCATACCAGCGCTCACGCGGAATGATCGTTCTAATTTGACGTGACGCATGTGCGAGGCTGGTGTTGCGCTCGCTCAAGACAAGAATGTCAACATAGTGGTGATCTGCGAAGCAATCCATACACTTACGTTTTCATCCGAGCAATATCCATCGACTCTCAAATTCTTCGAAGCGTTCCTACCGTTATCATCCCAACTAACATCAACTTAACTTGCATCTTATTCATCCAACAACAATGCTCAACATAATTTTCGTTCATTCGATCAGAGTATCCCCGAGTTATTGCATATCATCTTTGATACGCCTCAATACCATCGTCGATATACATAACTGGAACATCTTCCTTTCTCATAAGCTCAAACCCGTTGCAATCATTGCCATTATCCGAACTCGAATACGAATCAAGTCTCGCACTTATCAAGATCCATTCAGTTGTAACTACTTAACATCGTCGCGACACAAATTTTCAATTTCACATGTCCATTCTCATATCCCTAACTCGCACTTCCAATCGTGCTACCGACTCCCCGTGCTAACCCAATTTCGTTCGCACGATTTCCTCCGTACGTACTCAACACATTTTCGAACAAGTCTCCGTACTAAATCAACATAAGTTCGACCGGGTCGACTATTTCCTCAACGTAACATTTCTTCGCTATGCTCAGCCTATCGTTCGACTTACGCTTAACGACTTCTTGCCCGACGTATCCTCCGTGGTTATGACTTCGCACATAATCGTTCGACTCAATTCACCGAAGCATACTTGATCGACTTCTCTCAAATCATTCCCACTAAAGTCTCGGTATTACTCTGTCCGTTGCGGACAAACCTATCGTAACAAAATAATCGTCTCGACGAAATCTATCGCAAGTCACCAACCGGCTTAACATAGCTATCTCTAAGTGGTACTCCATAGACCACTCAAGATCGAGCCTATCGTTATCGACACAATACTTCGCTATACTTGCTCGCATAATTGGTATTGCATATATCACTCGAAATCGAGTCATTACTCGACATTATGTTCCGCATAGGTCCAACATCTATTCCTCAATCAACTATCCCGTATGGAGATCCTTCCAATCCCAGCTCTAACGTTAGTTCAAGTTTGACATACATTAGACCTAACCGTACCATGGCGATCATATCGATCACACCCGCAACATTCGCTTATTCAAAGCTCTACGCGACATTTGGCCAACATACATGTTCGCCTACTCAACTCGACTCGTTACTATCGCATCTGCGATCTTTCTGAATCTCGCTCGTTACAACTCGTACAACAACTCATTCTCGATACTCAAGGTCTTCACTCAATCCCGCGCAACATATCGCTATCCATCCGCATAGCCTTACAACACGCATCATACCATATCGACTCGTTGTACTGATACAACGAACGATCCACGACTTGCTGCACTTCGTGCAACCAACAACACATAACCATTCGCATAGCAACATAACTCGCATCGTCTCACATATCGACCCGTTGCACTTCGTGCAACCAACAACACATAACTCCTCGCACTTCGTACGGTCGACTACACATATCGTTGCACTTCATGCAACCAACATCACCATATTCGTAGCACTTCGTGCGACTAGCATTCCATAACTCGTTGCACTTCGTGCAACCAACACTCTCTGATGGCACCCGAAGGTAGCGTAATAGTCACGACATACTTATGGCAGACGTACGTACTTAATATAGACTTATTGTGTGGAACATCCAATGTAGCGTCAAGCATATCCATGAGCCATGCGGTTGCGGAAACAACTTAGAGTCAACTGAATTCGATAACGAAGCAATTGAGGGTCAAAGAGATTCATGCACGGTCCAGAGGATGGAACCGCTCTGATACCAACTTGTCACGCCCCGATCCGGGAAATCGCTCGTCCTCGCTAGATTTAACCCGAATCATCGTCCTCGATGGGGCGCGATGCCGCACGAGCCTGGAGTTGCGCTCGTGCAAGGCAAGATAACAGGTTCACATAGAACTATCTCAAATCGATAACATAAGCAGCGGAAGGAAACAAGTGAAACATAAGAATCTCTTTTATTGATTTTGAATTAAAGATTACAAAGGCTCTGAATAGCCCAACATATATGCCAATTGGCTACAACGCTCATGATCTCTCTAGCTCACAAAGGATTACATTGTTCCATACATTATGCCTCTTTATAGCCACCAAGTTGTCTTCGGCCGAACATCTCCATGTCGTAAGTCCGAACGCATATGCGGTGCTTCTCTTGAACGTCAAGGACTCCATGCCTCGGCAAGTCCAAGCCAAGCTCCGCCCCGAGCCGATCATAACCTGACCTGCACATAAACTAGTGGAGGATTAGTGCTTTCGTCCTCGCTTCGCACTGATCAAGACACGCTCGCACCCAAACCAACACTCAATTCATTTAGTGAACATACATCTTACTTTGTGGTCTTTCTATTTAGCCTTAGGATCAGTTTCATGGCAAAACATAACAAAGCATATTATCGTAAATGTGTCCCAAACCGTGTTCCTGCAGCAGATACAGTTAGCCATAATATGAACATAAACATAGTGCTCGTGCACATCTCCGTCCTATTTTCCTTAGCCTGCAGTAGTTAGAACTTAACATAAGGAAACATACGAATCACTTAACCGACCAATCATAAACGTAAACATATGCATAATGGGTGGCAGGCCCTGCGCCTGCACCCATCTCTCATCTCAGCCCACCGGCCCTATCTATATGAAGGTCACGGTATTTCGCACCGTAATGGACTTGGCATCTTTTATGTGTAAGCCTACAATCGCTTCGATACGGGTTGCTAGCCCAGTATCCGAAGGATCCCAAACTTACGGATATCATAGCTTATCACAGCACTGGACGGTCGCAATCCGTCCGAATGTTGTGTACCATAAATACCACACATAATTCCCTCCTAGGCCGAACGGTCCCGACGCACCGGCGTAACCGTTCGAGGGAAGCCGCACCCGTGCACGGGCAATCCGAGTCCATTGACCATGTAATACGCGCCATAGCATACAAGTCATACATTCCAATCCATCTTGCGATCCATAACATAATCCACCATTCATATGGGGAGCTCCGTCGGTGTTATGCCCCAACACCTTCATATTGATGCACGACGCCCAACGGCCTAGTCGTCTCGTACTCATAATCACGCGTCCCGTTCATAATGTTATTCGCATAGCCTACTTCCGTATTTACTTAGTCTTTTCGTAGCTTAAGTGCACAAAGGCACGCTCAGCATCATAATCAATGTTCTACGCCTAGAGTTCAATGTTCTCGGAGCCGTGCACATGATGCACATCTCGATGTTGTCTATCAATGTTCTACCATCATGTCCTATCGCGACCTGTGCACTTGATGCACATCGCTTCAATTGTTCGATTGTTCAATGTTCTACCTTAGTGTTCAACGCATATTTTAGACCCTTACTCGTCGAGCCACGCTTGCTAACTCGATAACATATTACGCATACCATAACATATTTTATTAGACGTGAAGGAATAGGAAGAGAGAGTCAAGAACCCGCCCACCTTAAGCCGATACGCCTTGCCGTTTTGCCGATTGAAGCGCCTCGCTTCTATAACTCGATCGCATAGCTAACTCCTGGACTTAGCCATTCCTTTGAACTACTCGGTTGATTTGGCCTGTCGTGCCCATGCCACAATCCGTTGCAAGGCCACGATTTGGTTTTGCGGACACTTCATTGCATAAGGCAAAATGCCGACCTCTTATCGTCTAGCGTAAAAGCATAGCCTGCACACCAGATCATCTAAAATTAGCACTTGCTCGACGGGACTTATCCTTTGCATCGATTCGCATTGATACCTCATCGGGTCAACACAACTCTTCGAGTCAACGACTCATCGTAATGCACCGATGCGGAGCAGGGCATTACATAATATACCACTCAAAATCAGGTTCGTCCTCGAACCGAAACCAACACTTAATCTAAGTGCCTCGCATAGATCGCTTCACGATCTTGTGCTACTATCGTTGGAATCATACAACTTAGATTGGATCATACACATATTTTAGGCGTCCCACCAATATATGCATTTCAGCCAAGCTCAGTTGTAGGATATCGGGACAACTAACAAGCTCAACTTAAATCTTCAAGCATCCATCGGTCCGTACTCGACTTAGTCATATCTTAGCGCCTATTCTACTCTTCGTATGCATCATCCCATAACATGCGATCATCTTCCAACATCTTACACATAACTTAATTCAAACCGTAACTTCGATCTCGTAAGTTTCTCGCCTGCCACCTAACACTCGCATTGCACAAGTCATTGCGCATCCGATCGCAACAAGCTCCCACAACACCTATTCGTCCAACCGTTTCATATCTCTCGCATAACTCAAGTCTTTCATCCAATCATTCGTAACGCTTGGCCTTAACGACATGGACTAAGTCCACATGTCTCAAATTCCTTTGCCTACAATCCATACTAAGTCTCGCATACAACTATCTCAACACGATCTACGTTCTCGAACTACCCGCGCATCGAGTCTGGGGCTACCCCCGCTAGGTAACTTATCCAGACATCATGCTCGCACTCTCCCGACACGAGAGGTCAACTTGAGTCTACGATGCTCAAAGGCAACTATCTTTCCGACCCAAGGTCTCTTACGATACGCCTATCTCCGATACTCGACCGAGTACGAATCCTTTACACAATCTTTGATTTAATCCCGACTAGTTTGTTTCTCATTATCGATGGTGTGCTCGACATACATAGCCTAACCGTTACTCAAATCGATCTATAACACAACTCTTAGGGTCGTTTTACTTTCCGTCGCTCTCGCGCATTGCAAAATCCTTGCAATCGCGTTACCGCGTCACTACGCTAAGCACGTTCCTCAACATCCACTCGATCCAACATAACTTTTCTGACCATATCGATTCTAGTACTCGCTAACTTTCGAGACACGATACTCACTCGCTTAGACTTATCCTCGACATGCACTACCTCATTCCCTATCCTTCTTACGCGACTTCTTTAGGGTCATCCTATGGGACTTCAACATTCACTTGATTTGGTGGTCAAGTCTTCTAGGGTCATCTGCCCCGAAACTACGCTCGATAATTGAAGATCATCAACGAGGGACAGTTACAACGAACCATGCTATATCCTATCGCGGAGCCAAATCAATTCACAACACTTCTTATGGGACTTTACCCAATCCGACATACTTTACCAATCCGCAATTTATCTATCCCCCGTGCAACTGATGCGCCGCTGCTACTCGAATCACTCGTATACTACCGTCAACAATATCGCACAATCCTCAATTTCACCTTCGCATCAAACCACAAGTCCATATCAAATTTGCCACGCCTTGCAAGTTCGATCATCCCCGCTGGATGAATCACCATACCAGCGCTCACGCGGAATGATCGTTCTAATTTGATGTGACGCATGTGCGAGGCTGGTGTTGCGCTCGCTCAAGACAAGAATGTCAACATAGTGGTGATCTGCGAAGCAATCCATACACTTACGTTTTTATCCGAGCAATATCCATCGACTCTCAAATTCTTCGAAGCGTTCCTACCGTTATCATCCCAACTACCATCAACTTAACTTGCATCTTATTCATCCAACAACAATGCTCAACATAATTTTCGTTCATTCGATCAGAGTATCCCCGAGTTATTGCATATCATCTTTGATACGCCTCAATACCATCGTCGATATACATAACTTGAACATCTTCCTTTCTCATAAGCTCAAACCCGTTGCAATCATTGCCATTATCCGAACTCGAATACGAATCAAGTCTCGCACTTATCAAGATCCATTCAGTTGTAACTACTTAACATCGTCGCGACACAAATTTTCAATTTCACATGTCCATTCTCATATCCCTAACTCGCACTTCCAATCGTGCTACCGACTCCTCGTGCTAACCCAATTTCGTTCGCACGATTTCCTCCGTACCTACTCAACACATTTTCGAACAAGTCTCCGTACTAAATCAACATAAGTTCGACCGGGTCGACTATTTCCTCAACGTAACATTTCTTCGCTATGCTCAGCCTATCGTTCGACTTACGCTTAACGACTTCTTGCCCGATGTATCCTCCGTGGATATGACTTCGCACATAATCGTTCGACTCAATTCACCGAAGCATACTTGCATCGACTTCTCTCAAATCATTCCCACTAAAGTCTCGGTATTACTCTGTCCGTTGCGGACAAACCTATCGTAACAACATAATCGTCTCGACAAAATCTATCGCAAGTCACCAACCGGCTTAACATAGCTATCGCTAAGTGGTACTCCATATACCACTCAGGATCGAGCCTATCGTTATCGACACAATACTTCGCTATACTTGCTCGCATAATTGGTATTGCATATACCACTCGAAATCGAGTCATTACTCGACATTATGTTCCGTATAGGTCCAACATCTATTCCTCAATCAACTATGCCTTATGGAGATCCTTCCGATCCCAGCTCTAACGTTAGTTCAAGTTTGACATACATTCG
Source organism: Iris pallida (assembly GCA_029216955.1). Taxonomy (NCBI): domain Eukaryota; kingdom Viridiplantae; phylum Streptophyta; class Magnoliopsida; order Asparagales; family Iridaceae; genus Iris; species Iris pallida. Next base: position 441,095 of record JANAVB010001397.1, on the reverse strand, counting down.
ACCTAACCGTACCATGGCGATCATATCGATCACACCCGCAACATTCTCTTATTCAAAGCTCAACGCGACATTCGGCCAACATACATGTTCGCCTACTCAACTCGACTCGTTACTATCGCATCCGCGATCTTTCTGAATCTCGCTCGTTGCAACTCGTGCAACAACTCATTCTCGATACTCAAGGTCTTCACTCAATCCCGCGCAACATATCGCTATCCATCCTTATAGCCTTACAACACGCATCATACCATATCGACTCGTTGTACCGATACAACGAACGATCCACGACTTGCTGCACTTCGTGCAACCAACAACACATAACCATTCGCATAGCAACATAACTCGTATCGCCTCACATATCGACCCGTTGCACTTCGTGCAACCAACAACACAACTCCTCGCACTTCGTGCGATCGACTACACATATCGTTGCACTTCATGCAACCAACATCACCATATTCGTTGCACTTCGTGCGACTAGCATTCCATAACTCGTTGCACTTCGTGCAACCAACACTCTCCGATGGCACCTGAAGGTAGCGTAATAGTCACGACATACTTATGGCAGACGTACGCACTTAATATAGACTTATTGTGTGGAACATCCAATGTAGCGTCGAGCAGATCCATGAGCCATGCGGTTGCGGAAACAACTTAGAGTCAACTGAATTCGATAACGAAGCAATTGAGGGTCAAAGAGGTTCATGCACGGTCCAGAGGATGGAACCGCTCTGATACCAACTTGTCACGCCCCGATCCGGGAAATCGCTCGTCCTCGCTAGATTTAACCCGAATCATCGTCCTCGCTGGGGCGCGATGCCGCACGAGCCTGGAGTTGCGCTCGTACAAGACAAGATAACAGGTTCACATAGAACTATCTCAAATCGATAACATAAGCAGCGGAAGGAAACAAGTGAAACATAAGAATCTCTTTTATTGATTTTGAATTAAAGATTACAAAGGCTCTGAATAGCCCAACATATATGCCAATTGGCTACAACGCTCATGATCTCTCTAGCTCACAAAGGATTACATTGTTCTATACATTATGCCTCTTTATAGCCACCAAGTTGTCTTCGGCCGAACATCTCCATGTCGCAAGTCCGAACGCATATGCGGTGCTTCTCTTGAACGTCAAGGACTCCATGCCTCGGCAAGTCCAAGCCAAGCTCCGCCCCGAGCCGATCATAACCTGACCTGCACATAAACTAGTGGGGGATTAGTGCTTTCGTCCTCGCTTCGCACTGATCAAGACACGCTCGCACCCAAACCAACACTAACACTCAATTCATTTAGTGAACATACATCTTACTTTGTGGTCTTTCTATTTAGCCTTAGGATCAGTTTCATGGCAAAACATAACATAGCATATTATCGTAAATGTGTCCCAAATCGTGTTCCTGCAGCAGATACAGTTAGCCATAATATGAACATAAACATAGTGCTCGTGCACATCTCCGTCCCATTTTCCTTAGCCTGCAGTAGTTAGAACTTAACATAAGGAAACATACGAATCACTTAACCGATCAATCATAAACGTAAACATATGCATAATGGGTGGAAGGCCCTGCGCCTGCACCCAGCTCTCATCTCAGCCCACCGGCCCTATCTATATGAAGGTCACGGTATTTCGCACCGTAATGGACTTGGCATCTTTTATGTGTAAGCCTACAATCGCTTCGATACGGGTTGCTAGCCCAGTATCCGAAGGATCCCAAACTTACGAATATCATAGCTTATCACAGCACTGGACGGTCGCAATCCGTCCGAATGTTGTGCACCATAAATACCACACATAATTCCCTCCTAGGCCGAACGGTCCCGGCGCCCCGGCGTAACCGTTCGAGGGAAGCCGCACCCGTGCACGGGCAATCTGAGTCCATTGACCATGCAATACGCGCCATAGCATACAAGTCATACATTCCAATCCATCTCGCGTTCCATAACATAATCCACCATTCATATGGGGAGCTCCGTCGGCGTTATGCCCCAACACCTCCATATTGATGCACGACGCCCAACGGCTTAGTCGTCTCGTACTCATAATCACGCGTCCCGTTCATAATGTTATTCGCATAGCCTACTTCCGTATTTACTTAGTCTTTTCGTAGCTTAAGTGCACAAAGGCACGCTCAGCATCATAATCAATGTTCTACGCCTAGAGTTCAATGTTCTCGGAGCCGTACACATGATGCACATCTCGATGTTGTCTTTCAATGTTCTACCATCATGCCCTATCGCGACCTGTGCACTTGATGCACATCGCTTCAATTGTTCGATTGTTCAATGTTCTACCTTAGTGTTCAACGCATATTTTAGACCCTTACTCGCCGAGCCACGCTTGCTAACTCGATAACATATTACGCATACCATAACATATTTTATTAGACGTGAAGGAATAGGAAGAGAGAGTCAAGAACCCGTCCACCTTAAGCCGATACGCCTTGCCGTTTTGCCGATTGAAGCGCCTTGCTTCCATAACTCGATCGCATAGCTAACTCCTGGACTTAGCCATTCCTTTGAACTACTCGGTTGATTTGGCCTGTCGTGCCCATGCCACAATCCGTTGCAAGGCCACGATTTGGTTTCGCGGACACTTCATTGCATAAGGCAAAATGCCGAACTCTTATCGTCCAGCGTAAAAGCATAGCCTGCACACCAGATCAACTAAAATTAGCACTTGCTCGACGGGACTTATCCTTTGCATCGATTCGCATCGATACCTCATCGGGTCAATGTAACTCTTCGAGTCAACGACTCATCGTAATGCACCGATGCGGAGCGGGGCATTACATAATATACCACTCAAAATCAGGTTCGTCCTCGAACCGAAACCAACACTTAATCTAAGTGCCTCGCATAGATCGCTTCACGATCTCGTACTACTATCGTTGGAATCATACAACTTAGATTGGATCATACACATATTTTAGGCGTCCCACCAATATATGCATTTCAGCCAAGCTCAGTTGTAGGATATCGGGACAACTAACAAGCTCAACTTAAATCCTCAAGCATCCATCGGTCCGTACTCGACTTAGTCATATCTTAGCGCCTATTCTACTCTTCGTATGCATCATCCCATAACATGCGATCATCTTCCAACATCTTACACATAACTTAATTCAAACCGTAACTTCGATCTCGTAAGTTTCTCGCCTGCCACCTAACACTCGCATTGCACAAGTCATTGCGCATCCGATCGCAACAAGCTCCCGCAACAGCTATTCGTCCAACCGTTTCCTATCTCTCGCATAACTCAAGTCTTTCATCCAATCATTCGTAACGCTTGGCCTTAACGACATGGACTAAGTCCACATGTCTCAAATTCCTTTGCCTACAATCCGTACTAAGTCTCGCATACAACTATCTCAACACGATCTACGTTCTCGAACTACCCGCGCATCGAGTCTGGGGCTACCCCCGCTAGGTAACTTATCCAGACATCATGCTCGCACTCTCCCGACACGAGAGGTCAACTTGAGTCTACGATGCTCAAAGGCAACAATCTTTCCGACCCAAGGTCTCTTACGATACGCCTATCTCCGATACTCGACCGAGTACGAATCCTTTACACAATCTTTGATTCAATCCCGACTAGTTTGTTTCTCATTATCGATGGTGTGCTCGACATACATAGCCTAACCGTTACTCAAATCGATCTATGACACAACTCTTAGGGTCGTTTTACTTTTCGTCGCTCTCGCGCATTGCAAAATCCTTGCAATTGCCTTACCGCGTCACTACGCTAAGCACGTTCCTCAACATCCACTCGATCCAACATAACTTTTCTGACCATATCGATTCTAGTACTCGCTAACTTTCGAGACACGATACTCACTCGCTTAGACTTATCCTCGACATGCACTACCTCATTCCCTATCCTTCTTACGCGACTTCTTTAGGGTCATCCTATGGGACTTCAACATTCACTTGATTTGGTGGTTAAGTCTTCTAGGGTCATCTGCCCCGAAACTACGCTCGATAATTGAAGATCATCAACGAGGGACAGTTACAACGAACCATGCTATATCCTATCGCGGAGCCAAATCAATTCACAACACTTCCTATGGGACTTTACCCAATCCGACATACTTTACCAATCTGCAATTTATCCATCCCCCGCGCAACTGATGCGCCGCTGCTACTCGAATCACTCGTATACTACCGTCAACAATATCGCACAATCCTCAATTTTACCTTCGCATCAAACCACAAGTCCATATCAAATTTGCCACGCCTTGCAAGTTTGATCATCCCCGCTGGATGAATCACCATACCAGCGCTCACGCGGAATGATCGTTCTAATTTGACGTGACGCATGTACGAGGCTGGTGTTGCGCTCGCTCAAGACAAGAATGTCAACATAGTGGTGATCTGCGAAGCAATCCATACACTTACGTTTTCATCCGAGCAATATCCATCGACTCTCATATTCTTCGAAGCGTTCCTACCGTTATCATCCCAACTACCATCAACTTAACTTGCATCTTATTCATCCAACAACAATGCTCAACATAATTTTCGTTCATTCGATCAGAGTATCCCCGAGTTATTGCATATCATCTTTAATACGCCTCAATACCATCGTCGATATACATAACTTGAACATCTTCCTTTCTCATAAGCTCAAACCCGTTGCAATCATTGCCATTATCCGAACTCGAATACGAATCAAGTATCGCACTTATCAAGATCTATTCAGTTGTAACTACTTAACATCGTCGCAACACAAATTTTCAATTTCACATATCCATTCTCATATCCCTAACTCGTACTTCCAATCGGGCTACCGACTCCTCGTGCTAACCCAATTTCGTTCGCACAATTTCCTCCGTACCTACTCAACACATTTTCGAACAAGTCTCCGTACTAAATCAACATAAGTTCGACCGGATCGACTATTTCCTCAACGTAACATTCCTTCGCTATGCTCAGCCTATCGTTCGACTTACGCTTAACGACTTCTTGCCCAACGTATCCTCCGTGGATATGACTTCGCACATAATCGTTCGACTCAATTCACCGAAGCATACTTGCATCGACTTCTCTCAAATCATTCCTACTAAAGTCTCGGTATTACTCTGTCCGTTGCGGACAAACCTATCGTAACAACATAATCGTCTCGACGAAATCTATCGCAAGTCACCAACCGGCTTAACATAGCTATCGCTAAGTGGTACTCCATATAGCACTCAGGATCGAGCCTATCGTTATCGACACAATACTTCGCTATACTTGCTCGCATAATTGGTATTGCATATACCACTCGAAATCGAGTCATTACTCGACATTATGTTCCGCATAGGTCCAACATCTATTCCTCAATCAACTATGCCGTATGGAGATCCTTCCGATCCCAGCTCTAACGTTAGTTCAAGTTTGACATACATTCGACCTAACCGTACCATGGCGATCATATCGATCACACCCGCAACATTCGCTTATTCAAAGCTCAACGCGACATTCGGCCAACATACATGTTCGCCTACTCAACTCGACTCGTTACTATCGCATCCGCGATCTTTCTGAATCTCGCTCGTTGCAACTCGTGCAACAACTCATTCTCGATACTCAAGGTCTTCACTCAATCCCGCGCAACATATCGCTATCCATCCGCATAGCCTTACAACACGCATCATACCATATCGACTCGTTGTACCGATACAACGAACGATCCACGACTTGCTGTACTTCGTGCAACCAACAACACATAACCATTCGCATAGCAACATAACTCGCATCGCCTCACATATCGACCCGTTGCACTTCGTGCAACCAACAACACATAACTCCTCGCACTTCGTGCGGTCGACTACACATATCGTTGCACTTCATGCAACCAACATCACCATATTCGTTGCACTTCGTGCGACTAGCATTCCATAACTCGTTGCACTTCGTGCAACCAACACTCTCCGATGGCACCCGAAGGTAGCGTAATAGTCACGACATACTTATGGCAGACGTACGCACTTAATATAGACTTATTGTGTGGAACATCCAATGTAGCGTCGAGCAGATCCATGAGCCATGCGGTTGCGAAAACAACTTAGAGTCAACTGAATTCGATAACGAAGCAATTGAGGGTCAAAGAGATTCATGCACGGTCGAGAGGATGGAACCGCTCTGATACCAACTTGTCACGCCCCGATCCGGGAAATCGATCGTCCTCGCTAGATTTAACCCGAATCATCGTCCTCGCTGGGGCGTGATGCAGCACGAGCCAGGAGTTGCGCTCGTGCAAGGCAAGATAACAGGTTCACATAGAACTATCTCAAATCGATAACATAAGCAGCGGAAGGAAACAAGTAAAATATAAGAATCTCATTTATTGATTTTGAATTAAAGATTACAAAGGCTCTGAATAGCCCAACATATATGCCAATTGGCTACAACGCTCATGATCTCTCTAGCTCACAAAGGATTACATTGTTCCATACATTATGCCTCTTTATAGCCACCAAGTTGTCTTCGGCCGAACATCTCCATATCGCAAGTCCGAACGCATATGCGGTGCTTCTCTTGAACGTCAAGGACTCCATGCCTTGGCACGTCCAAGCCAAGCTCCGCCCCGAGCCGATCATAACCTGACCTGCACATAAACTAGTAGGGGATTAGTGCTTTCGTCCTCGCTTCGCACTGATCAAGACACGCTCGCACCCAAACCAACACTCAATTCATTTAGTGAACATACATCTTACTTTGTGGTCTTCCTATTTAGCCTTAGGATCAGTTTCATGGCAAAACATAACATAGCATATTATCGTAAATGTGTCCCAAACCGTGTTCCTGCAGCAGATACAGTTAGCCATAATATGAACATAAACATAGTGCTCGTGCACATCTCCGTCCCATTTTCCTTAGCCTGCAGTGGTTAGAACTTAACATAAGGAAACATACGAATCACTTAACCGACCAATCATAAACGTAAACATATGCATAATGGGTGGCAGGCCCTGCGCCTGTACCCAGCTCTCATCTCAGCCCACCAGCCCTATCTATATGAAGATCACGGTGTTTCGCACCGTAATGGACTTGGCATCTTTTATGTGTAAGCCTACAATCGCTTCGATACGGGTTGCTAGCCCAGTATCCGAAGGATCCCAAACTTACGGATATCATAGCTTATCACAGCACTGGACGGTCGTAATCCGTCCGAATGTTGTGCACCATAAATACCACACATAATTCCCTCCTAGGCCGAACGGTCCCGGCGCCCCGGCGTAACCGTTCGAGGGAAGCCACACCCGTGTACGGGCAATCCGAGTCCATTGACCATGCAATACGCACCATAGCATACAAGTCATACATTCCAATCCATCTCGCGTTCCATAACATAATCCACCATTCATATGGGGAGCTCCGTCGGCGTTATGCCCCAACACCTCCATATTGATGCACGACGCCCAACGGCTTAGTCGTCTCGTACTCATAATCACGCGTCCCGTTCATAATGTTATTCACATAGCCTACTTCCGTATTTACTTAGTCTTTTCGTAGCTTAAGTGCACAAAGGTACGCTCAGCATCATAATCAATATTCTACGCCTAGAGTTTAATGTTCTCGGAGCCGTGCACATGATACACATCTCGATGTTGTCTTTCAATGTTCTACTATCATGCCCTATCGCGACCCGTGCACTTGATGCACATCGCTTCAATTGTTCGATTGTTCAATGTTCTACCTTAGTGTTCAACGCATATTTTAGACCCTTACTCGCCGAGCCACGCTTGCTAACTCGATAACATATTACGCATACCATAACATATTTTATTAGACGTGAAGGAATAGGGAGAGAGAGTCAAGAACCCGCCCACCTTAAGCCGATACGCCTTGCCGTTTTGCCGATTGAAGCGCCTCGCTTCCATAACTCGATCGCATAGCTAACTCCTGGACTTAGCCATTCCTTTGAACTACTCGGTTGATTTGGCCTATCGTGCCCATGCCACAATCCGTTGCAAGGCCACGATTTGGTTTCGCGGACACTTCATTGCATAAGACAAAATGCCGACCTCTTATCGTCCAGCGTAAAAGCATAGCCTGCACACCAGATCAACTAAAATTAGCACTTGCTCGACGGGACTTATCCTTTGCATCGATTCGCATCGATACCTCATCGGGTCAACGCAACTCTTTGAGTCAACGACTCATCGTAATGCACCGATGCGGAGCGGGGCATTACACAACCTGCCAGACAACTGCATCCACTCTTTCGCCAGATTCAAGCACATGTTCTTGGAGAGATTCTACGAAGTAGGACAGGTCGTCAAAATGTCCACCCTCATGGACGTCGTTCAAGGGGAGAAAGAGCTGACAAGAAACTATATTGAGCGATTTTGCCAAACCATAATGAAGTTGCCATCTGGTAATCCGAATTCCTCCTTAATTGAAATTTGCCAAAAGAGACTGCTCCCAACAATAAGCCTCTGGATGGGCGAAAGTCAATTTAAAGACTGAAAGACGTTTATCATCAGTGCCACTAGCGCCGAGGACTGGTTGAAGAAGGCTCGCCAACTGGGATTGCACATCTCGGAGGGAGAGGACAAGGGCAAGCGCCCTAATACCAACAACAACAATGGTGGTAACGCCTCCAACAATCGGGACAACAAGGGCAAGCAGGCTATGGTGGCCGACACAGCCCAGAAGCCTGATTCAAAACCGGCAGACAAGCAATAGCCGCAAATGACCTACTCCTTCGAAGACGGCCATGTCAAGCCCATCTTGGACATGCTCATACAAAGAGATAGAATTCAACTCCCTCCACCAAGACGGGAACCTCGGCCGGCAGAAATGGAGAGCCCGAAGTTCTGTCATTACCACCGCTACGTCCACCAGGCTACACACAACTACTACCAACTAAAGCGATACATCCAACATCTCATCGATTCGAAGGCTCTGGCCATTGATTTCGAAGAGGTGGCTGTGGCAGCCAATATGGTATCAGTACAATTCGACAGCTTCCCTCCAACGGAGACTCAAGACGGCGTGATACCCGTCCCTCTGGCGACAATGGAGATTGCTAATCTTCCACATTCTCGAGATTAGGCTACCGGTCTAGTACCCCTTACCACATCACGAGGGGAGGTCATGTGGGTCCATCCAGACTTGGTACCTCCTGAAGTGACTCAGTCCACACCGTCCTCCATTGGCAAGAAAAAGAATGGAAAAGTCAGATCCTGCCACACAATCTCGACAGATGTCGAGGAAACCGCAGCTGTCGTTACTCGGTCTGGTGCTCAATCCCAACCTACACTAGATAACTCGACTGAAGAACATCAGTCGGCTACTGCTGATGCTCCGGGACCTTCTCAACCTCCGACGACCGACAAGCCTAGGCCGAAGGAGACTCGCTTTGACAAATCCCTCCGAAAAGAGGCATCTCATGGGCTAGAGAGGCCCTACAACTTTGACATCTTGGCACAATTAGCCAGCACACCGGCCAAATTGTCATTATATGAGCTCCTGAGACTCTCCAAGGATGTTTGCGCGGCTTTGAGTGATGCACTCCAGAATACCGACGCAAATCTGGCTCAGGTCAACCTCACGGGAGAGAGCCCGCCTGCAAATCTCCAAGACAACGCTTGCACAGGAGCTATGCCCAACATTGTCTTCACGCCGCAGGATATGCTCATCAAAACCAATCTGCATGATCGTCCGTTATACTACACTGGATACATCGGTGACGTAAAGGTTGATCGGATGCATATTGATCCTGGTTCTTCCATAAGCATCATTCCGAAGGGTCTGTTACATCATCTCCGCATTCCTATGCATCGCCTGACGCCAACAAGTACTGCCATCAGCGGTTTCAATTCGGGCAGGAGCTACCCGATTGGGAAGTTTTGCTTGAAGTGCTAAATTGGCGATCTTCAGTCAGAAGTGACCTGTTACATCATAGAAGTGGACACTTCCTACAATATCCTCCTGGGGCGCCCTTGGATACGCGATTACATGATCGTGCCTTCCACGCTGCACCAGTGCTTCAAGTATGTTGACAAACACGGCTTCGTGAGGACAGAATTTGCCGACATCGATCCCTTTAAAGGGGTCGAATCCTACTACTCAGACTCCTGCTTATACGAGAAGTCGAAGAGGCACCTTGGCGAAGCAGAGGTACAAGCTCAAACTGAGACAGCCACAGGAGCAGAAGAACCTCTGACGATCTACCTCCAAGCTAGCAAACCTGGCAAATTCGTACCCCTTACGGCCGCTCTGCGTAAGGACGCAAGCAGCCTCTCGGCACAAAAGGGGAAAATGATAATCCGGCTGCCAAGGTCCGGCCAAACGCCAAGACCCACAACGGAGCCACTGACAATCAGACTGCCTAGAGTCGGTCAGCCACAAATGGAGAAGCTCAATCCCTCCGACAAGCCAATGACGATACGTCTTCCCAAAAAGAATCGTCAGCCCAATGCAAAGTCTGGGGCTTCTAGCGAGCCAACCACTCCCCGCCCAGCATCGAGTACCAAACTGGGGGTCGCTAGTTTGCCAACGACTCTACGTTCTGCTCCACCAGCGGAACCCCTGATGATCAAGTTGTCCAAGTCATCCTCTCAGTCTTCATGTATACAGGGGGTGGCCGAAGAAGAACCAGAACTGGCCAAGTATGTGGCTGCTCACACTGATGTTCCATCCGCAGATGATGTAATCCCGTTAGAAAAGATACCTTACTTCATCAATAAAGGGCTATCTTTGAACTACATCGAGCTTAATAAGCTTTGTACAATGTATGCTATGGAACACGGTATGGGCACTCACCTACACACACAGGTGACAAATGTTTACACCGCAAATCAACTTACTCCCGTGGAAGACGCTTACCGCATAATCGAGGGAGGGGACCATCCAATCATCTTCGGTCGGAAGAATAATCCACAGCCCTTCAAGATGGAAGAAGTTGAGCTCAAACCCGACAACGGAAGAATGTCCCTTTATCTGTATAGTTCCCAATCCAAGTACCTTATACAAAAACAAGGATATGATCTGGGAACTACACCAGGCTTGAACTACGGAACTGGACGGCGGTTACCCTTACAATCGCCGATCCTGGCTGGTAAACCACGAGATTACTATAACAAGACCAGACGTGGGCTAGGTTATGTCACACCCATGACAACACCCGAAAGCTCAGACAAAGAATGCGACTGGCACTCATACTCAACCGGATCACCCACTTCCGATTCGGATATCAGCATCGGGGACATGCTCAGGCAAGTCCTGTCTGTCAATATGGCATTCGCCGATGCTTACGAAGAAGGTGAAGACTTTCCTGAACTCCTCGAATTAGAGCCGTGGGCCAAACAGCTAGATGCGCAATGGGAGAAGCGTTTTGATCAAAGAGAGCCCCCTACTGAAGATGAGGTCATGCAAGTGGATCTCGGCAGCGACTCTTCTCCAAAACCAATCTTCGTTAGTAAAAGCCTGACAGACGAAGAGCGAGAATCACTACTAGAACTTGTCAAAGAATATATTGATGTGTTCGCTTGGAGCTACGAAGACATGCCAAGGCTAAAACCCGATATTGCTCTTCACAAGCTCAACATTCGGCCAGATGCAAAGCCAGTCAAACAACAGCAACGACATTTCCGCCCCGACGTCATGAATGCCATTGAAGCTGAGGTCAGCAAACTGATAGCCAGCGGCTTCATCCGTGAGGAACAGCATCCAGACTGGGTCGCCAACATAGTACCAGTTCTCAAGAAGAATGTAAAGATTCGAATCTGTATCGACTTTCGCAATCTGAATGAGGCGTGTCCTAATGATGAGTTCCCCCTCCCTATCACAGACATCATGATTGACAACACCTGCGGCTTTGAGCGTATGTCATTCATGGATGGTTTTTCGGGGTACAACCAAATCAAGATGTCTCCCGACGATGAAAAACATAAATCATTCCGAACACCAATAGGCACGTTCTGCTACACAGTCATGCCTTTCGGTTTAAAGAACACTGGCGCCACCTATCAGAGAGCTATGAGCATCATCTTTAGAGACCACTTGCACAAAATAGTGGAATGCTATGTTGATGACATCGCTGTCAAGAGTCGCTATAAGGGAGACCATCTGTAGGATCTGAGGACAGTATTCAACCTCATGCGGGCGCACAACTTAAAAATGAATCCTACCAAATCCTTCTTGGGTGTATCCAGTGGAAAATTTCTGGGTTTTATCATTACCGCCGTGGGAATCCATATAGATCCGGAGAAGACAAAGACAATCATGGAGATGAGTCCCCCGAGAAATCTCTGTGAACTCCGAGGCCTTCAAGGGAGGCTAGCCTACATCATGAGGATTATCTCTAACCTCTCCGGGCGATGTCAGCCTTTCACCCATATCATGAAGAAGGACGTCTCATTCGTATGGGATGAAGAATGCCAGCGTGCCTTCGACAGCATCAAAGAATATTTGTTGAACCCTCCAGTCCTGGTGGCCCCGGTTGCTGGAAAACCATTCCTGCTCTATGTACGAGCAATGGAGCATTCCCTCGGCGCTCTGCTAGCACAAAACAACGACGCAGGCCATGAGCAAGCTATATATTACCTCAGTCGAATGATGATCGGGCCAGAGCACCGATATACTGCCGTGGAGAAGGAATGCCTCGCCCTGGTGTTCGCCATTCAGAAGACGCGACACTATGTCACGGGGCAAACCATACATGTGATATCACGAGTCAACCCCCTCAGGGTCCTCATGACTAAACCAGGGGCACTCAGCTCTCGCCTCGCTACATGGGCGATATTACTGCCCCCCTATCATATGATCTTCGTCCCGCAAAAGGCTGTTAAAGGTCAAGCTCTGGCAGACTTTTTAGCAGCCCACCCAGGCTCGGAGTCGGCCAAAATATATGAAAAAATCCCAAATGGGACCGTCGACTCGCATGCGGCCTCTCACGATGATATATGGCGAATGTTCTTCGACGGTGCTTCAAGGACCGGACCCAAGGGCAACATCGTCGTCGGAGTCGGGGTGGTGCTGGTTTCTCCTTCCGGACTGGTGATCAATCGCGCTTACTCCCTCACAGAACCATGCTCTAACAATGTGGCCGAGTACAACGCTTTAGTCATTGGCCTCCAACTTGCAAGAGAGCTGGGGGTAGAATATCTTGAAGCATACGACGATTCGCAGTTAATCGTCAATCAGATCCGGGGTTCGTACGAAGTCCGCCATGAAGACATGATCCCCTATCACCAAATAGCGATCAACATCATCTCGTCATTTGAAGGGTTCTTCATCGAACACGTCCCCAGACTCTAAAATATCGAGGCCGATGCCCTAGCAGGCCTTGCCGCTTCCCTAGCAGTCCCAAACAATATTTATCATTTGGTGGACGTGATAGGCCATGAACTGGTTTGTCCCAAGAATAACGTTCAATTCGTGGCGAGTTATTCCGCTCAGACGATCGACGAAGTACCAGACTGGAGACAACCATTCATTGACTTTGTAGTCTACGATATTCTGCCGGAGAATCCGAAGGAAGCCACCTCTATCAGAAGGCGTTCTCTCAGATTCTTCTACGATACAGAGACAAAAATGCTGTATCGCCGATCCTACGATGGATTATTGCTTCGATGTCTGTCAAACGCAGAAGCCAAAGAAGCCGTACGTGAAGCTCATGACGGTGTCTGCGGGGCCCATCAGCCTGGTCTAAAATTGCAAGACCGTCTTCGCCGAATGGGCTACTTCTGGCCCACGATGGTAGCAGATGCAATAGACTATGCAAGAAAGTGCAAAGCCTGCCAAGTCCACACGGACTTCATCCACCAGCCATCCGAATTTCAACATCCGACAGTGGCGTCCTGGCCATTCGAAGCATGGGGAATGGATATCATCAGTCCGATCACTCCACCTTCTTCTCGAGGACATCGTTTCATACTCGCAATCACGGATTACTTCTCCAAATGGGCGGAAGTTGTTCCGCTTGCAGAAGTGAACACTTCAAACGTGATCAGCTTCCTCAAGCATGATGTCATCTATCGCTTTGGACTGCCCCGAAGGATCATCCACGATAATGGTCCGCAGTTCGTAAGCCACGCCTTCTATCGATTCTGCGACAAGCATCGAATTCAGAATATTACTTTGATGCCATACAATCTGGCAGCGAATGGGTTGGTAGAAGCATTCAACAAAATTATCATCAAGTTGCTCAAAAAGTTCGTATCATCCAACAAACACGACAGGAACGAGAAGCTTGGTGAATGCTTATGGGCGTACCGTACTACAGTCCGAACGGCCACCGGGAACACACCATTCTCCCTGGTGTACGGGAGTGAGGCAGTTCTACCATTAGAGACTCAAATACCCTCGCTCCGCGTCGCTCTCACTTACCAATTGACGACGGACGATAACTACCGTCGCCGGCTACAAGAGTTGGAGGCCTTAGATGAAAAGCGCCGATTGGCTCAGCAATGAATCGAGCTATACCAAGCACGCATCTCCGGAGCCTTCAACAAGAAGTTTAAAATCAGAACATTCCAAGTGGGCGATCTCGTTCTGGCAGTTCGGAGGACGATGGTTATGACTCACAAAACCGTCGGCAAATTCCAGCCAAAGTGGGAAGGACCATTTATCATTGAGGTTGTATTCTCCAACGGTGCTTACCGCCTCGCAAAACAAAACGGAGACTTGCTCATGTTGCCCGTCAACGTCAAGTTCCCGAATAAATATTATGTCTAAACCACATTCTCCAAATCTCGGAGTGTTGAGTTATGTACCCTCTGGTACCGCTGAACTCACTCCAAAATTCCTAGATTATTGAGTTATGTACCCTCCGGTACCGCTGAACTCAGTCTCCAAATCCCAGATTATTGAGTTATGTACCATCCGGTACCGCTGAACTCTCATCCACAAAATCCCAAATTGCTGAGTTATGTACCCTCTAGTACCGCTGAACTCACATTCTTCCTCCAAATATCCCAGATTGCTGAGTTATGTACCCGCAGGTACCTCTGAACTTACATTCCGATTACGCTTTTAGGTAGTAAGTCATGTATGACCATACCTCTGAACTTATTCCTCTGTAAGAGCTCCTTCCTCATGATCCACTACCCGCACTCTCAGTGCACAAAAAGGGTAACAGATCCACAAATTTCCCAAAATGACCACGTCGATGTTACCTCTGAGTCGTCTCACTTCCGCCAAAAACAAATCACCCCTCTACATAAAACTTCCATGTCCTCATTACCTCTGAGTCGTCCTATGTACCCCTTCATGGAGCCCACTCCTGCCATGTCCTCATTACCTCTGAGTGGGAAGGCTCCATCGAAGAAACCCCCAAACTTGCCATGTCCTCATTACCTCTGAGTAAGTATGTTGGTTCTCTCCCAACTTATTGTCCGTACCCAGAACCAGGGTACGCCAAGATAATAGGTTCACAAAAAGTCTCCCATTGGGGCAACTACTACAAGAAAAGAACAGAGTGAATGTATTCTGTTCAAAATCAGTAACATTCACATGACTACATATCATGAGCAAGCCAGAAAAGTTCTCTATTATTTCATTCAGACAAGAAGGAAAAAGATTACATTGATGTCCAAAGGAAGCAAAACACAAACTGCAGCTAAAACAGACAAAAATATCAAGACAAAAGACGGACATTTGTGAGAGCCCACGAATCCTAGTTGCGGGGGTGCATATACCAATCCCTCAACCATTTCGCATATGAAGGATGTACTTGAGCAAAATTCTCGTCCGAAGTAGGAAGGTCAGAACTCCCAGTACTACCGTCGTCAAACTGGGGCTCCTCCTTTACAGCAATGGGCGCCAGCTCTCTTTGCTGTTCCTCCCGTTTTTGGTATTACCTCCTCCTTAACAAGCGATGACTCTTGTTTGAAAGGGGGCGGCAGCTCTTCCTTCACAATGATCTCAGCCTTCGGCAGGGTTTCTGCAATAATCAAAGATAAAAAGAAATAAAGTTAGGAGATTGTCGGAGGCTCATGCGGCCCACTCCAGACGAGCTTATACGGTCCCGTTTAATGGGGGCTCCATGCGGCTCGATTCAGGTGGACTCATGCGGCTCTGTTCAATGGGTCATCATGCGGACCAGTCTGTGAAGCGTCTAGACAACTCCCATGAGGCTCGGACATGGGATATACCCTCATGCGGCTCGAACGTGGGATGCACGTGCGGCCCATACAGCTTGAACAATTCGGTAAAAGACGCATTCAAGGCTTGTGCATAAAGCATGCAACAGAGCCGTCTTCGTTAGGGATTCGAAGTAGATGATCTTCCTAAGACCTTACCCTTAATGACAGGGTGAGCGTCGGTATGAACCCTAGGCGCCGCTGCCGACGTAGAGGCCACTCCCTTTCCCTTCGTCGTAGCCTTCGTCGCAACCTTGGAGGACTTGGGAGCCATTGTTATCTGATGATGATAAGAGAAGGAAGACGAAGATAAGAAAAGCTAGGGCAAGAAGAATCGAAGAGAGAGAGAGAATAAAGAAGTCTCTTCGTCCCAAACACGCTTCAATTTATAGGCGGAGCCCATAGACCGACGCCTCGATCTGTGTGCAGCATAACCGACTCCTCGGGTATCAAGGCAATCGGACTATTCAAGGCTAAACACTTGGGATCCTACCCCAAAAAGTGGGTTTAAATCTGACAGCAAATCAAAGGCAATCAATGCAAAGATTTGTACACGTGGCATGAAGACGTGGCAAGGAGCCTATGCGGCCAAGCAGCCCATGCGGCTCAGATGGCCATGCGGCTGAGGAGGCCATGCGGCTGAGACATCCATGCGGCCAGAACATCCTATACGGCCCGAAGAGTTTTTACATGACCATGCTTCTTATTCAAAGTATTTTAATTTTGCAAATTGAAAACTTTGAAGGGGGACTTGTAGAAGCATGGAAAAGAATAAAGAAAGGCCTATGCGGCTCCGACAGAAGGATCCCCATACGGCTCAGGATCCCCATACGGCTCAGAACTCCATGCGGCTCAGGGGTCCATGCGGCTCGGATAGTTCCATGCGGCTCAGAAAGAAGCCACGTGGCCTTCAACAGTTCTTCTCTACATTCGGCTGCATTTAATGCCCTGACGGCTGCTCGGACAAATAATAGCTATGACAGCTCTGACATAAGGACGTAATAATGACTCTGACATGATGGCGTAATCCTAGGAGAGAGGAGAAAATCTCCTTACAGCTGGCAAAATCCACCAAGTCCCGAGGCCACTCCATGCGGCCGCTGCATTTATGCGGCTGCCCATCTGCATGCGGCTGTCTATCCCCATGCGACTGCCCATCTGCATGCGGCTGCCTATCCCCATGCGGCTGCCCATCCACGTGCGGCTGTCCATCCTCATGCGGCTGCCCATCCTCATGCGGCTGTATGCTTCATGCGGCTGAGAGGACCACCTATATGCGGCTCTGCCAGGACGGTCCATTTGAGATACGTGGCGCTCTTCGCGACAATTGAGACACGTGGCAGTCTTATCTTCCCTGGAACTATGGGTGCTAACAAATCCTAACAAAATTAGATTTATTGCGATCGTCATAATTTCCCAGATCAAATCAAATCAAGCAAATTGGACACGTGGCAGGCTTTCACAAATCATGAATATTCATGGCAATCAACATTTATTGCCCACAGAGATTTGATGCAATCACATTAATTGCTCAAATTTATTATATTCAAGATGAATGGCCCAGATTAAGTGATCCTTAACCGCCGACTTCTGAAGGAGGCAATCATTTGCAAACCCTAATGAGCACACCCCATTCCTATAAATAGTAAGGTGCCATTCCCTTGCAGACAGCAGAAGAGGAGAGAAGAGCAGAGAGACAGCAAAAAAAAGGAGAGAGCACTATAGAGACATCCAGAGATCTAGCAACCGAAGGCGCAAGGGAGTCTCCCCACACGTCCGAGAGCATTTCTTCACCAGAGCCAAGGCTACGTCCGATCGTCCAAGGAGTAAGGCAGAGCTGCCGTCGCTTTCCTGAGCCTCTACTATCACCTCCCAGAAAAAACTAAACAATTGTACTTAGATTGCTGTATCTAGGTTTTCGTCCCTAGGCTTTCTTTGTACGAGCGAGTTTGTATTGTGAAGTGAAAGTCCAGTCCTCCGATATAATTGTTCTGTTCTTTTATAATCAATAGCAAACAGCCGTAACTGATTGCGAAAGGATAGGAGCGAATAATGGAAAGATTCGAATGAATTAAATTCAAATCCCACAAAAGATGGATCTGATTAATTGATCAATCTTTCCATAATCGCTCAAATCTTCCAATCAGCCACATTAGAAAATGCCTGTGCCCCTTAGCCCACTCAGCCCGTCAGCCCGCGTGTAGCTGCGAAGCAGCACAGCAACACAGTAGCATACCAACGCGGCATCATCGCAAGTGCACAGGAGCGCAACACAGCACAGCAAGCACGGAGGCATGCAGCGCAGCATTACAACCGCGCAGGCACGCAGTTCAGTACCGCACTCGTGCATCACAACACAGCACCGCAAGCACACAAGCGCACAACACAACACCACAAGTGCGCAGCTACGCTGCAGCCCCGCGGCTCCTGCGTAGCTCCTGTACGTGCACATGTGCGGCCCCTGCACATGCACCTACGCATGCGTCTCGTGCAGAAGACGAGCACACGAGCGCATCAACTGCGTACAAGGTGCCACACGTCGATGCTGACGTGCTAAATGCAAAGTGTGCCAACAAAGAGCCACTTTGCGTCCTTGAGCCCGAGTTCGAGTCAGAGCCCGAGTCCGAGTCTGAGCCCGAGTCCGAGTCCTAGTCCAATTCACTTAGCCCTTCGGGGCTTAGCTCCATAGAAAAATTATCCCATCAGCATGACAAAAACCATTAATGCTTCTTTGTTGGGATAGCTATCTTTCTATTAAAAAAATACCCCCACATGGCACTCACATGGCACACATGTGCCACACCTCATGTGATCTCTCAACACAAGCAAAGCTTTATATAGAGATATAATTTATTAGGCCTAGGCAATGTGGGACTATTTTTCTAGTCTCTAAGGAAAAATACCAACAATCTCCCACATATCTCTACATATGGGTTGAGCGTTCCCCACAGTGACTGTCCATCATGCAATAGGATAGATGTTGCTACGACTTGAATCTTCCAGCATGGGTTAAATTGCAGCATGATACAAGAATGGACTAAGCCTTGAATTCTGCACCATAACTGTAATTCTTTCGACTCATATAATAACATCAACAGTGCTTCTGGTTGCACATTAAAGGCCTTGTGTCAGCCTAGTTTTGGTGTATGTATCTTGGGTGGCTATAATATATTTCTCAAGAGACGGCCTATATCTCTATCCATACACTTTAGGTGAGTTCTTTTAACTTTGGCATGAAGCATTTTTCTTTCTTACGGTGCTATACCGCTATGACATGGCCCGAAGCTGAGATACTTTCTCATGTGGTGGCATACCACATGTAGCATGCGGCCCAGCCTCTTTTTATGCCAAACTACCCAGTATGAAGCCTTTTGCTTCTTTGTAGTGTTACGCCACCGTGACATGGCTTCGAAAGCCGGGGCACTGCCTTATGTGGTGTCACCCACTGTAAAATGAGGCCTAGCCTCTTTGTAGTGCTGCCTACCACTCTTCATCATACAGAATTAGGCCCTCTTACCTATGTGCGGTGCTACGCCGCTGTGACTTGGCCCGAAGCCGAGGCTTTACCCTCATGTGGTGTCACCCCACTGTAGCATGGAGTACTACGCTCCTTTCTAGTATCATGCTACCCGTACTTCCTGTAAAGTATGCGAGACATTCCAGATGCCCGAGAACTCATTAAGGCTTCCAAGCTATCCTTCTACAGAACTTTGTTCTTTTTAAAGAACAATCAGTAGACAACAGTGGTTCTGGGTTCATAACCCTGTAACATCCCAAAGGATTGCCCACTGCTCCAAATATTCTTCCAGTCATTGGTCCTTCTTTGAACTAAAAGCTAGATGCCTAGTAGATTTTTCTTTGAACTAATAGCATAAAGCTATATAGTAGGATTACAAAGACATAATATCGGAGTATCTTCAAGCCCATCTTACCTACTGTGTCTTCAACCAGTTCGCACTTAAGACCTATGGTGAACGAATCTGCCAGATTCTCCTAATCCCGAACATCAAATACGGCAATGACTCCTCTTTTAGTAAGATCATTTACCGCCATGTGCCTTAGGCCCACAGTCCTCTTCTTTTCATTGAATAGGTCATTCGATGCCACCGCTGTAGTTGCCTGGTTGTCGTAGTATATCAGTACCGTCGGTATCTGCGCACCAACCATTGGAAGATCATATATGAGCTCCTAAAGCCATTCCGTTTTATCTGCTGCAGCCGCTAGTACATAGAACTCAGATTCAATAGAAGAGTGAGACACTATACTCTACTTCTTTGACTTCCACGATATAGCAACTCCACCCATGGAGAAGACGTATCCTCCTATGGACCTTTCACTCTCTACTTCTGAGCACCAGCTTGCATCGTTGAAGCCTTCCACTACTATTGGATCTCTGCAGTAGTGTAGTGCATACTTCTGAGTCCTTTTGAGATATCTCATAACCCTCTTCACAGCTTTCTAGTGCTCCATACCTGGATTGCTCGTGAACCAACTTAGAATCCCTACGACAAAAGCTATGTCAGGTCTTATGGAAGTAGTCGCATACATCAAACTCTCGTGACACTTTCCCTTGGATTTGGCTTCAGCTTCTTCTCACACCTATACAGCGTATCGATCCCTAGGAAGATCCTGATATCCATAGCATGCGAGCATCTTCTCAATGTAATGAGACTGTGACAATGCAACTCCATTTTCCGTTCGGATGATCTTAATCCTCAGGATAACATCAGCTTCTCCTAAGTCCTTCATGCTTAACTTAGACGAGAGGAACTTCATTGTCCCAATGACACTTGCAAGATCTGTACCAAAGATCAGAATGTCGTCTACGTACAGACAAACAATAACTTCTCTCCCTTCAGCAAACTTTGTGTACACACACTTGTCCGTCTCGCTGACCCTGTAGCCATTTGATCTTATTACTTTATCAAACTTCTCAAGCCATATCTTGGGAGCTTGCTTCAAACCATATAGAGATTTCACCAACTTACAGACTTTGTCTTCGAGGCCCTTGATGACAAATCCTTCTGCTATTGTATGTAGATCTCTTCGGCCAATTCACCATTCATAAAAGTGGTCTTAACATCCATCAGATGAATTACCATCTTGTAAATTACGCTCAGAGCAATCAACATCCTGATGGTCGTCATCCGCGCTACTGTAGCATATGTGTCAAAATAATCGATCCCCTACTTCTGAGAAAAACCCTTGGCAACTAATCTTGCCTTGAACTTGTCAACAGTTCCATCGACCTTCATCTTCTTCTTGAAGATCCATTTACATCCGATTGGTTTTGCTCCTTTAAGCAGATTGACCAATACCCATGTGTTGTTGGAGGTTATCAAGTTGTACTCATCATTAATAACCTCCTTCCAGAAGACAGCATCTCTGGTCTTCATCGCCTCGTCATAGGTAAGCGGGTCTACTTCCACATGATAGATGACAAAATCTTCTCCGAAGTCCTTTTGTCTCCTCACTTACTTAGATACAGGTCCTGCAAGTTCTGGTTCAATAGTTGTTTTTGTAGCAACAACATCCTTTTGGACTACTTCTTCGTAAGGAAGTTGAGCCTTCTGTGCACTCTCATTGTTCTCCGGAATGTCCGCGAGAACAATGTTCTTGTACCTTGCAAATTTATCTTCAAAGAATTCTGCATCGCGAGATTCAATGATATGATTTGACTCAATGTCAAGGAACCTCCGAGCATCACTCTTATCAGCATGACCCTGGAATATAGTCTTCATAGTCCTTATTCCTAGTATTTGAATCTTCAAATCCGAAAGCTTCACATATTCCAGACACCCCCACACTCGAATGACATTCAAGTTGGGTCTAACCTTGAACCAAATTTCATAAGGAGTGACATCCAAAAAGCATGCGGTACTCTGTTCAATATCAATGTAGTCGTAAGCACTGCTTCACCGAGAAGCAATTTGGAAGACCCGCAGTCAGCAGCATTGAGTTCATCATCTCTCATTGATAATTCCATATTCTCTATAGAATGATGTGAATTCATGAGACCTATACTCGCCACCTCGATCACTTGTGAGTCTCTTGAGTTGTTATCCGGTTTGACGCTAGGCTTCAGCCTTGAAGTCCTTAAATTTTTCAAACGCTTAATCTTTAGACTTGAGTAGATAAACGAACACGTACTTTGAGAAGTCGTTGATAAAAGGAATAAAATATTTCATCCCGGCCTTTTTGGAGAATACTTTGAAGTCACAGATATCTGAGTGCACCAACTCCAGAAGATCTATACTTCGCTTTACCTGCTTGAACGGTTTTCTTGTAATCTTTGGCTGCGCACAGACCTCACACTTCTCCAACTCCTTACCCCCACATTTGGAGATAAGCCCTAAACTAGACATCTTGTTTATTCTTTTACAATAAACATGTCCAAGTCTATTATGGCACAATTCAAGAGAATAACCAGAAGAAGAAACTGCATTCACTATCTCCATAGGAGTTACAAGTTGAAGTTTGAACATCCTTTTGGTGCAAAAGGCCTTTCCGAAGTACGATCTTTTATAGGACATAACAACTTGACCAGCGTTAATGTCCATCCTCAAGCCTGTGTTGCAGAGCAGGCTTCTAGAGACCATTTTCTTGGCAATATCATGTATGTCCTTCACATTCTAAAGTGTCAGCGACTTCCCTGAAGTCAGTTGCAATACCACCGTCCCGATCCCGAGTACTTCAGTTTGTGTCTGGTTCGCCACCATAACCTTCTCAAAAATATGTTGGTACGTGGTGAATCACTCCTTCTTTGAGCAAATATGGTACGAGGCCCCAGTATCTATCCACAAGTCCGTGTCAATCCCAGCTGAGTCAACCTGCGCAATCATAGCAACAAAGTTAGCCTCACCTTGCTCCTTTGTTTTTGGTTTTTCATTGCAGTCCCTTCTCCAGTAACCTTTCTTGCCACAGTTGAAACAAGTCCAAGATTCTTTGGACTTGGGCTTGAATTGAGTCGACTTCACCTTCAGATGGTGAACGTATTTCTTATTTTGGTAGGGAGCCTTCTGCTTCCCTTTGGAATTTCCACTTTGCACCATGTTCGCCTAAGCCATCTTCTTGGACAAGGCGTCCACTTTGAGTTGAGCCTTTAACTCATCTTCAATATGTATCCAGTGCAAGAGGCGTTCTAGATCCACTTTCATCTTCTTGCGATGCATGTCCACGATGAAGTTGCTCCATCCAGGTGAGTGCACCAACTCCAGAAGATCTGTACTTCGGTTTACCCGCTTAAATGGTTTTATTGTAATCATTGTCTGCGTACAGACCTCGCACTTCTCCAACTCCATATCCTTACATTTGGAGATAAGCCCTAGACTAGACATCTTGTTTATTCTTTTACAATGAACATGTCCAAGTCTATTATGTCACAACTCAAGAGAATAACCAGAAGAAGAAACTGCATTCACTATCTCCATAGGAGTTACAAGTTAAAGTTTGAACATCCTTTTGCTGCAAAAGGCCTTCCCGAAGTACGTTCCATTATAGGACATAACGACTTGACCAGTATTAATTTCTATCCTCAAGCCTGCGTTACAAAGCAGGCTTCTAGAGACCAGATTCTTGGCTATAACATGTATGTTCTTCACATTCTGAAGCGTCAACGACTTCTCCGAAGTCAGTTGCAATACCACCGTCCAGATCTCGAGTACTTCAGCTTTTGTCTGGTTCGCCACCATAACCTTCTCAAAAATAGGTTGGCACGTGGTGAACCACTCCTTCTTTGATAAAACATGACACGAGGCCCCAGTATCTATCCACCAGTCAGTATGAATCCCAGCTGAGTCAACCAGCACAATCATAGCGACAAAGTTAGCCTCATATTGCTCCTTTTGTTTTGTTTTTTCTTCGCAGTCCCTTCTATAGTGGCCTTTCTTGCCACAGTTAAAACAAGTCCCAGATTCTTTGGACTTGTGTCACGACACGCACCTACTGTGAGGGTACGACTACGTAACAGCGTCCAACCTACGCCGCAGTGTCGGTAATAGAACGATGTTCTAGGTCACTATCTAACCAACAACTCACGCAATTATATAGTGTACTTGTCAAAATCTCAACTCCGAACGGAGGACAAGTATAGATATAACAAAATCTCAATCACAGACTAAGTACGATATGATAACACAGAAGTTATAACTAAGACTAAATAATATCAACAATATCAACTACTAAATAATATCTCAACAAACTCAAATACAAACTCATATCTCAAGTTATTTACAATTCAAGTTCTAAAACATGAAAACAAAACCAAGTCAACTAGCTAGTCTCCCGATCACTCTCAGTGTCGAGGCCAAAGGTAGCTAAACCATCTCCTGGTCTATAGTGTGTAGGACAAGTGTCCTCAGGGCAATCATCTGTAAAATTTCAACAGGTCCAGTCAGGACAAGAACGAGCACATCTCATCTAGAAAATCCAAGTAAATGACAGAGAACTATAAAGAAGTTATAAACAGTTGTATTGATGAACATGTCAGTTTATATTCAGGTGATGGTATAGAGAGACAGATAAAGTACAAGGAAAGTAAGGTAACTAAACAAGAGAAGAATCATGGCAATGAAGACTGTAAATAGAAACTAGCTGAACTAGAGTAACATGATATAAGTCCAGACAGTAAATATAAACAAGTATAAAACTCAAGTAAATCCAGACAACATAAATCTGATACCAGGTGATTCCAGTACAAGATGAGTCAAGTATAAGATGATTCCAGTCAGTGATCAAGGATTCCAGGGTGAGTCCAGACTATATTCTAACAGTGTGTTTTAAACTACCGAGATCGACATGTAAACGGCTATAGGTAATCCGGCACATCACACACTCGGCCGGATGTGAGATGGCTATCATTCCAGTTTGATTCCAGCATGAGGGATGATTCCAGAATTGGGGTATGTCTACATGTCTTACTCAAGTATTTCCCCTCCCAACAAGTACAAGTGAATCCAGAATACTATACGAGAATCGAGATGAGTCCAGCCAAACATGATGATACCAGCAAGTGATTCCATGGTGATTCCAGTAGGTGATTCCAGTAATAGAAGCCAAACATGATGACACCAGTAATAGAGGCCAGACAATATGGTATATGTGTCGCATACAAGATTCTAGAAATATCTATACGTGTTGTAACAGAGAATCACATACAAATAACTAGAACTGAAGTACAGTAATTGACAAATAAATGAGAGAACTATCAGAAAATGTACTCGCCTGATACTCTGAAAAGAGTAGTGTAATGTCAGATGTCTACACCGGAGTCACAATGTCCTAAATAGAGCAGTACAGGTTATAATATATTGAAAATAAGGTAAATGAAGTTTATGATGCAATCTACATGATTTCTAGGTCAAACTAGGTCCAAGTCAAACTTTGGTCAACCTTGGTCAGTTACACTAGTCAAACTAGGTCAACTAGGTCAAGCCTAACCCAAACAAGTCTGAATAGGCCTAGCCAGGCTATTTTAGCAAGCACACATCATTTCAAGGCTATACAAGCCAACAACACACATTCCACATGTGTATACATGTCATATACACACATGCCACATCATAGGAACCATAGGCTATATGCCATATATATAGTCCACACATATTTTATATATAAATTAATATAAATGTCATATATATATAAATATACATATTATACAAGAATATATATATATATATATATATATATATATATATATATATATATATATATATACATTTAGAGGGATAGGCATGTGTTTGTGTGTATAACTAACATGTGTGTGTGTAGTGAATATAGGAAACTATGAGCAATGTGTGTATGTGTGTCAAATAGTGTAATAGAAAAACAGTATTGTGCGTGTGACTAACATGTGTGCATGAATGAGTGACAGGGCTATAGGGTGTGTTTGAGTAGTGTGCTATATAGTTCAAATGTGTGGGTGTGCTTACCTTGGTTTGAAGGTGTGTGTGTGTAGAGGACATAGGGAAATCAGTGTGTATACAGGAGTCTGAAATTAGTGTAATGTGGATAGTGTGGTTGTGTTTACCTAGTGTTCAGTTTAGGCATATATTACCTATCCAAGAAAAGGGAAATTGGGAATGAATACCAATCCTTCTCTCATGATGGATAAAACAACTCAATGTCTAAGACTAACAGTAAACAAGTTGACAGATCTCTAATGGACAGAACAAAAATGGATGGGGCTGAACTAATATGTATATGTGATTGAATTCAATAAATAGGCAAGAATGGGACTGAAATTAAATGAAAGGAATTGAACATGAACTGGGGCTGTACATATGGCTAAGGCTCATGCTCAAGCTCAACATTATGATACAGGAAAGGGGAGACTGAACAAATCCCCAGGGGTTTGAACTTAATGATTTGCAGGTAGGTGAACATATACACAAAGGCTGGGTCAGGGTACAAATGGGGCAGTGGTGTTCTGATACCTCAAATGTTGGCCAAGTTTCTAGTAGGTAGGACAACAAGGCTCTACTTATCTGCTACTAGGTAAGGGAAAACTGGATATTTCAAGTAAAATGGATCAACCACCTTCTTTAGATTGTGAACTGGACTTAAATGGGAATGAGAACTAATATGGAGTATCAATATACTGATACAAATTTTGAACTATCCATGAGGAAAGCAATGGCTGAACATAGGGTTCAATCTGATACATTGACGTATCAAATGAAGAGGATAGGCTAACACTTGATATTTAAAGTCTAGACTGAAACAAAATAAAGTGGACATAAAAGAATGGACAGATCCATCTATAGAAGAGTACACCATGAATCAAATGTAGGTAGAACATATCCAGGTATACACTTGACTAGTTGTGAAGGGATCGTGTAAAACTGACCTGGGAGGTGGTCAGATGTATCAAGGGTCAGAGGGTGATGAGTGTACAAGTGAAATGTGAGTGAAATACAAGTGAACTATCAAATCTGAGAATGACACTATCCGAGTGGTGTCACAGGGTGAATGAGGGCATGTGTCCATTGGTGTACAGTAAAGTGAATGAGTGAACGAGTGTGTGAGTATTCAGTCTTAACAGTCCTTTTCAAAGCCCAAGCAATTCTAAACCAATCATTACCACAATCATAAATTCTATTAAAATTTAAACACAGCAAAATATAGGATGCCATATTGAAATTTGAACCAAACAGTGTACTCTCAGGTTTAGAATTTAACAGGGAACAGTGAAAGCTCAAAACTGGTATCAGTTAGTCAATTCGATTCAAACCAATGCAAATTAAACTAATTCTTATGCCATCAACTACCCTAACATGCTAGGCTAACCCCCAGGTATGAATATAGGTGTACAACAATCGAACTAACCACACAAAATAGGTTAATGTACATTAGAAATTCTCAGAAATCTCAGGTTGACAGTTTGGTATAAGAAAATTAGGGAAGAACCCAAGTTGACATTCGAAAGTTACATAACACATCAAAATAATGGCCAAGGTAGTGTCGTATAGGTGTCATAGAGCCACACGAGTCTCGTGGTATCCCCACGACAGGACACAGTGTGTCCAACCTGTTTAAACACACACAGACACACACACAGGCACACAGCGTCGTGCACGCGTGTGTGTCGCTCTAGGACATGACACGTGACACTTTATGCCACATGGACGTGTCCCTAGGTTCGCCAGGACTAGGGGAACGTGTTTAGGAGTCTGCCCTGTGTCCACGTGTATTGTGTCACATGTACGAGACACGTTTCAGACGCGTGTTATGTGCGCGCTCGTGTCAGGCTACGACCAGTGCAAGTGAGATTTCTCACTAACCACTCGATCGTTTTGCCTCAAAATTCGTGTGGGCGATGGCAGACAGTGCCCCTACGTGCCCACCAAAATGCATATCAGATCGTGTCGTGTCGTGTCTTGTGAGAACTGGACACGCAGCAGCAGGGCAAAGTACTGTGCACAGACAAGTTCTATCCTTGTGTCCCCGTGTCGAAAATACACATAAAAACACACTAATTCCAACTCAGTCCTATACCATTACAATCTACACATAATAGGCTTCCTAAATATATAATTTGTTTTAAAAACCAAAAACAAAAAGTTCTAAGAGGCATTTCGTTGAACACCTATGTACAAACATTGATACGTGTCCGATACGGACACCAAATGGACACGAAATTCACCCAAATTCTAGGGACAGCTAGGGGACACCTGCAAGAAAAAACCACAAAATGAAGTGTTCCTCCTTGCTAGCTCGGATCCCCAAATTGCTCAAAATCTGGAATTACTCTCCATAAACAGGAAATAGAAGGGTATTAGGCTCTAATGCAAGAAACTAGAGTTAAAAAGGATTTAAAATAAGAAATCTATGGATTGGGGAAGAATGGACAAACATTCTTTTTCCTATGTGTTGGAATGATACAAAAGAGGCAAGAACTAATTAGGAGAATATTTATAGGGAAGGGGGAGCCCTAGTGGCTAGTCATAAAGTGAATTAGGTTTAGGGTTTAGTCTAATGGGCTATGGGCCTAGTTGCACTAGTCATGGAACCAATTTCTAAGTCTCAAGCCTATGGACCAAATCACCAATCCTCCTATTTCAAACTTGATCATAAGTGACCTAACTTGAGTTGACTTAAGTTAGACTAGGGTCCATACCATGTTATCTAAGTCACCAAAGTCAAGGTCAAAGTCTAGGACAGTCTCTTAAGTCACAGCTAGCAAAAGTCAAAATTAATCAATCACCAATGCAATAAATCCTAAAATAATTTAAAGAGGCCAAATGACCAAAACACCCTCATGCTCAAAAGTAAAAATATCATCCTAATGATATGGTCAAGCTCTAGGTCATGCAGTCTCTAGGGTTACACTAGTAGAACATCAAAATCACAAGTCATTGATCAAAATGGTTTTAAATTGATTTTAAAAATCACCAATAAATCATAATGTGATTTAAATGCAATAATAATGATTATAAATACAAAATTTCAAAAATACCCTCATTTCAGAAACTGAGTGTTACAACTTAGGCTTGAACTGAGCCGACTTCACCTTCAGATGGTGAATGTCTTTCTTATTTTGGTAGGGAGCCTTCTGCTTCCCTTTGGAATTTCCTCCTTTCACCATGTTCGCCTTAGCCATCTGCTTGGACATGGCATCCACTTTGAGTTGAGCCTTCAACTCGACTTCAATATGTATCCAGTGTAAGAGGCATTCTAGATCTACTTCCATCTTCTTGTGGTGCATGTCTACGATGAAGTTGCTCCACCAGGTGGAAGCTTGGCGACAATACCCCCGATGACAAAAGCATCGACCAAGGGTACGCCTTAGCTGCCAGCTTCTTACGTAACTTGAGGAACTCCTTGATTTGAGGCAACATGATTTTTTCGTCCTCAAATCTCATCCTCCAGACCTTTTTGGTCACATGGATCTTATTTCTGTTCTCATCTGCCTTGTAGAGATTCTCTACAGACTCCCAGACGTCCTTTGCATTGACCGTCTTGTTGTATGACTCCGCTAAAGGGTCCTCCATCGACTTCTGGATCAACAACTTGTAGAGGTTGTTATCCCGCCTCCACTTCGACTGCAAAGCCGTGGCTTCAGCAACCCTTCGAACATTTTCATCCTCTGGAATCAAAGGCTGAGAATCTGTCAACACATAGTCGACGCTCATGAGTTGAAGATTAAGGCTGACATTTCTCTTCTATATGTTGTAATGCTCCCCGTCAAACATCTCAAGTTTAAAACTTGTGCCGAGAAGTTGTGTACGATTGTTCTCTATCAGTTCTGAATCATGCTTTGAGATTGTTATTCCCGAAACAGATCGTTAGATGGAAATCTCGATCTCTTCGAAAGAGAGAGATGGATAACAATAACTTAGCTGGCAAAAAAATCACCGCAATTATGTTGGACGGATAAAAGCAACTTAGCAGGCAAAAAAAGATCACTATAATTCTGCTTGAGTGATTAAGATCACAATTATTTTGCTGGGGTGATTAAGATCACCGTTGCTCAAAGCAAGATTCGCCCTATTGCGATCTGCTCCCAGGAACCAGCAAGTTTGAAAGAACTTCTGGAACGCTCGCTGTCACCTCCTTTCATGAACTCGAAGAACTCCAATGGTCTCCAATGGCAACGGTGGCACATCTCTCTTCGTCTCTTAATTTCAGCATAAGTTTTTAATGAAGACACGAAGAGAGTATTTATAGAGGAGGGCCAAAACCTTAATTCTAATCCTGACCGTAATTGATTGCGAAAAGATATGAGAGAATAATGGAAAGATTTGAATGAATTAAATTCAAATCCCACAAAAGATGGATTTGACTAATTGACTCATTCTTTCCATAACCGTCCAAATCATCCAATCAGCCACATCAGGAACCGCCTTTGCCCCTTAGCCCACTCAGCCCGTCAGCCCGCGTGCAGCTGCGAAGCAGCACAACCACGCAGCAGTATAGCAAAGCGGCAGCACCGCAAATGCGCAAGCGTGCAGCGCAGTACAGCAAGCGCGCAGACGTGCAGCGCAGCACCGCAAGCGCGCAGCGTAGCATCGCAAGCACGCAGGCACGCAGCACAGCCCCGCTGCTCCTATGCAGCTCTTGTGTGTGCACATGCGCAGCCCATGCGCATACGTCTCGTGCAGAAGGCGACCGCACGAGCGCATCAGCTGCACATAAGGTGCCATGCGTCGATGCTGACGTGCAAAGTGCAAAGTGCACCAACAAAGCACCACTTTGTGCCCTTAAGCCCGAGTCCGAGCCCGAGAAAGAGTGCGAGTCGCTAAGCCCCTTCGGGGCTTAGCTCCATTGGAAAATTATTCCATGAGCATGACAAAAAGCATTAATGCTTCTTTGTTCGGTTAGCCTTCTTTCCACTTGAAAAATACCCCCACATGGCACCCATGTGCCACACCTCATGTGATCTCTCAACACAAGCAAAGCTTTATATATATATACAATTCATTTGGCCTAGGCAATGTGGGATTATCTTTCTAGTCTCTAAGGAAAAACACGAACAGACTCTTGTATAGAATTTTTTTCCCATGACACAATCCACTGCATCTTAGGCACAAAATCTAAAAATACATTCCATCACAAGGAAAGAGTCTCAATTCATTGTCCCGATGAATCGTGTAAACCCTCAAAAATGTTAGTTAATACTTTGTGTTTTTTCAAATTTTAAATTTTATAATTATTGATTTTAAATATTGTGCTTCGAAGATAATTTTTTTACTTTAAATTCTTTAGAAGGGAAGTAACAATTATTTTGAATAGTAAATATTAAAAATGTTTTCTAATTATTTCTAAATAAATGTTTTGAATTTTTGTAAATTTACTTTCATTTATTTAGATAGCATCAAATATTATTTTAATTATTTTGAAGATATTAAATTTTATTTTAAATTATTAGTCTGATCGATTATTGAGTAGATTTTTCTAGTTTTAAATTCATGGTTTTAAATTTTTTGATAAGTATCAAATATGGCTTAAATTATTTTGATAATATTAACTGCTAATTTGAACTACTATTCAATATTTGATTAAGATTACATTGATTTAAATTTTACTTGCTTTTGAATAATTGGATATTATTTACACTACATTGATATTATTATTACTATTGATAGGATAATTAATTAGTATTTTGAACTATAATATGCATAATTGCAAAAGAGATACAATATAAATTCAAATTGTTGTGTACTTGCCTGGATTGTCGTAAAAGTCTAGTCCAATGTCCATAAAACATGTGTCAAATAAGACACAATATTCCTTAGAAAATATTCTAAAATCTAATTATTCTTTCCTAATCTCTATTCTATAATCTAGTTTAGACACTTCTATTTATCAACTCTAAGTCTTATTTTATTTACTAATTATATGAGGCTATTCTATTATTCCCTAATTGTTAAACTTCTACTTGCCTATTATTACTCCTTCCTGGACTATAGTCCAAACCAGCCATATCTTAATATCAGCCCAAGCCCAAAATAAATTAAACTTACTAATGAGCCCAACCAATCGTAAGTGAATGGCTGAACATACCAGCATAACCTAGTACGTTAGTTTGCAATTTTCTCTGGCCCAAGTCTAAACTTCACCTAACACCAAATCCTGGCTATATACTAGTGGACTGATCTGTCTTATACTAGACAATTATTAACAATCACGATATAGGCAGCCCAACATAGCAACTACAATCTACTAATACACTACCGACCCAATACATACTAAAAATAACTTAAGCCCATCCTTATTTGCATCTAGTTCATATTTGAAACAGCCTATTAATTAAGCATCCAGCCTTTAGACTACTTATTTGAATACAGTGTTCTAAACACTTCCCACCTGATATTGAGTTATGATATATGTTCTAACACTATGTCCACCTCCAGAACACCATCAAGGCCCAGAAATCAGTTCGTATTCCCAACCTGATACTAACACCAATCTTCTGTGTCAGTTCCTTCTGACATGAGTCATGTCAACATTGAACACAGTACACAGCAAGCTCCTCAAATCTGTGTAAAAGTCAAAACAAAAATTAATATAAATCAAAGAAAATTATACCTGTAACATGTACTTGTCGACACAACACTCCTGTGTCAGATTCGTTTGCAACAGAGTTCTGAAACTCTACTGTGATAGGATGTCGAACACCTGGTGCTCGAGAGCAGAGGAAGAAAATGAGAGTTCATTTTGAATTCAAAATTAATGAAAATCAATAGAATTCAACACAATTAATCAGAAGGATTAAATTAACCAATTCAAGATCACTATAGAATGCTTCGATCATAATTTCGAAATCGGTTTGGCCGATCAAATATCCAAAAGAGTAATAACAGAAGAAAACAATGATCAGGGACTAATCGAATAAGAACAATATTTTACCGATCGATTAGTGGGTTCGTCGATGCCTACTGTGGATTCACCGAGATAAATCAACACCAACTGCCAGAACAACTGTCACAGAGCTAAGAATTGCTAGGAATTGGCCAATCAACTCGATCAGTATGGAGTAGTCAACCCCTAAGAAGACGTCGTAGATTGAAGACGTCATTGACATGCCGATCGAAGGAACTAGATCAAATTGATTCGATCTGTACTTTCAAATCGATCAAGACTCCATCGAGTTAAAAATAATGAAACGAAGAAGATCAAAGGAACTCACCAATCGTCGTCGTCGAGATCTCATCGTCGCCGCTGGAACGATTAGTCGACCGTACTGCCAAGGAGTCGAAGAGGAGATGTTGCACCTACACCACGACTAGAGAGGTCGCCATAGCCGCTCTACTCGAGCTTAGGGTTTGGGTTTTGAGGAGCTAGGTCGGTTGGGGAGGATGGACGAACAGGGAAGAAGGGGTTCTGTGAAGGGAGGGGCAGGGCTCCGCCGTGGTTGATGGAGTGAAGAATGGAGAGGAGTTTGGTCCCATTTATAAGCGCCAAAGGAATTGAGGCCGTTATGATCGGATGGTGGAGACCTCGTCGAAGTATGGCGATAAAATTGACGGCAGGGATGTATCAGCTAGGTCGGTGGAGGATCCTTCTAGAACTCCCTAGGTCGGTCACCCGCCGAAGACACGGACAAGGCTCTGCGCTCTACTTGCCGAGCGATCGTCTGCATATAAAAACAAAAGAGGAAGGAAGAAGAAGACTTAAAATCAAGTGAGTATAACCCCTCTGAGCTTTAAGTCCTACTCGATGGTCTCGGCCCAATAGGCCTATTAGGGAAGGAATGAAGAGATAAGAAAAGTAAGGAAAATAAATGTTTGGTTGAGATGGGCCTTGCTGTTTGGGTCCAAATCTGTGAGCTTAGCCCTGATTTGGGCTTTGGCTCAAATGAGAATTTAGCTAAAACCTATCTAAGGCCAATAGACTTTGAAAAAAAGTTTGGTTTGAAAACAAGGCTTTGTCTAAATATAAATAAATAATTTAGAGAAAATAAAAATAGGAAAAATAGGGAATTTTATTAAAATTGGAAAAGGGGAGTTTGAAATCTATCATCCTTAGAAAAATTTTGTTCTCAAAATTTAAGTATTAGCAGTAGAAAAACAAGGATTTCAAATCGCAACATACAATGATTAAGAACAAAACAGGAAAGCAATGAGGTTTTAGGTAGAAGAAAATCTCGAACGGGGAAATCTAGGTAGTACTAAAAGAACACCTAAGAGGAAGATTGGAATGTGATTTGCGTTCTGCGGTCTTCTCATGCTATGCTGATTGTCTTCATGTCTGAGTCTTGTCTTCATGTCTTGAGTGATCTTCATCTAGTTAGGGTCTACAATAGTCATATGAAGTTGGAACATATGGAAACTTCGAGCACTATTCTAATATTATCTAACTTCGATTCTTTTAATGACTGAAAACTAATCTTATAAACTGTAGAGAAATGATATAATAGAGAACCTAGAATCATGTTGATAGTTGCCACAGTCCCCCCAGCTGTCATGATACAAGCACGTCTCTGCTATGGTACACTATTCTGCTACAGGACCTGTAGTGGTGGACCCCTCTACTGCGGTCCTGGCTGAACTAGAGCTGGTCCCTGGCGAGTAAAGGCTGTAGGACATTACTTCACCTGATGAACAGAAGACCCGTAGGATAAGCAGTGTCCTAATTTCTTCCTACAGATATCAGCATGGTGGCCTGACCTCTTAGAAAAGGAACAGGTGTCAATGACTTGGACCACTCTCTACTGTTGCAGCTCCAGTGCTCTAACAAGAGGCTGATACTGCTATTGCGTCTGATGCTGAGGAGATCCCGATACAATATACGTACGCTTGGCATGTCCACTAGTGCCACTGCCTCCAAAGGTCTCTCTGTCTCTCTTCAGGCGAAGGCCTAAGTTGACCTCCAACTCCTAGGCTATAGTCAAAATGTCTACATAGGTCTTTGTGTCAGTAGTAATAACATAGACGCGAAGCTCCTGGGTCAACCCATGTCGGAACCTCCTAGCCCGGATCTCAGGGTCCTTCACCACATAACATGCAAATCGGCTCAGTCAATTAAAGTTAGCAACATACTCCTCGATTGTCCGGTTCCCCTGCTCCAGATTCTGGTATTGCTGTTACTGAATCTCCCTAGTTTCTGGAGAAAAAAATCTCTGCTGGAATAGCTCTGTAAACGTATCCCACGTAAGGCATATCATAGCATGCTTGGGGTCATTCCTAAACTTGGTACTCACTATGTCATGGAACTAAAGGCCTACGGCTTCTATCTTCAAGTCTTCGGGAAGCCAAGAATCACAGAGGAGTCTCTCCATGTCCCCTAACTACCAATTTGCATATATGATGCCCTCGGTGACGCAAAAGTCACGGGTTCCTAGCTTTCTGAAATCTAGGATAGAGTCGGGCTTGAGCTGGGTAGCTGTGGGGGTGGTGGAGGTGGCTGCTACTGCTGGATAGTCACTCTGTCCATAGGGGCCACAGCGACATGGTGAGCGTTATCTATGCTCTGCCTTAGGAGGACAGCCTGCTCACTTTGGGAATCCATCATAACTCTCATAAAGTCGTAGAACTCCACAGGCATGGGCCTCGGAGTCTGTGTCGGATATGGAGGTGGAGAAAGGGTCTCGGGTGTATCCCAAATCACAGGATGGGAGATAGATGGTCCGTCTACAGTCGCCCTTCCAGTGGGGTGTGTCACGACCCGCACCCAGTGTAAGGGCACGAGACGCGGGTACGTCCAGCCTACGCCGCAGTGTCGGCGGTAGAACACTGTCCTAGGTCACATACATCTAACAGTTTATAAGATACCTGTACAGTTTATACACTCCGAATGGAGGTGACATAAATAAGTATATCTCAATAACAGCTAGGAAAGATAGAACGAAACGATAGAATAGATAAACTCAGAATCCACAGATGATAATACAAGACATAGAGATAGCTAAAAACTAAGATAACATCTCCACAATCCATAGTACAACTCCAATATATACAAATATATCATAACATGAAAGTAAGTAGAACTGGCCTAGCTAACTAGCCTAGTCTACAGGGGTAGTGTCGTCAGCAAGTACTGGATCCTCCTGAGGGTCCAGCTCAAGTGTGTCGTCTAAGCCTGCTCCGTAATAGGTGGGGCACAGCTCCTCGAAGTCATCTGTAATATTTCAACAAGTCCAGTCAGGACTGGAGCGAGCACAGTACATCTCACGCAGTTCATAATGTGACAGGATAAATAAATATGCAATAGAGTAAGATACAGGAAACGGTACAGAATATACATGAAGTAAAAGAGAAAGCTGTAATATAAATAGATACTATAAATAGAGAACTACAATGAACTAGTAATTTAGAGTACAAAACGAACATATGAACGGCTTGAATTTGCACATGATTAATCTAAGAGTTTGCACATGAGTATACTACTTTGGAATTGTTCACATGACCATTCATACTCCCTCCGTACCCCCAATCAATACACAAAGATCCAGACAGGTAATGTTATTGCACATGATATCACATGAAGGCCCATAATAGGGTGCACATGATAGTATACATGAGGGCTCCATGAACATGAGAGTACATGAATCACGAGAGTGCACATAAATGATGAAAGCACCGGAGTACATGATGAAAGTGAAAAGTACAAAACATACTGTAACCCGATGCTCCCGAGGGGGATAACATCTCATAAAGGGATCCATATAGTACCAATCCGTGTTAACGTCGTGACAGCAACAAGTAAAGTAATCTATAGCGTAAATGTAAATCCTATAAGATATAAAATGGTCAGAGAATGTACTCGCCTGATATCCTGAATGTCCGAAAGAAAACTACTGCCTGAGGAGTGGTGTCTGGCTCTTAATCAGAACAGTACAAGTCACAACATGTCCAGGTAATAAAGTAAGATATTATGATGCAGTCTACATGATGTTAGGTCAACTAGGTCAACTATGGTCAAACTAGTCTAAGTCCAACTAGACTAGGTCTAAATAGTCTATCTTAGCTAGTACACACCATACACTAGTCTATAGGGTATTACACATGTGTATATTTCATACACACAAGACCACCCAAGGGTACCCTAGGCTATGTCATCTAGGTTATAGGCCATAGGCCCTATCCCATAGGCAATTAGCCAAACACTAGGTACACATGTCTACATAGGCAATGCAATATTTGCATCACATTATGTAGCATCCACTTTTTCATAGAAGGGTATTTTAGTCTTTTTAGCCATTTTGGCCTTTTTGTGATTTTCTAGATATGTTGATTTGTGTTGTGCTAGCAACTGGTTTAACCTTAGTGGACATTGTATAGGGGCCTAACCATGCATTAGAGTTGTTATTTTTATTTTTAGAATTTATTTTAGGCATTAGATTATTTTTAAGGCTTTAATTGATTTATTTTAGCCTTTTTGCATGCTGGCCTTTAAGCCTTTTGACTTGGGCCCATTTCTACTTGAGAAAGAGTTGGCCAAGTGAAACCCTAACCCCTAGAGACGCAGTCTTGGCCGCCCAACAGCAGTAACCCCCTCCCCTTTGCATTCATTTGTGAAGTTTTGAGCCTCCACAAGGAAACCCTAATAGATCTCTCTCTCCAAATCTCTTTTTCCTTCATTCGGAGTCCGTTTCTTCCCAAACAAACTCCATTGCACTCGTCGAGGAGAGGAGGATTTGCTGGAGCATTTCTAGCATGGAGGCGGAGGCTTTTGCTGGAGGGAAATCGGCCGACACGACAACCGAGGAGCCCCGTTCATTGAGTTTTTGACACTCAATAGGTAAACTCTAATCTACCATAGTAAATCTGGAATTTCTTTCATTTTTGCATCCATATAGGTGCCCTAGACTTGCCCACGGATTTTGGTTGGATTTCGACTTCGTTTGATGGCGGTATCGGACACGTATCGGTCCTTTACGGCACGTGTTCGACGAAATGCCGCTTAGGATAGAAAGTTGCTATTTTTCGATTCTTTCTTCATGGATGTTTAGATAATATTATTTTAATAAACTTTTGTGAAGATGGATTTGGTTTTGACAACGTATCAGCTGCGTTTCGGGCAACGGACGCACGTGCACAGATCCCGTGCTCGAGGCCGTGCGTGTCCTGCTGTCCGTGCGTTGTTTCCCGATGCACAGGCCGTATATTCGTGTGAAATTTCTTGAGCACGTGGGGGCAACCTCTGCCCCCATGCTCGTAAAATTTCATGGCTTTTCATTGAGGGAGCGCGGAGAAATCGCGCGTGCACCGCTCAGCCACTATGCATTCAGCCTATTATTTTTGTCGCTGAAACGGACTTCGTGCGCGCACACGATGCAGCGAAGACCCGTTCCAGGACCTGGGACATGTCGACGTATACCTATACTACCCGAGGAACGAACCCCGAGTCGTGGTGTGGCCCGACGAGCGAGCCACGAGGGCGGAACCGCGTGCACGATGGCGCGCGGGCGCGCGCGCGCGCAGCTGGCCGCACGGGTGCGGGGCTGCGTGCGTCGCTTTGGCGCAGCTACGTGCACAAGCACGGGACCCCCCCAGCTACATGCACAAGCACGGGGCTTTTCGTTGTGTGTATGGCACTCAATCGAGCGAGAACGCACGCGTTGTCACGCGGTATCGGGAAATTATGATACACGTTCTGTGGACACGACACGGACACGATTTCAAATCCGAGAGTATATGAGCGCATCACGTGGGTCGAGACCAACGTGTATGCCGAGTTTCGCTGGTTCGTTTGGTGTATTTTGTATTTTGGGTCGTTGGGTAGAAAACAGGTTTTTCTTTAAATATGAATTTTTGAGTTTAAATGCGATATTTTGATTTCCAGCTTCTTAGCTTAGAAAATCTGAGTTTTCAGTACGTATATGAGTTTTCGGATTTGTGGGGGCCAACACTTGGGTTTATTTCATATTTTCTTATTAATTATGAGTATTTGCACTTTTCTATATATATATATATATATATATATAAATATATATATATATATATATATATGTATATATATATATATATATATATATATATATATATATATATATATATATATATATATATATATATATAAATATATATATATATATATATATATATATGTATATATAACCCCGTTGAAACCCATTGCTAATGTATACATGTCGAGAATGGGTCGAGATGGTTTTAATTCCAGATTTGGATTCACTAAACCTATTTCAAAAACCATTGGTTATTCTTCCTTTTTAGCATTTGTATATATATATATATATATATATATATATATATATATATATATATATATATATTTTTTTTTTTTTTATATATATATATATATATATATACATATATATATATATATATATATATATATATGTAGTTTTCTTATTTTGTATACATGTATAAATATATTAAATTGTGATATACCATGGTTGTGTTCGCTGTTTTAAATCTCAGAATTTATCTCATTTCAGTAAGCTCCAGGACACACACACGCACCATAATTTGTTAGATTTAAGGTTTTGTTTGTATTGTAAATACACATGTGTGTATATACCTATATGTATATAGATATTTATGCTTGATAATTCTCTTAGAATAGATTGTAGTTGTGTATATGACTATAGGAGTCCTAGGACAGATTTGGTTTGTCATTTTGAGCCTAGTTTAGTCGAATTGGTCGACAAGTTGACCAAATTGACAAAAGTCAACTTTGGGTCAAACTTGATCCAATTCAACTCAGACGAACTCCAAATGACCTAGAATTTTGTGTATGACCTTGAAATTAGTAGACGGACTAGTTGACCCAGGTTTGACCAGCATTGACCAGGTTTGACTAGAGTTGACCGAGGGTTGACTTTGACCAAAATGGACCTTGAAGCATGTAGTCTTGCATTGTAGCTATTTCTTTTGATATTTTAGACTTAGTTGTGACATGTGTATACTTTAAATAGGTTTACATTGCCCCAGTTTAGCTACACTTCATCATCAACAGTTCAGTTTTCCAGGCGAGTATATTCTCTAATCTTTTCATACTTCTTTGGATATGTTCTCTTGTTATAGACTAGTATACTTGATGCTGACACGATGTTCACACGGATTAGTACCCTATGGATCTTTTTATGCGATGTTATCCCCTCGAATACATCGAGTATATCATGTTTATGTACTTTATCATGGCCATCATGTACTCCATGTATTAATATTTATCCATGTGCACTCATGTATTATTCATGTACACTCATGACCATATGAGCCCCATGTATAAAGTCATTGTTATCCATGTGCAATAACATAACATGTATTGATCCTTGTGTATTGATTGGGGGTAGGGAGAGTGTAGTTGGTTATGTGATCATTATTCCCAATAGGTATCCATGTGCACTCTATAGCTGTATCCATGTGCAACCCAAACCGTTTACATAACCAATTCATGCTCCAAATCACGTAGAAGGTTATATTTCTCTATTTATCATATTATATCTCATCTTATAGTCTCTCTCTCTCTTGTTGATTCTCTTTATAGCGATTTATGTATAGTTTTCTATAGCTTGCTTTATATGTCCAATCCTGATATGAACTGTTGTGAGAGATATGTGCTCATTCCATCCTGACTGGGCATGTTGGAAATTTTACAGGTGATGATGAGGAGTTCTGCCCTACTTATTATGGCATTGGCTTAGATGACACTGGCGACATGGATCCTCAGGAGGATCCAGCAGTCGCTGAGGACTTGCCCATAGTCTAGCTGTGACTTAGTATTTATTGTCTTCCTATTTGAGACTTTATGAGTTGTACTTGAGATTTATTCTGGTGGTTTACACCTAGACTTCTATTATGTTGTGACTCTCTTATGATTTTCTATTCTATTCCATCTTAGTGTCGTGATTGAGTACTTATTATTTTACTCTCCATTCGGAGTTTATTCTAGACTGTGCTAGATATGGTGACTCAGGACAGCGTTCTACCGTCGACACTGCGGCGTAGGCTGGGCGTATTCACTTCTCGTACCCCTTTCACTGGGTGCGGGTCGTGACACATTACCACATAGACTCTAACTCTATTGATAATCAATCCCATATAGGTCAACTACATATACCCTCTACATGTATATATATCTATATACACATATATGTATATATCCATAGCAATATACATATCACATTATAAATTCACATTACACATTATTTATATTTATTACATTTATATAGAGAGGGGAAAACATCAAGGCAATGTGTGTGTGTATATATGAGAGAGTGTGTGTGTGTGCATAGGGTACTCAGGTAACAGAAATGTATTCCTGTGTGTGAATATGTGTGACTGGTATGTTCTTGTATAGGCCTCTGTGTGTGTGTTCAAGACAACCTAGGTGACAGTATGTCAACAGGTCTACAATGCCAATGCATTAGTTGTGTGACAGGAACCAAAACAGTGTGCTTATATATATATGTGTGTACAACACAAAAAAGGAAATCAATATGTGTGTGATATTGTTCCCAGGAACCCAAAGTGACAGAGTCATGTAGGTCGTGTGTAATGTGTTTCCTGTGTACAGGAAAGTGTAGAGCCAATACAATCAATGTGCATACATAGGAATCCCAGATTCAGGATTTGACAGTAGTTATTTCTCAGGATTTCAGTGTATGAGCTGTCTGTGTGTATGTAGTCATGTGTTTATAGTGTCTCAGGTTTAGTACAAAGTGACAGGGCATTACAAATTCAGGAAAACAAACAGTGTCTTAGTTTAATGAAAACCAAGTTCATTTGTCTCAGACATTGGAATTAAACAGTGTGAATGTGTGCTCTGTGTACAGGAAATGTGTCTCAAGAATTCAATATCAGTGCATATAAGTAATCTCAGGATTTAGGAATATGGAACATAGCTCAGTTTAAGTTCACCACATTGTAATACAAATACGTGCCTACCTCCTGTTCATTCTCAGGTTCTTAAACCAACTGACAGCTCAAAGTAACCTTAGTTATTAGCATACCAATTCGATTCCAATAACCCATTGCATCCACACATTTCACAAGCTAACATGTTCATCATTCAATACACATGTAGGTAAACCTATCCTAACATTATTAAAACAGTAAAAATACAAATAAAAAGGAAGAACAATTCAGTTAAGGGAGTATCAGTGAATATCCAATTACCCCCTGAAATTCGAATCCTCTTTCATTAATTTCAACAAAAAATAAATCTCTACGAAGCTAACATGTTATTTAATGTACAGCAATTTAAATCATAACAAAAACGCATGATATTAAATCATTACAATGTAAATGAAAATGAAGAATCGGTGAATAAACTCACTGATACATTACAGTATTAGCCAATAGGAAAATTCCCATTCAACCATTAAAATTAGCAATTAGCAATAGGGTTAAGTTTGGTAATTAACATTCAATATGTTCTCATGCTATTTGTAAAGTATCGTGTCCAAAAACAGGACACAAATGTGTCCAAAACACTCTCAAACCAGTGTACACTGAACTAGTTCAGTGACTGTGCACCGGTGTCCAGTGCGGGTCAAATTTCTCACTCGACACGAACTAACAGGACACATATTCTTGGGGTTGTCGTGTCAGACATTGCCCCAAGGCCTGTGTCAAAGGACACGTGTCTATATGTCCAGGATAGGTCACACGAACCCACTGGTAGCAGGACAGTGTTGTCCAGGCACGTGCGGCCGTGTCCACGGGTCCGACTTAATCCAAACACGACACGAAACACGCTCAGTCGTGTAGAAACCCATAAGCGACACAAAAACACAAATTTCTATTCAAACACATTCTTAAAATATGATCGAAATGCCCACTGTGGCATTTCGTCGAACACTAATGACTGCTGACTGATACGTGTCCGATACAGATACGTAAAGGATACTAAATGACACAAAAGCTATTCCTACGGTTAGAGGACACCTAGGGCTTTGTATCCATGCATAGAAATCGAAATTTGATAGAGGGAATAGGAATTTACCTATAGGTGTTCTTCCTCAATGAAACTTCAAAGAAAGAGATTCTTTCTAGCTAGCCCCAAGCTCCAAATTGTCTCAAATCTGTCAATAGTCTCCACC
The DNA here is from genome assembly GCA_029216955.1 of Iris pallida. Taxonomy (NCBI): domain Eukaryota; kingdom Viridiplantae; phylum Streptophyta; class Magnoliopsida; order Asparagales; family Iridaceae; genus Iris; species Iris pallida. Next base: position 398,063 of record JANAVB010001397.1, on the reverse strand, counting down.
AATAGTAGGGGAACACAATTTAGGTCACCATGGAAGAAGTTTGAATGGAAAAGGATAAATATTGATTAAATAGGAAGGGATTTAATGAAGAACAAACCTAGCTTCTTAAAAATGAAGGGATGAATAAAAAGAGGCAACTAACTTTGAGAGGGATTATATAATGATGGAGGGATCCTTAGGCCGGCCAAGAGCTAGGGTTAGGGTTTTAGGACTTAGATCTAAGGCTCTCATTCCATCTAGTTTATTCAATGGTCAAAATCTAGGTTTCTCCTTTAATCAAGTTGCAATCTATTAGTTCTAACTAATCATGGCTTTATATACCAAACTAATCATAACTAACTAATACTAACCATGACTATCTAAGACTAGCTATGACTAATCTAGGTTAGGTCCAATCTAGGTTAGGGCTAATCACAATCACATGGCAATCAATTAATGAATATTTAAATCACACCAATCCAATAATTATATTAAATTCTAATTAAACATATATTAAATTCAAATAAATTCAAAATGACAAAAATACCCTCAAACTAGAAATGTGATAGTGACAAATCTACCCTCCTTAAAAAAATTTCGTCCTCAAAATTGAAAGGCGAAACTAACTGATGAGAAGGATAGACAATCATACCTCACGGTCCAAAAAGATAAGGGTATCGCTCGCGCATCTCATTATCCCGCATCCAGGTAGACTCTCCTAGAGAATGATGCTTCCATGCGATGCGAACCAAGGGTATCATCTGGTTTATCAGTACCTTCTCTCGGAGATCCAGAATCTCCACTGGCTGCTCTGGATAACTGAGAGTAGGTCCCACCTCAATCTCCGAGTGATCGAGTACATGGCTAGGGACAGCCACGTACCGTCTCAACTGTGATACTGGAATACATTGTGGATACCCACTAGTGCAGGTGGCAAGTCTAGCCTGTATGCCACATCACCGACTCTTTCGCTGATCACGAAAGGTCCGATGAAGCGTGGACTAAGCTTCCACCTCCACCAAAACGTATGGTACCACGAGTCGGAGTTATTCACAGAAAAACCATGTCTTCGACCTAAACACAACCAAGGTCTCATGTTACTAAATAATCAAACATGATCAAATAAACAAAATAAGCAACAACCTACTTCTAATCCTATCCCTAATCGACTAAGTCAAACATAGTCAATTGTCAACTACCGGTCAACAACTAGTCAATTTGTCAATATCCAAGTACTTGGTCAAAACTGGTCAACTAAGTCAACTTGGACTATTAGGTCAATGGCTAATCTAGGGTTCAGACCTAAATAGTCTATAGTGTTAAAATATCAAGACCAACTAAATCCCAAGTTCAACATACACATGTATACTCTACATTAAATTAGACTCATAACTTCTAACCCTTAACCATAACACATACTCTAAATACCTCACATAACCCTATATATCTTACCCTCTAATATCCATATATCTCTAATGTAACCCCATAGAACCCACATTATTTTAAGTGTATCATCTATGCATACATATAGACTAACCATCTCATATGCCTAATCTATATAATATATGCAAAACCCCTTAACCCAAATTACTTATCACATATACCCCTATAATATTATACACAATGTATAGCATTAGCCTAACATAGAGGTTTACTAGCACAAACAACAATTTAACCAAAACAAGGGATAGGACATGCAAGGAATGTTATGTGAAGTACAGGGCCTATGCTAAGATGCAGTGCCAAATGTGTGGACACTTCAGGTATACAGGATACTAAGGTAGTACAGTAGTTCATCTATATATATATAGGACATGATCAAATTTGTAGGTTATATGCCTAGGTAGCTAGGGAATAAAATGTCGATTGCAAGAGGGTGAAGTGTGAATTGGGTATCTGAGTCTAACGTGTCAGAAAAGTCGTGTGATAATGATGAAGCACAAGATAGCGTGTCCGAGTAGGGCACGAAGGTCATGGGTGCCTTTCTGGAAAGGGCAAGGAAAATAATAAATCATCAAGGCTGTAAGACATACTAACATCCTATATGGAAATTGGTTGGTCAGGGAAATCAACTACAGTGGGTTATTACTCTAATACCAATGCTAACTACCATCTCTAGAGTACAGTCACCCTACGAGTCGTTATATCATTATACTATGAAAGATCTACATATGAATAAGTTCTACAAAACTGAAATATCCCTACTCCTAAGTTAATGATGATAGAATACAATCTTATAACAACAGAAGGGTATGATAGAGATGATAGGTTAAAACCTTCTCAAGATAAAATCTGATAATCATATGCGTCTATCCAAAATTATGTTACTCAGAGTTTTCGTCATGCTAGTGAGCAAGACTACGATAATCATAGAGTCCTTGACTAAGGTACATACCTCTAGAATCATGATATTTAAAATTTTCGCATTGCCGCATGCTTGACAGCAAAAATCTTAAATTCCTACACCCGAGAAATACGTCCAAAATCTGACTGTATGTCCTCACTATGCCAGCTAACACGACCATCAAGATCCTAGATCCCATAACTGAGGTGACCTAGCCCATATGATTTATCTTGGCAGAAAAAAAATTAAATCGACAATGAATACCAAGAATCAGATTTATCTACGAATAAGAACGATAAGCAAGATCTGTTGGAACTGAATTTCCGAGATGGTTAAAATATGGCAAGGAACAGAATTGAGATGAACAGAACCTGCGATAAGCTCTCCCACTGCCTGTGCACTCTCAGCTGCCATAGCGTAGGCTCGCCCCTACTGGCCTCCACCAGCTTGATGCTGTACGAATCCCTGCGGCTGAGTCTGAAAGGGTAGTCCCTTATGCTGGCTCACCGGAGTCCTCGCTCCTGCTCTCCGAGCTGTCCATCCAGGATTCTTGGGACACTCTCTTAACTGGTGATATGATGCTCCACAAAGTAGGTACTTGCCTAACCTCATCCGGCAGTTACTCCAATCGTGCCCTGGTTTCCTACAGAAAGGGCAACTGGTAACCTGCTGCTGATCTACCGGAGCCTTGGCTCCTCCTCCTGGTGCTCCTCTCTGTGCTACTCTGCCTATGTTATGGGAACACTCCCTCAGCTGGTGGTCCGCTGCTCCATATAGTAGGCACCTGCCCAGCCTCTTCCTGCACTCACCCCATCCATGCCTCGGCTTCTTGCAGTAGAGAAAACTGATTGTCTACTGTCTGGATGCCTGATACTGTCTAGGCTGCTGCTGTCCCTGCTGATGGCCCTGACCTTGGAACTGCTGCTGAACAGGCATCTGGTAATACTGATGATGAAACTGACCTACCAGTGGCCGAGCAACCACCAGCTCTACTGTCGCCCTGACCAATTGGTGGATATCGTGTACGCTTTGTTGGAGATCAGCAGACTGACTCTGCTGTATCTGCTGTTGAGCCTCCAGGAATTGCTGGAATAGAGTAAACATCTGAGCCACTGCCTCTAAAGGTAACTGCTGCTGGAACGCATCCGGAATGACTGGGGAAAGTCTCGGAGTAGGAAGAGGTGCACTCCCATAAGCTGCAGATATCCCAGCCTGAGCTGGCATAACAGGAGCTACAGTCTTGGGACCCTGCTGATCAGGATGAGGAGTGGTAGACCCCTTAGTGGTGTCTTCCCGATCGAGATGAGATCGCTTCTCCATAACCATCATGAAGATAGATCAAACGAGAGGACAATCACGGAGAATGAAGCGATAACATCAAGGGAGGATGGTTTATTTTCAAGAAAAGACAATAATGCAGCAATTTTAGGTAACAAGAATCTGATTAAGAGTTTTTCCTAATGTGATTGAGTACCTTCAAAATATCCTAATCCTACTGCAGGCTATAGTGATACTCTAGTTCGAATACCACTACATAGACTCGACCTGCATGGGCCACCACTAAAAACGTGTCACGATCCACACACAGTGTAAGGGCACGAGACGTGGGTACGTCCAGCCTACGCCGCAGTATCGGTGGTAGAACGCTGTCCTAGGTCACATACATCTAACAGTTTATAAGGTACTTGTATAGTTTATACACTCCGAATGGAGGTGACATAAATAAGTACATCTCAATCACAGCTAGGGAAGATAGAACGAAACGATAGAATAGATAAACTCAGAATCCACAGATGATAATACAAGACAGAAAGATAGCTGAAAACTAAGATAACATCCCCACAATCCAGAGTACAACTCCAATATATACAAATGTATCATAACATGAAAGTAAATAGAACTAGCCTAGCTAACTAGCCTAGTCTACAGGGGTAGTGTCGTCAGCAAGTACTGGATCCTCCTGAGGGTCCAGCTTGTAGTGCCCCGATGCGCAAGATGTCTTATGATGGATGGTTGGTTCGATGAAGCCTTGTTGGACTTGGGAATATGCGAAGGATTTCTTGAAAGGCTATGCGATCGTGGCAGGAATCATCCTTTGAATATGAGTAGTGTTGAACCCTTCAAACATCCTTTAGCTCCATGCTTAAAATAAAAGATAGAATGATATGTTTCTTGTTGAGTTGTTCAATAACACCTTGTATGGAATTTGGAAAGATAATGAAAGATAATAATCACCTGAACGTAAACTGTTGTGGCTAAATAAATTTGTATGCTTGTACGCTATTACGATGAATTACATGACAGGTGAAGGCAAAGTCCCAATTACTTGGGCGGTGAGTATATCGAGCTTTGGCTCGATGAATAGATGGTAATACAGATATTAAGACCCAAGAACTGGGTAGTGAGTATGCTTGAATTGCATTCAAATGAATGTATGCTAAAATAGATGCTAAGTCCCAAAGGAATTGGGTGGTGAGTACATTGAGTTGGTTGGAAAGATGTATGGTATCAAAGATGTGGCAAGGCATTGGGTAACAACATTCTATTATCCTGTGACGATGTAGAATATTGATTACGCCAAGACCCTGGATTGGGCAGATGATAATGTGAGCTTTGGCTCAAGACAAGATGGCAAGATGGTAATATGAATGAGAATGGTGGCTGAATACTTAGTTTTCCTTATCATGCATTATATATTTTCTTCTTAGATAAGTTGCATATAGTTGCATGGTCATGGACAACTTGTCGACAAGGTGGTTTCTCGAACGGTATTCCTGGGCCATGGAACCCGGTTCGTCCTGGGGAAAACCAATGCTGAAGTAGTAGCAGTGCTGAAGTAGTAGCACGGTATACAGGACTAGCAGTGGGGCAAGCTACCTGTACTGGCAAGGGCGCTGTATACCTGTAAGTCGGTCCAAGATGGCGTGTCGCTAGTGACCTTCATATAGTTAGGTCCGGTACTAACGATGTCTTATGCAGGCAGAGTAAGTTATTACTCAAATACAGGAAAGGATGTCGGATGTTGGTAGGAATCACCTGAACGGTGATATTTATATTGAATTATGATATTGTTCCTAACAATGTCTTGTGCAGGCAGAGTAAGTATTATAAATGTACAGGGATGGTTACACGACCGTGGATAAGAATCACCAAAGGGTGATAACAGTATGCTTTAAATTATGTTGGCTATGAGATTTGCATGCTTTACTTCTTGTCGGCTATAACATGAAATTGACCCTAAGGCAACAAGAAAGACCACTGTTAATAATGTTCTATAACATGATTACTTAATGTTGTCTTCTTAGGTGAGTTGGGCCAGCACCGTTCGCCAGTACATTGATGATGTAATGACCCACGTTGTGGGCAATATTACATGTGTTTGCTTATGGGGAAAATCCTGTGAATCAGTGCTTGGCCTCGATGAATCAGATGGGTGTGCAGAAGCTCTTCTTTCAAGACGATGTCTTCTGCTATACGGGACATAATGTATGAAACAGTGGAACTCAGTTGTACCAGTGAGATTGTAGCCATATTGGCAAGTTCATTATAAAGAAGTCGGTATACTCATTGTAGCTTAAAGGGCAAGGGTATACATTCAGTTGGTTATTCAAGAGTCTTGTAATCAATTGTAAATTCTATATTCCGCTGCAAGTTTTGTAATCCATTATGATTATCAATAAAGAGATACATTTCTTCATATCTTGCGTGACTTTAATTTATCTGCTTGGTCTTACTACGTTGTCGATATTTCCTGAGAAATACCAGGAACTGTAATGGTTTTGCCTTGTACAAATACAATCTAGACTTGTACGGCATCACGCCCAGTAGCTTGTTTTCGATCCTCCAGAATCGGGGCGTGACATAATGGTATCAGAGCACGGCTTTACGTTCTTGGATTCTTATTCGATTTATTTCAAATCAATGTTGCTACTAAGATGATTCTAAGCTGCTTCCGCGATGATTCAAAGATTGCTTCCGCAATTATTCAAAGTTGCTTCCTCGATGAATCAAAGTTGCTTCCGCGAATACTCAAAGTTGCTTCTATGATGAAATTAAAGTTGCCTCTATGATGACTTATAGTATTTCTGCGATTATTCTGTGTTGTTTCTGAAATATTCTAAGTTATTCCCTTGACTGAAAGTCCGTTGATCCTTCTAACTGCTCACTGGGTGTTCCATACAATAAGTCTAAATATGTGGGCTGTGATATGTTTGTTTTGTTGAATTTCTAAAAAGATACCAAAAAGAATAACAATGATGCGATGCGAGAATAACTTTGTGATATATGCTGGATGTCTTATATGTGGAATTCATTGAAGTTGATTGTTATGCAGCAATCGACCGTGGTGATGGCATGGTATGTTGGAATAGAATATGCATGGATTTCAGTGAATGGGAATCGACAGAATCTTGAGTCGGTATTTGTGGTCAGCATAACCACTGCAGGATGGATAGTCCATGTTGGACGTTGGTTTGGTGTGAAGGAATGTTGTGTCAGAATGGCTTGAGCTCTGAGTGGTATATTACATATACCCTCGTCCTGATAAGATGTCCCTTGACCCTTGATGTGTTTATGATTTTGTGATTGCTTTACCTATAAGGTATTGGGTAGTATCGAATCGTAACTAAGATTACGATTGATACATATCGGCTAGGTGTGTCCCCTGATTGTTAAGTCGGATGACCCGTTGTGAGATTTTTGATGTGTTCAGATGAACCATCGCTAGACCTGGACGGTTAGTATTATGTTGGGTAATAAGAGAATTGAGAATATAAAATGAATGCCTTGGTTGAAAATGAAACGAATTTTAGATTCAGGCGAAGACTTGAATCAGTTGGGTTTAAAGGATTGTAGGCTTGGTAACGATGGTATGGTGTTGCTATCGAAAGATTTTGCAAGAACAACTGTTGACCGAATATTGAACGATGTTGAAATTGAGTAAAAGAAATTGCATGTTGGATATCGACAAAACTGATGGTGATGTTAGGCGCTTATTGGGATGTTGCAAATGATTTAGAAGATGCAGAGAATTGCATCGACGACCGAAAGGATTGAGAATGGGATTGAGGAATAGATTATCTTAGCATGTGATGCAGTGTGCTTGAGAGAAATTGATGTCCCGAATTAACATTGAGGAATATATGATCTTAGCATGTGGTGCAGTGTGCTTGAGAGAAATTGATGTCCCGAATTAACAAGTTATGACCCTTGACTATTTTGAGGCACAGAGAATGGGTACTTGTCCCTTAATGCATGAAAGAGTAGATATTCCTTATGAGAGTTGGATGGCTGGGATACAAATAAGTATCGAGGTGCAGCGATATATAATAGACCATGTCGGTAGATGATGTTGTCGCATGAATAACAAGTTTGGTGGAATATAGAATTGTTGGATTATGACTTAGCTAATGAGTTATGTCATATCCATTAAGATGATCGATATACGAATGCTAGATGATTGGTGCTATAGAGATTGGATCGGTGCATGGATAGTAAATCTTCTTATGGAATCACAAGGAGATGATACAAAACGAATATTGATGGTTAACGTGGATTGCTAAGAGATGACCGTGTTGGTGCTAGAAAATTATAAATGATGCCTCGGAAGAAATATGATTATGTAGTTGCCTTATTTTGTTGGTTAAGAGAGTACGGACCATATCGATGATCTAAAAATGTGGGAAACGAATATGTCGCGAAGAGACTGTAGGAAGAGATCATAAGTGATAAACTATTGAGATAGTAATGTCAGATGATGACTCGAAATAGTTTACCCGATTGAATAGACAATTTGAGTACGATATGAGGATACAAGTCGGAATGAACAAGCGATGCTATGTCTATGCAAGTAAAAATTGAAAGTTTGGATATTCGATCGATAAGTTTTATATGATAGCTTCGGGAGTGACCATAAGAATTGTTGGATAGAATTGTCGGATAGATTTTGTCGGTTGCGGATAAGTCTAGAATGAGACTTCGTTGGATATGACCCGAGTATGAGTACGGGTAGAAAGACTTGATCCTAGAATGTTGGTTGGTTGCCTAGAATGTTGGTCGGTTGCCTAGAGTGTTGGTTGGTTGCCTAGAATGTTAGTTGGTTGCCTAGAGTGTTGGTTGGTTGCCTAGAGTGTCGGTTGGTTGCCTAGAATGTTGGTTGTTTGCTTAAGTTTCAGATTGGTTGGCTATGTTCTCCAGTTGTCCGTGTTGGGAATAAGTTCATAGGATTGGGGTGGTGTCCCATGTCTCTAAGTTGGTCAGACTATAGAGTTGCCCTATGATGAGAATTGGTTGCCTCTAAGATAAGAGATAAGTATGTCCCTGATAGCTACTCATCTCACATGAGCTAGATGAATGTTTGGTTTAGCTTAGATTAGCTGACCATAGAGACTTGACTGAATGTTAAGTTGACTGTTGGAGAACCATAGGATGTCCCTATTGATGTTGCGTGTGTACAGTCGGAATGAGTAAGTTGTGTTGGAAGGTAGGCTTCGGAATGGAATGGATATTGGATAAATTTTGATGTTATAATGTTGGATGGGATGACGGATCATGTTTGTTTCGGAAATTGAGTTGCCTTTGTTGGAATGCTGGAAATTGTTGGAACTGGTTGGATTTGGTTGATTAATATTGAGCTGCGTAAAATTGATGGTAGTGCTTTGAGACAGTTGGAATAATTTCATTGGTCGGATCAGAATTGAGGATAAGTGTATGACGGAATGGGATAATATATGTAGCCGAGATCGGCGAGAGCGAATGTGAATAGGAATGACCCTCAGGATTAATGTTGCTGGAATATAAAAGTTGCTTGTGCGAAGGGATAATATGTTGGCTTGATCAATACGAGAAAATGTTTGAGTATAGCGGGAAATGTTACTGGAGTAGAAGATGGTACACTTTGATAGATGAATCATGATCGAGAAAGTTACGAGTTGCAAACAAAGTGTATGGATGCGAATGATGACGAGTACAAGATTTGGCCGATGAGTATCGAGGTATCGAAATAAAATGTGGCAATAGAATTTATCAATTTTTGGTGGCCTGAATGACAATGAACTTGAAAGGAATAATTAAGACATCTATTGTATTATTAATTGGTTGGAATATTGAATAAACAATTGGGATTATACGAGATGCTAAAAAAAGAATTACTGATGTTCAGAAAAGAAAGGTACACCGTAGCTCGTTCGTTTTCTCTATTGCTGAACTTGGCTGAAGTGCATGTATTTCGAGGACGCCTAAAATGTGTGTATGATTCCAACTAAGTGGTATGCTGAATTCAAACGAAGCCACGGGGAGGATTATCATGTGCTAAAGAATTTGCACGAGTGTCGGAAGAAAGATCAAAGATGGTAAACTATTTTGAACCAATTGGGATGATGTATCGAGATGGTGCATTACTTGAAATCAATCGAGAGATTATGGAGAAATATTAAATAGTGCAAGTCGATCGTTGAGAAGTTTATGAAATGTCGGTTGAAGTTTTGGGAATGAGTTTTGTTTTAAGTTTCGAGGACGAAACTTTTTCTGAGTGGTATATATTGTAGTGCCCCGACCCGCAAGATGCCTTATGATGGATGGTTGGTTCGATGAAGCCTTATTGGACTTGGGAATATGCGAAGGATTGCTTGGAAGGCTATGCGATCGTGGCAGGAATCGTCCTTTGAATGTGAGTAGTGTTGAACCCTTCAAAGATCCTTTAGCTTCACGCTTAAAATAACACTACACCAAAACATACAATTTGTAACAGTTTTTTTTTTTAATTTGTAACAGTTATTATCGTGACAAAATTGTAATAGTTATAACCGTTACAATAGCTAAAATACTGTTACTAAAAATCAAAATTTATATTTTATTATTATTTAAAAAATGGTCACACTAATAACCGTTGCAACAATTATTTTTTTCGAGCAAATCTACGCATGTGACATGGAAAAAGTAAGACAAACCCTCATTTTCCCGATCCCCTTTCATTCCCCTCTGAAATTTTCACGATTTTTTCACTTTCCCTCAAAAGTTTTCACTTTCCCTCCTCCTGCTTCTCCCTCCCAACAAAACGAGCGGGGGTGCTTCTCCCTCCCAACGAAAAATATCGGCTTCATCTCCCTCCCTCTCGATCGCCTCCCGAAGAGGAATCCCTCTTCTTTTCCTTTTATTCCCCACGAAGAGGCACTTCTTCTTCTCCCTCCCCTTCGATGAAGTTTTTTTTGTTTGATTTTCGTTTGAATCCTCGATTTTGGTTTGGTCAGGAGAATCCTCCATCATCGTCGGTCAGGAGTACCACGAAGAGGTACTTCCCTCTAATTTTAGGGTTTTTAACCTTTTCTTCTCTTCTTCCTTTTATTCAGTGTCATGGATATTGTGCTTTCATTTAGCTGATAAAAGGATGTGGACCTTAATGTAGCTGAATGTAAGGCAATAATACATGCAACTGACAACAAATTTGGGGATATAGATTTTGTTATTGTTGTTGATTGAGGGCTGATTTGGTTTATATTTTCAGCTTGTGTAGATTATCATGACTATTTTTTCTTCATTGATAGTAGCAGTCTTTGGTAATATTACTCTTGTTTTTGGTTAATATTACTTGAGTTTCCAGATTCCTTTTGTACAGACTTGAGCCCTTGACAATGTCAGGGTGTAGTGACAGACTGATATACAAAGAACCTAGTAATGGGAGAAAACATTTTGGAGTGCATTTGTGGTGTTGCCATGTGGCCCAACTCTTTAGTTCTTAATGAAAGTTTGTTTGGACTTTGGAGTTTTGCTTCCTGGGAATGGCAAATAATTGAACTATACAAGCTGTTGTTTTTCCAAGTAGTCTACTCTCCCACCAACTAGATGTGGAGTTGTTGACAAGGTTCTAAGAATCTATAAATATAAGGAATTGCAATTGCCAAGAAATTTTTTTCAACATGTTCTAAAGTATTTTGGTATACATGTTATGTCAACAGCAAAATATCGATTTTTGAAGTATGTCTTATAAAAATGTAACTGACTATAATAGGTATCGAAGAAATACATGTTGATTAGTAAGAGAGTTTGGATGCCTTTCTTATGGGTTCAAAACTGTAGCGAGTGGTTCATACATGGAGGTCAAGCCGGTGAAGATAGAGAGTTGGATAATCTATACAACGTATAAAATGAGCTGTAGTAGTAAAATACTAACTACAGAGCAAAGTTGTGTACATATTTAGAGAGCAGCTTAAAGAGAGTGTTCTTAGTGTTGGCCATAGACTCGAGTACGAGTCCAATGTGCGTCCAAAGAGGATGCACATGACTAATTGACTTGTCTCCTATTTGTATAATGAGGTTAATAGATATCTACTTTAGTAAGGATTATATACCCAAAACTAAATCCACATAAGAGATGTATTACAGGAAGATTCTAGCATCAAAGGAAATATTCTTCCATCAAATAAGAACTATATTCATTCAACCATTTGGGAACTAGTTTTCATTTGGGAACTAGTTTTAAATGATCACCAAAATAAAGTTTGAATGACACTATTGGCATTGCACATGTACACATATTAATTACTCATATCCATGTTAGAGTATAACCAATTCTATTGGTAAACATCAGGTTATTCTGCACATCTGGGGATGACTGCACTGTCACAAAATCAGAACAATTTCTACTCAATTCAGGGCATCAAAGGAAATGTATAATGAATGAGCAAAGATATGGTGATGAGGCAGTAAGAGAAGCACTAGGTACTTACATTGGCATTTCTTCATATACTACTAGGTGTGTCTTACAGGTTAGGTCTTGCTATATTCGTAATAGACCAGGCCAAGATAACAATGTTGGCATGCCCATACCTCCTGGAGGCTAATCATCAAATCCCGATTCTTAGCTTCAAAAGTCTACTGGCTATGTTTCATCAAATCTTTTGGCATCTGAACCATGGATATTTTTGCCAGACTACATTAATCAATTTATATATACACCGACCAGCTTTCTAAGAAGGACTGTGATTTTAGATAGGACATGATACAGTGACAAATATTACGATTGAGGTTCCGAAGTCATTTTAGATAGGACATGATATGCAAATAATATGACTTTGCATAGTAGTATTGCATGTTAATTTTGTGTATGTTTGTGATACTTTAGGCAAGGATGATAGGATCGCTGGAGAAATTTCCAATAAAAAGATAAGACTATGTTGATAATGATAAAGCAGCTACACGTAAGGCATGGCATCGAGTAGACTGCCGAACTAGAGAGGCTTTACGATGCAATTTTCTTTCTGATTTGGTTGAAGGCTACGAGGTAAGGTTCTAAATGTAAATTAACTGAAATCATTTAGTTCAGCTCTATGTGCTTCTATTTACTTGTTAAGTGACTCGAAATGCAGGATGTTCAGCTCTATGAATCTATGATGTCTAAAGGAGTAACCTTTTCAGGCACCCCATACACCCATCAGTCTTACAAAGTCAGTGACTCGTTCCCCTTTAAGTGGATAAACAAGAAATGGAAAGAAGGGTTCCACGTCACATCATTGGCAACTTCTGGCCTCCGTTGGGGCATTGTTATGTTTCGAAATACAGGATTCAGTTATCAGGTTAGAGTTTGCTACTAATATTTTGATAGGAGCATGACATGAGACTTTCTTACTGGTTATTGTTGAACTGAAAGGTTGAGGTTTGACATCTAAAATACAGGATTCAGTTATCAGGTTTGGTGTACTTTTGGAGGTACACTAAATTTGATGAGAAAATATATTTCTAGGCACTTATTACTATTTAATGGTTCCAAAATTAGAACTAGCACAACCCCTTTCTTCTGGCTATTTGGCATCTTGCATTTACCAATATTCTAATTTCAGCCAACCTTATTATTTTGACATGTAATATGTTAGTTGCTCAACATTTGACACAATATTGCTTGTTAAGCAGGCCGACTAGTTAGGTTTCTTTTCACTTCCAAGGATATTTCATGAGCACATATATATAGCACTCTGAAACCATCATGAATGTTAATTAAGGAGAGTGCTCAAAAAGAATAACCTTATCCATATATATAGCACTCTGGGACCCTTGGTTGCTGTATCCTTTAGCACTGATGTATAAATGCATATAACAGGATCGAGTTTACATAGGATCAAGTTTTATTTTCCTACAGCAAGAACTAAGAAGGAAAAAGAAACTGCTTAATGTAGGAACAGGACCGAGTTTACAATATAGGATCGAGTTTTATTTTCCTTCCCTTTCCTTTCTCTCACTTTCCACCAAACTAACACAACCTACATGTCTCAATATTTTGAACATGATCAGTTCAAAAAATGTACTATTGAAATCTACTACCTAGGCTTCAAGTAATGCCAACTTCTCCCAATTAAGCTTCAAGTAATTATTGGCAGTTTTCATGTCAGCAAAAAGAAATTAGCAATTAATCCAAGCAACCAAAACATAATCAAATTATATTAATGGAGTTTGGCAGGTATCTAAAGTGTCTAATATGTTTGTCAAGTAGCTAGGAAGATCTTGCTGTAGGCTTCAGAACATTTTAAGCTTAACTTGTTGTCACGACCCGCACCCGCTTTTCGGATACGAGGCGTGTCCAAGTCCAGCCTACGCCGCAGTGTCGGCGGTAGAACTAAACAAGCATTCGTATGGGCACAACTGAAATTCCCCATTTCCTGGGGAGGCCCAAATAACTGGTACTAGTGTTTGATTTCCCTGTTTGCAGTTGGCAACAGCATCAGACATATGAATAACAGCATCAGATATAGTTGAGGTGCCAGATTTACTTTACCATACAGAGATTCAGCAAAACCTGGGTATGTTCTCAAATACGAAGTTTAATTAGGGAATAACAATAACATCTAGAGCAACAAAACCTTTTGAAATTATCTATCTGACATGCTAACAAACATTAAATCATAATGACATGCCAAAATCATTCTAATCTGACAGTATGTTTCTTTTATTTTGTTTAGCATCAGCATGTCAATAGGTTTCACCAATGGACTGGACTTGCACCCTATCAACCTCAAGCCATTACCTATTTCCTTCTTCAAACTGGACTGCCACATGTAACATCTAAGCATTAAATGAAACAGGGAATCTGGAATTCTTAGAGAACTCTTATGCCAAGGATCTCTATACTCGAGCCCTCCCTAAACTCTTGACACCTGAATATTTAAGAGTGCCCTCTTAAGTTCATCTCAGGCTAAAGTAGGATACTTAATTACGAAGTCTAAGAAAACTGATTCCTATAGCAAGCAATAACTGATATGTTAGGAATTGCCTCAACCGACTCTGGACCTACAGCTCGACACTAATGGCCAGGAATGTCACCAAGTCCAATCTGATATAGGATCACAGGTTCCATTTGGTATCAGCAGTCCAATGACTCCTGTCCAATATTTCCTGTACTCCAAGCTTTGTCTTGGCCACAAGACCCAACACATTCCTTAGATAGCACATCTCAGTGTGGAACCAATTTCACCATTAACTTCCCACATTGAGTTTGTAGTAAAGCACTTATTTCCGGGAGTAAGGCGGCCTGTTCATCCCTATTAGAAAAGCTTTGTGCAGCCGGAGGAAATGTTTTGATTACTCAAAACTTCCACAAACCCAAAAACAAATATTAAACTTGATGTTGAGACTTTAATGGCAATGTAGAGCTTTTTACCCGATCTGTGACTACTCGGGAAGCACCTTACCAGGATTCTGTATCCTGATCTACATCATATGAGCAGACTCGCCTCTATCCATGGAAGAAAAAGTGTTGCTCTGAACGCTATTCAACTAACATGTTTTCCTATAACTAGGAGACTTGCAGTTCATTGATTTTATGGTAGGGTCCTATACTTATGTACATGGGTGTACCCTTGTTAGTATGGGCTGCTACCTGCAGATTAGATGGGGCATGACTTTGCCTGTGCATTAGTAGACTACACCGGGTCTGGCTCGTATGCTGCCTATAGAGTTCATTATAATAGTGCAAATAAGTAAGGACTAGATGTTTAGACTTTATGGAAGCTAGTGTTGGTAGAAAGTAGGGAGTTATCTCCTCCAACCCTTCACATAGCAGCACAAGTTCATCCTACATACCCTTGATAATCTCAAAACTCTGTTAGAAGGTTGTAATGTGGAATGCAGGTATAAACCTCAGTGTAACAGGGGATGAAATCAATGTCATTGGCTGACACTAATGCAAGGGTGGAATCAAAGAGATTGCCTCAGGCTATTTCCCTTTATACTGGACCTGGTATCTAGGAGCCATAAGCCTCCCTTAATGCTCGATATGAACCTGGTTGCACAGGAAATCTGGGCTATTAGATATGTAAGTTAAAACTGACAATGAATTAACATATGCACTGACACACACATACACACACAGGGGTATTGCAAGGCAATTACTGCACGATACTCATACAAGCACACCTTGGTTTGTCTTACACTCAAACAAAATGGCTAATTGGTTCCTGTTACTGCTGTTATGCCCAGATTTGCCTAATTGATTACATCCCAATTGTATGGCATTCTTTGGTATCTCTTACTGCTATGCCCTATGTGTTACACCTGGCACATGAGCCTATGATCTACCGAACGTCCTCTAGCAAAATTCTTCCTATACTACAGGTTGGTATCGGATGGATACGACTCTGGAAACAGGACAAATGTCCTTAGTCGACTCCAGGAACTCTGTTCCCATAGCATGGGCTGGTTGAACCCCTCCTCGACATTAAAGCGAGCACCTACATTATATTTTAACTAGAGTCTTGATTTAGTATAGAAACGAGGGTTTAAGGATTGATAGCAAGGTACCTGATAGCGAGGAGTCGAAGGCTCTGCTCTGGAATTCCTGGCGGCCAACTCTACGAGCAAGGAGACGAGGATAAGTAGGGTTTTAGAAGAAGGCAGGGTCGATTACTCCTCTCCTTATATACTGGAATTTCCTGATAGGATCGAATCCCCTCACATGGATTGAGAGGGTCGGAATCCTAATTTGAAACCACAACGAAATCGAATTTGAATAGGTGCTGCTTCTATCATTAGCCGTTTAAGATCTATGTTTAAAAATAAGTTTTGCACTTTAGTCCCTCATAACTGTGCTTATTATAGAAAACCCCTTTTTTCCTTGTTATTTACCAATGGTTGCTAATATTTGTTTATTACATATATAAATGAATATTTAAATACAAATATGCAATATTTAATAATATAAATAAAAAAAATAATTGGTGATTTCGGGTCAAGGACTCACACTTGTCATTGTTACTGTTGCCAAAATATTAAATGTTGCC
Source organism: Iris pallida (assembly GCA_029216955.1). NCBI lineage: Eukaryota > Viridiplantae > Streptophyta > Magnoliopsida > Asparagales > Iridaceae > Iris > Iris pallida. The sequence goes on along the minus strand of JANAVB010001397.1, from coordinate 381,479 downwards.
GGCAACTTGCATACTCCCAAGAAGACATAAGATTTGACATCCATAGCATACTCCAACTATAAACTCATGATTTTCTTACATGGCAATTCAAACTTCTTGCCTGATATTATAAATTCGTTGCGCTTTCGGAATCTATAAGAAGTTATGTCGTGTCAAACTTGAAGCAAATTAGTCTTTGTAACCATCCTTTTTGCCAAGAAGTTACAGATAGATAATTATACTCTTTTAACTGTATAATTTGGATATCTATTAAAACCTGTTGAGATGAATGATTCTTTTCCAGTATTCTTTCTTCAGAAAAATAAAAGGAAAGAGTGAAGACAAGGTTATTCTTTTTAGAGTTCTAAGAAGTGGAAAGAGATTTTTTTTTATCCCTAATTAACACTCTGGGACCCTTGGTTGCTGTATCCTTTAGCACTGATGTATAAATGCATATGCAGGTGCCCTGTTACCTGGTGTATCAGAGAATGCTAACCTGTGCAGGACAGCTATCCCCTTGAGTTAGACATCCTTCCTGCTGTATTAAACACAGAGGTGGCTAGGAAATCTCAGGTTCCAAGTTTTTAGGCAGTGCTGTAGGTGGTGGCCTGGTCACCAAGTTTTGTGGGTCAGTACATTGCTTTGTGCACTGATCAAGGATGCATTGGGTCCATGAGATGGACTGAAACCATCCACACTCCTATTATTCTAGGCTATGCTATGATACATCTCTAGGACGTGTCAACTACTGAGAACACCTAGATGCTATATACCCCAACCTTATGTATCCATACCTGTTCCTAGGCTTAATTGCTTCGAGTACAGTCCCTAGCAAATGATTTGTAGTCACTTACATGCATGCCATATATATACTTTTGTCCAATGATGAGCTTAGAATTGCTGCAGGCTCTTTGGCCTTTTGTTTTTTGTCACTGTGGAAAGCTGTTTTTGATGTTCTGTTCATTTTTTTCCTAAAGGAATATTTGGGGGCTTTGCAGTTATACTCAACCAACAAGTAGAAAACCTCATTCCTTGTCCATAAGCTCTCTATGGTAAATGGCGAAATTCCCTCATAAATTTACTGATCCAAAAGTTTTGGTAGTACTTTAGACTTTCCTCTTTTCTTCATCTGGTAACTAAAAGTATTTTCTTCCATTTACTGATTTGCCTAGCAGTTAGTTTTAATATATGTTTCAATGTATTCACATAGCTTTATACTAACTTCTTTGTGGCTCTGTACCATGTTGAACAGCAATGGGTGATCCGCTAGGTGGTTGTTGTATAACGCCATTTGGATATTCAACTATGTTAAAAAAAGGTTGGTGTTTAACATTTAATTTGACAAAGGAAAATTGTTTTGGAAAATTTTAAATTTATGTACTCTTTTTAAGATTATAAGCATGTAATTTATAGGTCATGCATGAATATAAACTCACGCATCTTCAACACTACATTTTGTTTTGAAGTCCTGTTTTTCAATGGGGTGGGCTTGTAATTGCAACTTCATTGCTTTCTGAAAGATTGTGTTAACAAACTGTTAACTTCTGCTTGTTTTATTTACATTTAAGTTGATGAGGTTTGCCGGAGGAAAAATTGTGATGGCTCTTGAAGGAGGATACAATCTCAACTCTATATCAAATTCAGTTCTTGCTTGTGCAAAAACATTATTAGAAGGAAAACCCATTGTTGGCTCCTTAAATAGCAGACCCTTCGAGGCCACATGGCGTGTGATATCGGATGTAAGATACTGTTTGCTAGTGCCCCTTATTGGTATGACATGTCTGCATATATATACATTTCTAACTAATTCTTTTTCCTAGGTTCGTCAAGAACTGAAGACTTATTGGCCAATTTTCCCTCTTGAGCTATCACCAGAATTATTGATTAGCAACCTACCTTGCCCACTGGTATTATTCTTTTCCATACGCTGCTATAATCCTCCTAGAGATTGATTAGCAATACCTATCAGAATTATTGATTAGAAACTACCTAGTAGAGTTATTGTGTTACTTCCATAAAACTAGATTTGTTCTCTTGCTTTGACCTGCAATCATGTTGCTACTAGCCACATCTTAGCTAGTGCTTGACAACGGTTTGAGATCTTAATTGCTGAGCGTTAATCTGACTTGATATTTCCAAAACAAAAGAGGGAGAGGTGGAATAATTAAATGCGATTGTGATTAATCCATCTATATCTGGCTTTACCCCTGGTTAAACTCGCTTTCCCATTTGTTATCTCATATTAACTCAAGTTGGCATGCATCATGAGCTGCAGCATCTCAAGCACCATTCTGCAACTCATGTTGCAGCCACTTTGTCTGCAGAATTGCCCTATATGACTGGCTTAGTTGCACAAGAAGTTACTGCAACCAAACTCATGTTGCATCAACTTCTCGAAACAATGGAACTGACCCAGCACATGGTGCAGGTTCTTCAGTTATTGCATACACTGAACAGAGACCCTCAATAAATCTGTACATTTTGCTCCCTATCATGGCAAAAACTTAACAAATCACTTGATTAAACATGCTTACACATAAAACTTAATTACACATTCATCCTTCAACTATGGATCTTACTTTTGAACTTTATATATACAAACATGTGAACTAAAAGAAGCTGGTACCTATGTGCAAAGAAACTTCTTTTACTCTGAAACTTCTTTTACTCTTACATGTTTATCATATGTGCAAAGAAACTTCTTTTACTCTGAAACTTCTTTTACTCTTACAGGTTTCTGGTTTTTTTTTTCTGAAACTTCTTTTACTCTTACAGATTTACAGTTTGTCATATGTGCAAAGAACATGTGCTCACATGTATGTTTTTCCTGAAACTTCTTTTACTAGTTTGCACGCTTTTTTATTTGATACTTCTTTTACTCTTACATGCAGGAATATGTACAGTTTTAGCATGGATGCAAGCACTTTCATTCTTCCTCAAGAGAGCCTCGTCTTGATTATCCAAAAACACAAGAGTTTAAAATGTTTTGTGGTTTGCTTCATGCATCTAGAGCCTTGTTTTGTTGTCATTGAAACCAACAATGGAATGTTTCCTTACTAAAATATTAATGTATGGATGTTATTGAACATCCTGTGGTTTAGTTGCTTATTTTTCAAATATTATGTGGTTTAATTACTAATTTGAATGGTTGAATTGTTATTTGAAATTATGTGGTTTTGTTTCTAGTTTGGAATGGTTGAATTGTTATTGCAAATTATGTGGTTTAGTTACTTGCTCGGAATTGTTATTGAAAATTTTGTGGTTTAGTTATTGGTTTGGAATGGTTGAATTATTATGAAAGTAAAATATTATGAAATTGGATATGTTGTTTATTGTTTAGTTACAAGTTGAATGTAGTTTTTTTTTAAAAATTTAAATAGTCCAATTGTAATGGTTATAACTGTGACAATTAGTGGAGAATAGTAACGAAAAAAATAATGTAGTCATAGTAAAAACTGTGACAAAACAAACTAACTGCCACATTAATAACTGTGACAAATGGAATATTGATCACGGTTATAACCGTCACATGAATGGACTTCTCTAACGGTTATAACCGTTACCATAACAAATATTTGCCACGGTTATAACCGTTACCAAAACAAATATTTGTAACGGTTATAACCGTGACCAAAAAAAATATTTGTAACGGTTATTACCGTGACCAAATAATAACCACGCCCCACTAGTAACGGTTATTACCGTGACGAAAAATAATTGTCACGGTAATAACCGTAGGTAATCGCCTATTATGGTGTAGTGTAAAGGATATAATGCTATGTTTCTTGTTGAGTTGTTCAATAACACCTTGCATGGAATTTAGAAAGATAATGAAAGATAATAATCACCTGAACGTAAACTGTTGTGGCTAAATAAATTTGTATGCATGTACGCTGTTGCGATGAATTACATGACAGGTGAAGGCAAAGTCCCAATTACTTGGGCGGTGAGTATATCGAGCTTTGGCTCGATGAATAGATGGTAACACAGATATTAAGACCCAAGAACTAGATAGTGAGTATGCTTGAATTGCATTCAAATGAATGTATGCTAAAATAGATGCTAAGTCCCAAAGGAATTGGGCGGTGAGTACATATAGTTGGTTGGAAAGATATATGGTATCAAAGATGTGGCAAGGCATTGGGTAACAATATTCTATTATCCCGTGCCAATGTAGAATATTGATTACGCCAAGACCCTGGATTGGGCAGATGATAATGTGAGCTTTAGCGCAAAGCAAGATGGCAAGATGGTAATATGAATGAGAATGGTGGCTGAATACTTAGTTTTTCTTATCATGCATTATATGTTTTCTTCTTAGATAAGTTGCATATAGTTGCATGGTCATGGACAACTTGTCGACAAGGTTGTTTCTCGAACGGTATTCTTGGGCCATGGAACCCGGTTCGTCCTGGGGGAAACCAATGCTGAAGTAGTAGCAGTGCTGAAGTAGTAGCACGGTATACAGGACTTGTAGTGGGGCTAGCTACCTGCACTGGCAAGGCCGCTGTATACCTGTAAGTAGGTCCAAGATGGCGTGTCGCCAGTGACCTTCATATAGATAGGTCCGGTGCTAACGATGTCTTATGCAGGCAGAGTTAGTTATTACTCAAATACAGGGAAGGATGTCGACTGTTGGTAGGAATCACCTGAACGGTGATATTTATATTGAATCATGATATTGTTTCTAATAATGTCTTGTGCAGGCAGAGTAAGTATTATAAATGTACAGGGATGGCTATACGACCGTGGGTAAGAATCACCAAAGGGTGATAACAGTATGCTTTAAATTATGTTGGCAATGAGATTTGCATGCTTTACTTCTTTTCGGCTATAACATGAAATTGACCCTAAGGCAACAAGAAAGACCACTGTTAATAATGTTCTATAACATGATTACTTAGTGTTGTCTTCTTAGGTGAGTTTGGCCAGCACTGCTCGCCAGTACATTGATGATGTATTGACCCACGTTGTGGGCAATATTACAGGTGTTTGCTTATGGGAGAAATCCTGTGAATCAGTGCTTGGCATCGATGAATCGGATGGGTGTGCAGAAGCTCTTCTTTCAAGACGATGTCTTTTGCTATACGGGACATAATGTATGGAACAGTGGAACTCAGTTGTATCAGTGAGATTGTAGCCATATTGGCAATTTCATTGTAAAGAAGTCGGTATATTCATTGTAGCTTAAAGGGCAAGGGTATACATTCAGTTGGTTATTCAAGAGTCTTGTAATCAATTCTAAACTCTGTATTCTGCTGCAAGTTTTGTAATCCATTTTGATTATCAATAAAGAGATACATTTCTTCATATCTTGCGTGACTTCAATTTATCTGCTTGGTCTTACTGCGTTGTCGATGTTTCCTGAGAAATACCAGGAACTGTAATGGTTTTGTCTTATACAAGTACAATCTAGACTTGTACGACATTACGTCCAGTGGCTAGTTTTCGATCCTCCGGGATCGGGTCGTGACACAGCTCAATTGTGTCGTCTAAGCCTGCTCCGTAATAGGTAGGACACAGCACCTCGAAGTCATCTGTAATATTTCAACAGGTCCAGTCAGGACTGGAGCGAGCATAGTACATCTCACGCAGTTCATAATGTGACAGGATAAATAAATATGCAATAGAGTAAGATACAAGAAACACTGCAGAATATACATAAAGTAAAAGAGAAAGTTGTAATGTAAATTAATACTACAAATAGAGAACTACAGTGAACTAGTGATTTAGAGTACAAGATGAACATGTGAACGACTTAAATTTGCACATAAGTAATCTAAGAGTTTGCACATGAGTATACTACTTTGGAATTGTTCACATGACCATTCATACTCCTCTGTACCCCAGACAGGTTATATTATTGCACATGATATCACATGAAGGCCCATAATAGGGTGCACATGATAGTATACATGAGGGCTCCGTGAACAAGAGAGTACATGAATTACGAGAGTGCACATGAATGGTGAAAGCACCGGAGTACATGTTGAAAGTGAAACACACATGTCATACTGTAATCCGATGCTCCCGAGGGGGATAACATCTCATGAAGGGATCCATATAGTACCAATTCATGTTAACATCGTGACAGCATCAAGTAAAGTAATCTATAGCGTAAATATAAATCCTATCATATATGAAACGGTTAGAGAATGTACTCGCCTGATATTCTGAATATCCGAAAGAAAACTACTGCCTGAGGAGTGGTGTCTGGCTTCTAATCAAAACAGTACAAGTCACAACATGTCCAGGTAATAAAGTAAGATATTATGATGCAGTCTACATGATGTTAGGTCAACTAGGTCAACTATGGTCAAACTAGTCTAAGTCCAACTAGACTAGGTCTAAACAGTCTACCTTAGCTAGTACACACCATACACTAGTCTATAGGGTATTACACATGTGTATATTTCAAACACACAAGACCACCCAAGGGTACCCTAGGCTATGTCATCTAGGTTATAGGCCATAGGCCCTATCCCATAGACAATTAGCCATACACTAGGTACATATGTCTACATAGGTAATACAATATTTGCATCACATTACCACATACACTCTAACTCTATTGATAATCAATCCCATATAGGTCAACTACATATACCCTCTACATGTATATATATCTATATACACATATATGTATATACCCATAGCAATATACATATCACATTATAAATTCACATTACACATTATTTATATTTATTACATATATATAGAGAGGGAAAAACATCAAGGAAATATGTGTGTGTGTATATATGAGAGAGTGTGTGTGTGTGCATAGGGTACTCAGGTAACATGAATGTATTCCTGTGTGTGAATATGTGTGACTGGTGTGTGTTCTTGTATAGGCCTGTGTGTGTGTTCAGGAGAACCTAGGTGACAGTGTGTCAACAGGTCTACAATGCCAATGTATCAGTTGTGTGACAGGAACCAAAACAGTGTGCATATGTATATGTGTGTGTACAACACAAAAAAAGAAATCAGTGTGTGTGTGATTTTGTTCCCAGGAACCCAAAGTGACAGTGTCATGTAGGTTGTGTGTAATGTGTTTCCTGTGTATAGGAAAGTTTTGAGCCAATACAATCAATGTGCATACATAGGAATCCCAGATTCAGGATTTGACAGTGGTTATTTCTCAGGATTTCAGTGTGTGAGCTGTCTGTGTGTATGTAGTCATGTGTGTATAGTGTCTCAGGTTTAGTACAAAGTGACAGGGCATTACAAATTTAGGAAAACAAATAGTGTCTTAGTTTAATGAAAACCAAGTTCAAGTGTCTGAGACATTGGAATTAAACAGTGTGAATGTGTGCTCTGTGTATAGTAAATGTGTGTCAGGAATTCAATATCAGTACATATAAGTAATCTCAGGATTTAGGAATATGGAACATAGCTCAGTTTAAGTTCACCACATTGTAATACAAATACATGCCTACCTCCTGTTCATTCTCAGGTTCTTAAACCAACTGACAGCTCAAAGTAACCTTAGTTATTAGCATACCAATTCGATTCCAATAACCCATTGCATCCACACATTTCACAAGCTAACATGTTCATCATTCAATACACATGTAGGTAAGCCTATCCTAACATTATTAAAACAGTAAAAATATAAACAAAAAGGAAGAACAGTTCAGTTAAGGGAGTATCAGTGAATATCCAATTACCCCCTGAAATTCGAATCCTCTTTCATTAATTTCAACAAAAAATGAATCTCTACGAAGCTAACATGTTATTTAATGTACAACAATTTAAATCATAACAAAAACACATGATATTAAATCATTATAATGTAAATGAAAATAAAGAATCAGTGAATAAACTCACCGATATATCACAGTATCAGCCAATGGGAAAATTCCTATTCAACCATTAAAATTAGCAATTAGTGTCACGCCCCAGAACCAGAATACTGGAGAGCGGGGGCAAACATAGCCAGCTACGTATATTGAAATGAATTCCATCTCGCTATACGGTCACGGCTGTCTAGATACATGAGGATTTACTACAAGCCAACAGTCTCCTATGGTCATGAACAAGCCTAGTGTCTCAATCACAAGCAAGTAAGTAAATGTTACAAGATGTATGATCATTAAATATACAATAATAAGGCGTCCCAAATATTACATATTCAGCTGATCATGAAGCTAGTCGTTACAAAATGTTAGGACTAGCAAGAGTTTTAGTCATACATGATCAACCCTAGGATTTGTCAATCATGTTACAGCCCGTAGGCAGACAGTAAGTAAGTGCAATCGAGCTAAACAGGTGCTCGTCGGCTAAACGCCTCAAAAGAATATTTTTACAATAGAGTGGGAGAGCCAAAAATAACCCACTCGTTGCCCTGGTTACGTCTGGTGTTCACCATCGGGCTGAAAAAGCGGTAGATCCTCTGGAGCTGCTCCGAAATCTGGTCATACAAAACCAGCTGGGTCAGATCCAGAAAGAGCAAGTGCCACAAAGGAAGCTTCACTTAGGAACTAAAACAAGCAATTAACACAATAGTAATAAATAAAAGTAAGAACTGGAAATAAAGAAAATACATCAGGATGATATACGACGAGATAACCATAGAACTATTCAGATAACCAGGTTACAACCCGTAAACCAAACAAGGACCAGGGTTGTAACCCTTCGTCTGAACAGAACTTGGAATTCGCACCATTTATCGGTAAAATAAATATAGGTATTCAGGTCATGCAGTAATCTGGAACAAGATCAGGGCAAGACTAGACAAGTTAGACTCCATCCAATCATTTCACGGCCAAACAAGAACTACGGCTTGATACTTTAACTAACTAGGGTTATCACAAGCCTAGTTACTAGCAAGATGCAGTGAGAATCTTCCATAGCCACAAGCCCTGCAGACCATCCAGGTTACCCGGGTTGAAAGATTAGAGTTGAATTCAGGTGGGTACATCGTCCAGGAAACGAATGTACCCTTAGGTAGCTTGAAGGGTGCAACACATGACAGTATGCTAGAAATATGCCCTACTCGACGGCAGGCTACAGATCCCAAGGCGTGCCCAGGTAACGGGATTGCCTGTAGCTGGAAGATCTCTTCATGACTAATATATTAATCTAGTTATTAGCCTTAGTTCATTTCAGTAGGTACTCCTGACCGTGGTACTCAGGAGTCCCCTCCTAGACATGATGCAAGACAGGACTGGATTATTTGTACAAGCACAATCGCCGACGGTGTCCAGGATATTTATATAGGCCATGTCATGTCAGGTAGCCGTCGCAACAGCTTATCAAGATATATCATGTCAGGTTATCATGTCAAGTGTACTTGTCAGGAGTGCGCCACGACGGGCCACTATCAGGTCATGTCGTGTCAGTTCCTTGTCACACCATGTCATGTACAATTGTTATTTCAATCATGTCAATCAAATCGTGATTTATCAAGTTCAGGACAAAAGGCGTAAGGATATAAAATGGGCGTAAAAATATACAATAAAGGGGTTACAAGACATGGGCAAATAACAAAAACACAGGCTATAGGGAGCCATGTGGCTCAGGCACATGCGGCCAGGAATGATCTCATGCGGCTGGGAAGAGAACAGCCCATACGGCTCAATAGGGTCAGGCGCATGCGGCCAAGGAAAGAGTCCATGCGGCAGCAGCTCATGCGGCTGGGGGTCCAAAGCTCATGCGGCTGAGTCAAGTAAAGTCCTATGCGGCCAGCGGGAAGAGAGGGCGCATGAGACTAAGTCAGAGCATTCATGCGGCTGGAGGGCGCATGCGGCTAAGGGAGGGCGCATGCGGCTGCAGGAGCAAGGGCGCATGCGGCCGAGAAGAAGGATTCTCATGCGGCCAGCGGGAAGCAATGCCTATGCGGCTCAGAAGGAGCGGAGCTATGCGGCTGGGGTCGAGTAAGTCCATGCGACTGGAAAGAAGTTCTCATGCGGCTCAAGTACTTCCAGTTATGCGGCTGAAGAGAACACTTGCCGCATGAAATATTCATGCGGTCAAGTCAAGTACAGTTCATCTTCTTCGAAATTTTCGAGAAGAAGAACACCATGAGAGCCAAGTCCTCAAGCTCCATAACTCCATCATCCGGGGCCCAAATCCGAACTTCCATAGGTGAAAATAGGGTAGAACGAAAGCCTCTACAACATGGAACCATCAAAACTCAGAAATAACAAGATTAAGTAGATCAAAACCCAATATTTTCGAAAATAAAGTAAACTTAGATCTACAAGAATCTAGTCATGGAAAGTGGAAATGCCAAGTACTAAAGTAAGTTAAAATGCTGTAAGAAAGATAATGAAGCAACAAAATTAGAGTTCCTCCATGAAGCAAGTTGCACTTGCCTAGACCTCTCTCTCTCTCTGGTAGGTGAAGAAGTAAATGGAAGAAGAAGAAAAGGTTAATGAAGAGAGAGAAAGGAGAATGGGGTAATAAATGGTAGTGGTGGTGGTAGGTAGGGGGTTCACCCTTTGGTCCATGATGAACCAAGCAAATCCCAACCCGAACCAAACCAACCCGAACCAAGAATAAACCAAGCCATGGAGAAAACTAAGCAAGGAAATCATGCAATACAAGATAAAATACGTACACGTATTCCAAAATACGTAATACGAACCACATGCATTACAATTAGCAATAGGGTTAAGGTTGGTAATTAACATTCAATATGTGCTCGTTCTATATGTAAAATATCGTGTCCAAAAATAGCACACGAATGTGTCCAAAACACTCTCAAACCAGTGTACACTGAACTGGTTCAGTGACTGTGCATCCGTGTCCAGTACGGTTCAAATTCCTCACTCGACACGAACTAACAGGACACGTGGTCTTGGGGGTGTCGTGTCAGACATTGCCCCAAGGCCTGTGTCAAAGGACACGTGTCCATGTGTCCAGGATAGGTCACACGAACCCACTGGTAGTAGGACAGTGTTGTCCAGGCACGCATGGCTGTGTCCACGGGTCCGACTCAATCCAAACACGACACAAAATACGCTCAGTCGTGTAGAAACCTGTAAGCGACACAAAAACACGAATTTTTATTCAAACACATTCTTAAAATATGATCGAAATGCCCACTGTGGTATTTCGTCGAACACTAATGACTGCTGACTGATACGTGTCCGATACGGACACGTAAAGGATACTAAATGACACAAAACCTATTCCTACAGTTAGAGGACACCTAGGGCTTTGTATCCATGCAAAGAAATCGAAATTTGATGGAGGGAATAGGAAGTTATCTATAGGTGTTCTTCCTCAATGAAACTTCAAAGAAAAAGATTCCTTCTAGCTAGCCCCAAGCTCCAAATTGTCTCAAATCTGTCAATAGTCTCCACCAATAGTAGGGGAACACAATTTAGGTCACCATGGAAGAAGTTTGAATGGAAAAGGATAAATATTGATTAAATAGGAAGGGATTTAATGAAGAACAAACCTAGCTTCTTGAAAATGAAGGGATGAATAAAAAGAGGCAACTAACTTTGAGAGGGATTATATAGTGATGGGGGGATCCTTAGGCCGGCCAAGAGCTAGGGTTAGGGTTTTAGGACTTAGATCTAAGGCTCTCATTCCATCTAGTTTATTCAATGGTCAAAATCTAGGTTTCCCCTTTAATCAAGTTGCAATCTATTAGTTCTAACTAATCATGGCTATACCAAACTAATCATAACTAACTAATACTAACCATGACTAACTAAGACTATCTATGACTAATCTAGGTTAGGTCCAATCTAGGTTAGGGCTAATTACAATCACATGACAATAAATTAATTAATATTTAAATCACACCAATCCAATAATTATATTAAATTCCAATTAAATATATATTAAATTCAAATAAATTCAAAATGACAAAAATACCCTCAAACTAGAAATATGGTAGTGACAGGGTGGCCTCTCGGTCTCGCCATTCTCTGAAATGGAAAAGGGTACGTAAACATCCACATAAAATAACAAAAAGCAATAAATAAGATAATTAATCGGTCCTATGTTATGATGAGTTCTTATTCTAGCAGGGTTCCCAATAGTACTCTAAAGCCTAAGTAACTACTAGAAATGACCTGTATGGGCCAGTACTAAAAATATGTCATGCCCCGCTCCCAGATAACTGGATACGAGTCAGACATATCCAGCCTACACTGTCGTTGACAGCGGTAGTAAGCTGTCTAAACCTCAATGATCACAAGATCAACACATCACAATACTAGACGTACTATCATAAACCATATGATAATACAGAGTTCCAATATGATTTAGGAGTACACTTATACAATAAATGTCTAAAAATAGATCCGATGAAATATAAAGTGCATTCGAAACTATTATTACATTCATCCAACTAAACAATACAACTCAAATCCTACAACAACACTACAAATGATACTCCACTCTAGATCTCTAGATCTGTAGCTGGCTCCGCCACCTAAGCTATGTCAGCTCCAGTCCTGCCCTCTGCTGGACCATAGTAACTAGTGTATAACAGATTGTCAGTCTCACCTAAAATAAATCCAGTCAGGAAAGGAGCAAAGTACAACCCTACAATATGAAATGTACAAATTAATTCTATAATGTAATGAGGTGAACAATAGATGAACATACAAAGTGACACTGAACCAATAAGATGGCAATGCATATGTGATTGAAATACCAGTTCCTATGTGATCGGCTGTCGTACAATAAACACAATAAAATACAATAATACCAATGGTACGGTCTGGTCTAGCCACACGTGCACGATGTGCGGCTAAACTATCCACAATATTATACAAAATAGGTTTGATCACATAGCAAGTAAGCATTTCCCCTATTCCTGACACAATCAATTAATCAATGCAAATGAGAATCAATGCTAACACTTGTCACTCCAGTGTCCAAAATGTAGAATTGCAAAAGAGATTTATAATGTAAATTCAAATTATAGTGTACTTTCCTGAATTTTCGTAGAAGTCTAGTCCAATGTCCAGAAAACCTGTGTCAAATAAGACTCAATATTCTTCAGAAAATATTCTAAAATCTAATTATTCTTTCCTAATCTCTATTCTATAATATAGTTTAGATACTTCTATTTATCAACTCTAAGTCTTATTTTATTTACTAATACTATGAGTATATTCTATTATTCCCTAATTGTTAAACTTCTACTTGCCTATTATTACTCCTACCTGGACTATAGTCCAAACCAGCCATATCTTTATAACAGCCCAAGCCTAAAATAAATGAAACTTACTAATCAGCTAACATTATATATATGGTGAGCCCAACCGATCCTAAGTGAATGGCTAAACATACCAGCATAACCCAGTACCTCAGTTTGCAATTATCTTTGGCCCAAGTCTAAACTTCATATAACACCAAATCCTAGGTACATACTAGTGGATTGATCTGTCTTATACTAGACAATTATTAACAATCACAATATAGGAAGCCCAACATAGCAACTACAATCTACTAACCCATTACCAGCCCAACACATGTTAAACATAACTTAAGCCCATCCCTTATTTGCATCTAGATCATATTTGAAATAGCCTATCAATTAGGCATCCAGCCTTTAGACTACTTATTTGAATCCAATGTTTAGAACACTTCCTGTCTGATATCGAGTTGCTGATATATGTTCTAACACTATGTCCAACTCAAGAACACCATCAAGGCCCAGAAATCAGTTCGAATTCCCAACCCGATACCGACACCAATCTTCTGTATCAGTTCCTTCTGATATGAGTCGTGTCAACACTGAACACAGTACACATCAAGCTTCTCAATTCCGTATGAAAGTCAAAACAGAAATTAATATAAATCAAAGAAAATTATACCTGTAGCAGATACTTGTCAACACAATACTCCTATGACAGATTCTTTTACAACAGAGTTTTAAAACTTTACTGTGACAGGATGTCGAACACCTTGTGCTCGAGAGTAGAGAAAGAAACTGAGAGTTTATTTTGAATTCAAAATTAATTCAAATCAATAGAATTCAACACAATTGATCAGAGCGATTAAACCAATTCAAGATCACTCCAGAATGCTTCGATCATAATTTTGAAATCGGTTTACCGATCAAATATCCAAAAGAGCGATCACAGAAGAAAATAATAATCAGGGACTAATCGAATGTGAACAACATTTTATCGATTGATTTGTGGGTTCGTCGATGCCTGTCGTGGATTCACTGAGACGAGTCGACACCAACTGTCAGAGCAACCGTTACAGAGACAAGAATTACTAGGAATTGGTCGATCGACTCGATCGGGATAGAGTAGGCAACCCCTAAGAAGATGTCGGAGGTTGAAGACGTCGTCGTCGTGCCGATCGAAGGAACTGGATCGAATTGACTCGATCTGCAAGTTTAGATCGATCAAGACTCCATCGAGTTAAGAATAATGAAACGAAGAAGATCAAGGGAACTCACCAATCGTCGTCGTCGAGAGCTTGTCATCGCCGCTGCTACGATCAGTCGACCACAATATCAAAGAGTCGAAGAGGAGATGCTAAGCCTACACCACGACTGGGCAGGTCGCCATGGCCGTTCTACTCGAGCTTAGTGTTAGGGTTTTGAGGAGCTAGGTCGGTTTGGGAGAATGGACGAACAAGAAAGAAGGGGTTCAGTGAAGGGAGGGGCAGGGATTCACCGTGGTTGACGGAGTGAAGAATGGAGAGGAGTTCGGTTCCATTTATATGCGGCAAAGGAACTGAGGCCGTTACGATCGGACGGTGGAAACCTTGCCGGAGTATGGCGGTGGAATGGATGGTACGGATGTATCAGCTAGGTCGGTGGAGGATCCTTCTATAACACCCTAGGTCGATCACCTGTCGGAGATGTGGATAAGGCTACGCACTCTACTTGTCGAGCGGTCGTCTGCATATGAAATGAGAAGAGGAAGGAAGACGAAGACTTAAAATCAAGTGAGTTAATAACCTCTCTAAGCTTTAAGTCCTATTCGATTGTCTCGCCCCAATGGGCCTATTAGTGAAGGAATAAAGAGATTAAAAAAGTAAGGAAAATAAATGTTTGGCTGAGATTATTAAATATTATTTTAAAATTATTAGTAGGATCGTTTATTGATTTGATTTATCTAGTTTTAAATTTATTGATTTAAATTTTCTGACAAGTATCAAATATGGCTTAAATTATTTTGATAATATTAACTGTTAATTTGAACTACTATTCAATATTTGATTAGGATTACATTGATTTAAATTTTACTTGCTTTTGAATTATTGGATATTATTTACACTACTTTGATAATATTAATATTTTTATTGATAGGATCTTTAATTTGTATTTTAAACTATTATTGATTATGGCCTGCTTAATCTACTTTAGACATTAAATATTGTTAAATTATTGGTATATGATCATTTAGTATATTTTGAATCAATTATTGATTTGGGATTAGATTAACTTAGTTTTGAATATTTATTTGAATAATTATTTTAACCAAATAATATATTTAGATTTGATTAATTATATCATAAATATTTGTTTTATTTAAATTTATGAAAAGATTTGAGCATTGGTTTCTTAATCCATATATATTTAGAAAATCTCTATCTATTTAAGGAAAACTTCTTCCCCTTCCAATCTAATCCTAATTTAATTTAGTAATAGCTACTCATTATATATACCATATTGAACTTATAAACATCTCTCATCTTTTTATTTCTCAAATTTCCCTTTTTTTGTCCATAATAGTCTAAAATTCAGCCTCTTTTTTCAAAGGCTGTAACAACTTCGAAAGGCCATAACTTCTAAATCCAGACTCTATTTGACCTCCATTTTTTTGTTTGAACCATATTGAGGTTAGCTTCGATAATCTATAATTTATTTGGCAAATTCGAAATATATTTTTTTGTAAAATTATTTGAGTGACAATTGTCCGAAAATCGATGCATCGTACTATTTTTGAGATTTTCGGAGATCCCGAACTCGGTTTTGTGATCCATTTGATGTTTCAGAAAGCTGACATAATGATCTATAGCACGTAAATTTTTTTAGAAATTAATTTTAAATTTTAAATTTTATTTTCGGCTAATGTATATTTATATTATTTTGTAGTATTTTAAGTAAGCTTTTGACCTAAAAATATTATTGTAATATTTTCTACCTAATTAAATTATATTTTTTTCCTCTAAAAATGATATTCATGGATTTTTAAAGTATTTATCTAAAATTAATTTAACTAATAAAATATAGTTTCAAGTATTATATATATTTTCTAAATTAGATAATAAATATTTTTCCTAAATAAATATATATTTTTTCCTTATTAAGAATTTCCTTTTTAAAAAAATTCTATATTACCTTGTATTGATTTCCATCCTGACTAATCGTATTTTCTATTTTCTCGCGAAATCGGACCACTTCATATAAACCTAGCTAGTTGAACCAATTTGGACATTGTCATATCGTTGCACCACCTCCAGGCAAGTATACCTTGCCTTTTTACTGTATATTACATGCTAATCATTTTTTTCTTCATATCTCATGTTTATAACCAGTGTTCTCTTTTATTTTCAGTTTATTTGTATTCTATTTTCCTTGATACATGTCATTATCTAGTTTCTTGCGTTGATTGTTGATATGTGTTCTCTCTCATATTATGCACTAGTTTAGTTGTCTCGTTGAGATATCATTCTTGTTCACATTTTGACCTTGTAGTCATACTAGATTTGTTCTTACTTGTACCTTGTCGAAAGTTGGATTATATCGTAGAACGAGTGCGTTATGACTGAACAGTTATTCCTATTTATGGTTTTCTCAATTTCAGAGTCCATGAAGGGGAGAGGGTTTACTGCTTGAAGCTAATCTGAGAGTCCACACTAGGGGCGAGGGTTGGTTGTTGTTTCAACCTAAGAGTCTACACTGGTGGTGAGGGTTTGGTTATTTATTTGACTTCTTGCCATGTGTTCACCTAGGAACTTGGCATTTGTTACATGTTTCCTGTTTTCTTTCCAGCAGTTCATTTATGCGTAGTTGTTCTTGTTAGGGTTATATACTAAAAGCATTACTTTTGTAGTAACCTTATTTCCTTAAATTTTGAATGAGAATTATATGGGCAAATATTTGCATATTGTATTTGTTGCAAGGGTTAATACAAATGTCTGATATTCTATATTATAGATAATATGGTATGTGGTGTCACATAGAAGATTATATTATCAGTTCCTTATGGAGTATATAAATAGTTCACAACCTATATGGACTTGGACAATCTATTGGAAAGGTTGTAGTGTAATCTGGTATTAGTCTATCTTGACTATAGGTTTACACTAGTACACTTTATGTGTATTGAACAGGACCACTTGAGGTTGTTCCCTTTGTACTGATTACATAAAAGAACGAAAACCTATGTTATTATGGATGCTTGTGCTCTTAATCCGGATATAATAACAGACATGTATATGTAGTGTGTATTACTTTGACTCATGAAAGAGTGAGATTCATTATGGATCGACAACCTCCATGAATTGGGTAGTAATATTGTATATATGATGGGCTGTTGATTATAAATGGAATCCATGTCCCGATACATCGGGTTGATGATGTCCCCTTAAGGAGCTCATAAGGATTGTTATATAAACCCTGCAGGTGGATTATATCCGACATGACAAATAAAGTTGAGCGGTACTACTTAAGGATAAAAGATGTCGAATCAATATAGTTGTCAGTAACATAATTTGATCGACGGACATACGATATCTTAACATGGGGAGCCAAACGAGCATATAATAAAAGGAGCCCACAAACATAATTTGGGATTAGGGAGGTAGTGCAACAATAGCTCATTAGTGGACCGAGCAATTGTTAATGGGCCTGGATTGTGTGTTCGGGCTGAACACGGGATATCAAGATCCATTAGGAGGCCTAACCCTAATTTCTCCTCAGGTCCCTGCCGTAGCATATATATATATCCTCTATTCTCTGGCTACCAAATTACTGATCAAAAATCTGAAGCTTTTTCTAAATTCATGATTCACGTAAGGAGAAAAAGAGAGGGCTGCCAAGGAGAAGAAAAGGATGGGAGATCATCGCCCACACGACGTCCAACTCGAGGAAGGAATACGTGTAGAAGATCTTGGGGTCGTCCGTTCGAAATTGCCAGAAATTACTTGTCTTCTTTCCGCCACATGTTTAATTCGTGAACCCTAGTTTCCGCCTATGAAGGGTTAGAACACGTATTAAATCTGTTTAACTTTCTATCGATTAATACGCACACCAAAGTAAAGGTCCTGGGAATCCCCAATTCCGTCAATTGGTATCAGAGCCACTTTGGATCTGCGTATTGATTGATACATCCATGTTGTCCAATAAAATCTGCGCTACGTAATAGTCGGTAGATGTAGATCTGTTCTAACTCGATTTTGCAGGCATCTTAGATCCAACTATTATGGTCCAATGCATATTTTTGATTGTGTTGTTTAAACCACAGACATGTCGTGGATGTTGTTGTTGCTGTGGATGTAATTAAAATCACGAGGGTTGATCGTCTTATTATTTGAATTTTTTAATCTAGATTATGTGTGAACTCTTTCAGGAGGCATATGATTGATGTAATTTTAATTATTTTTGATCAATCCTGATGGCTGTGGTGGCTGTTTCTGACGCCGGACGAAATGATGGTTTTAAGTAGTTCAGAGACAGACAGATTTTGGATTCGGATAGTTGAGGACGGAGTAGGAAAGATGACCATAATAGTTGAATATTTTTCTCTTATTTGTTGTTATTTTGCTTTTTCTGATTATGCATGTTTATTATTGTGTGGATGTTTTTTTGAAAGACTAAGCCTACATTAATAATGGAAAACATGGACATAATATCAACTAATAGAAAAATCTTCATTGTTAAATAACTAAGTGGGAGAGAATATTCATTTAGTATAAATCCTATGGTCTCTATTACTGGTTTGTAGGTGATGTAATTATACTTGCGCGTTGGCTTAAGCGCCTTCCTCCATATCGGATGAGTATAATTATGGATCACACTACAAACTTCCTTAGGGATAATTGTAGAAAGTTACCTAGTATGTGTTCACTTCTCCATCTGAAGGAACTCATTACAAGGTAATGGACTTAGTATTAAGTAATGGTATACACTTAGATACAAATAATGGTATCCGCTCCATCGGAGTCACTGCTATAATTTGTATGACCAGAGCAAGACCAACATATTAATTTTATTTGTCATAAAGTTATGTTGACATGATAGTAAAATTAATAAGAAAAACCTACTTGAACAAAGTTAAATTTGTATACGTCTACACTATCGTGGCATTCTAAATTTATGGTGTTCAAGCTGTTGGTGAATTTCTTATTATTGTTTTGAGGGAATCAATATTTAATTAATTCAAAATTTTTTTTCCCTACATAATTTTATTTCTGTGATTCTCAGGATTTCAAAATGGGTTCTTTCAGTCCACTTATGGTGATTCTTAAAGAAAAGAAACTTACTTGACCTAATTATATTGACTGGAAACGTAATTTGGACATTGTTCTGACTGCTGAGGAGTACAAATATGTACTTGTTGAGGAATGCCCACCTAAGCCTGATGCTAACTCTGATGAAGAGGTTAAAGAGGATTATAAGAAGTAGAAAAAGGCAGATGAGATGTCACGGTGTTACATTCTGGCATCTATGTCAAATGTACTGCAACATCAGTATCAGGCCATGGCCACAGCTTATCACATGATATATAACCTTAAGGAACTCTTCGGACATCAGAGTAGAGCAGCTAGGCAGTTTGCTATGAAATGTTTGATGAATACAAAAATGGCTAAGGGTACACCAGTAAGGGATCATGTTCGCAAGATGATGGGTCATCTGAATGAGATGGAGATCCTTAGAGCTAAAATCGATAGGGAATCCCAGGTCGATATCATTCTCGGGACTCTGCCTAAAGGTTTTGACAATTTCTGCCTTAATTACAACATGAACAAAAGGTTGTATAGTTTCGCAGAACTTGCAAAAGAGCTACAGGATGCCGAATCTCACTTTAGGTAGAGTGGTCATGTTTTTGTTTTTGAAAAGGCTTCTACTTCTAAGCTAAAAGGCGATAAGAAGAAGAATAAAATTCAGAAACAGGCAAACTCAGCAAAGAAGGGCATGGAACCTTAAGGCGCGGTAAAAAAGCTGAAAGACAAATGTTTCAAGTACAAAGGGTCAGGACATTGGAAGACTGATTGTCCACTTCTCAAACAAGGGAACAAAGAAGGTATATCTCATTTACTAGTAGTTGAAACATGTTTAGCGGTGTTATCCACCGGCACCTGGTGTGTAGATACATGAGCCACTAATCATGTCTGCAATACATTGTAGGGGTTCTAGGAAACCAGACGGCTCAGTGATGGAGAGATATGCTTGTCCATGGGTGATGCTACAAAAGTATCGGTCGTTGCATTAGGAGATGTTACTTTATCTTTTGGTAGAAATAAGTCTTTGACATTGAGAGATTGTCTTTATGCACCTTCACTTAGAAGATTTCTGTTTCTATGTTAGTTAAGGATGGATATTCAGTTTATTTTAATGACAATATTGTTATTAGAAAGAATAAACATTTTATCTGTTCTGGTGCATTGGTTGACAATCTGTGTGTCATTAATCCTATTTCGCCCACAATGCAACTTATGGAAATGAATAATATGTCATCTAACTTAAATAAGTGAAAAGAACCTTCTTGTATGAAACAAACATATCTTTGGCACTTACGATTGGGGCATATTAACCTAAGAAGGATTCAAAGACTGGTTGAAAATGGACATTTGAGTTCATTGGAAGGGGAGGCACTACAAGTCTGTGAATCCTACTTGGAAGGTAAAACGACCAAAAGGCCTTTTACGGTAAAGGGGTATAGGGCCAAAGATGTGTTAGAATTGGTTCATTCTGATTTGTGTGGACCCATGACTATCCAAGCTAGAGGTGGCTTTGAATATTTTGTCATATTTATTGATGATTATTCAAGGTATGGATACATTTATTTGATGCGCCGTAAGTCTGAGTGCTTTGAGAAATTCAAAGAGTATAAGGCTGAAACGGAGAAACATCATAGAAAATGTATCAAGTCATTACGATCAGATCGTGGTAGCGAGTACCTCTTTGGAGAGTTTAGGGATTATTTATCAAAGATTGGGATTGCATCCCAATTGACTGCACCTGTAACGCCCCAGCAGAATGGTGTAGCCGAAAGAAGGAATAGAACCCTTATGGAGATGGTTAGATCAATGATGAGTTATTCGGTTTTGCCATATTCGTTTTGGGAATATGCCTTAGAGACTGCAGCTTATATTTTGAACTTGGTTCCTTCTAAGTCAGTACCACTTACTCCCACAGAGCTGTGGATTGGGTGTAAGCCTAGTCTGAAACATGTTTACATTTGGGGTAGTCCAGCACATGTGCTGAATGGGAAAGCAGTTAAGTTGGAATCTCGTACAGAAGTACACTTGTGTGTAGGCTATCCAAGAGGAATGAAAGGAGGTTTATTTTATAGTCCTAAGGATCAGAAGGTCATTGTTAGCACCAATGTCCGATTCTTGGAGGAAGACTATGTGATGAACCATAAACCCACAAGTAGAGTTGTTCTAGAAGAACTGAGAGGTAAAACACCAAGTACATCACTACCAATAGTACAAGAGGATAAACCACAAATAACTGCACAACGTGTCACAAATGTTATACCACAACCGATAGTGCCTCGTCGTAGTGGGAGGGTTGTGATACAACCTGATAGATATATGTTCTTAGAAGAGTCATCAGACTTCGTCCCTGAGGAACAAGATCATGATCCATGTACCTACAATGAAGCACTCCAAGATAAAGATGCAGAGTCTCGACAAAAAGCAATAATATCTGAAATAGAATCTATAGATTCTAATCAGGTCTGGGAGCTTGTAGAACCACCCGTTGGTGTAAAAGCCATTGGATGCAAGTGGGTCTATAAGAGAAAAAGAGGATCAGATGGTAAGGTTGAAACCTTTAAAGCTCAGCTTGTAGCAAAAGGTTTTACTCAAAGAGAGGGTATCGATTATGAGAAACCTTTTCTCAAGTGGCTATGCTTAAGTCTATCCGAATTTTTTTATCTATTTCAGCTCTTCTCGATTATAGGATTTGGCAAATGGATGTCAAGACAGCTTTCCTTAATGGAAGCCTTGAGGAAGACATCTATATGAAGCAACCAGATGGATTCATTGAAAAGGGCCAAGAGCATCTTGTTTGTAAGCTCAAGAAGTCCATTTATGGACTTAAGCAAGCTTCCAGATCTTGGAACATATGTTTTGATCAGGTGATAAAATACTATAGATTTGATCAATGTCAGAATGAATCATGTGTATATAGAAAGTGTGACAAAAATGTGTTGTTGTTCCTAGTGCTTTATGTAGATGATATCTTGTTCATTGGAAACAATGTGAAAGTGTTATCTGATGTAAGGGTATGGTTATCCAAACAATTTGATATGAATGACTTGGGAGAAGTAGGTCACATCCTTGGGATCAAAGTTCTAAGAGATCGCAAGAAAAAGATGTTGGGCTTATCCCAAGCTTCCTATATCGATACTGTACTAGCTCATTTTAGTATGAAAAATTCTAAGAAATTTTTCTTACCTATTAGACATGGAATTGCTTTATCAAAGGAGCAGTGTCCGAGGACACCTAAAGAGATAGAGAACATGAAGGCACTTCCTTATGCTTCAGCAGTACGAAGCTTAATATATGTAATGCTATGTACGAGACCAGACATCTGCTTTATCGTAGGCATGGTCAGCAGATATCAGTCTAACCCAAGATAAGAGCACTGGACTGCCGTAATACATATTTTGAAGTACCTGAAAAGGACTAAAGAGTATATGCTAGTTTACCAGGCAGATAGTTTAGTTCCCTTGGGGTATACAGACTCAAATTTTTAGTCAGATAGGGATTCCAGGAAATCTACCTCAGGTTATGTGTTTACTTTGGGAGGTGGAGCCATTGTGTGGAGGAGTATCAAGCAAAAATGTATTACTGATTCCACTATGGAAGCTGAGTATGTGGCATCCTCTAAGGCAGCCAAAGAAGTGGTTTGGCTCAGAAACTTTCTGTTGGACTTAAATGTGGTACCTAGTTTGCCTAAGTCTATTATATTTTATTATGATAATAGTGGTGCAGTTGCAAACTCGAAGGAACTACGAGCCCATAAGATACGTAAACACATTGAGCACAAGTACCACCTGATATAAGATTTCGTAAAGAAAGAAAAAGTTGTTGTGATCAAGATAACATCAGCTGACAACCTAGCTGATCCATTTACAAAGAGCTTACCAGCTAAGGCTTTTGATAGTCATGTTGAGGGAATGTGAGTTAGATGTGTAGCAGCATGGCTTTAAGTACAAGTGGAAGATTTGTAACAGTATACTGAAAAGCAATGCTTTGAGAATCATATGGGCAAATATTTGCATACTTTATTTGTTGCAAGTGTTAATGCAAATGTTTGATATTCTATATTGTAGATAATATGGTGCGTGGTGTCACATATAAGATCATATTATCAGTTCCCTATGGAGTATATAAATAGTTCACAACCTAGATGGACTTGGACAATCTATTGGAAAGGTTGTAGTATAATTTGGTATTAGTCTATCTTGACTACAGGTTTACACTAGTACACTTTGTGTGTATTGACCAGGACCACTTGAGGTTGTTCCCTTTCTACTGACTACATAAGAGAACAAGCACCTATGTTATTATGGATGCTTGTTATCTTAATCCGGATATAATAACAGATATGTATATGTAGTGTGCATTACTTTGACTCATGAAAGAGTGAGATTCATATGGATCAACAACCTTTATGAATTGGATAATAATATTGTATGTATGATGGGCTGCTGATTATAAATAGAATCCATGTTCCGATACATCGGGTTGATGATGTCCCCTTAAGGAGCTCATAAGGATTGTCATGCAAACTCTGCAGGTAGATTATATCCGATATGACAAATAAAGTTGAGCGGTACTACTTAAGGATAAAATATGTCGAATCAATATAGTTGTCAGTAACTTAATTTGATTGACGGACATGCGATATCTTAACATGGGGAGCCAAACGAGCATATAATAAAAGGAGCCCACAAACATAATTTGGGATTAGGGAGGTAGTGCAACAATAGCTCACTAGTAGATCGAGCTATTGTTAATGGGCCTGGATTGTGTATTCAGGCTGAACACGAAATTTCCAGATGCGTTAGGAGGCCTACCCTAATTTCTCCTCATGGTCCCTGCCGTAGCCTATATATATCCTCTATTCTCTGGCCGCCAAATTGCTGATCAAAAATCTGAAGCTTTCTCTAAATTCGTGATTCACATAAGGAGAGAAAGAGAGGGCTGCCAAGGAGAAGAAAAGGTTGGATGATCGTCGCCCACACGACGTCCAACTCGAGGAAAGAATACGTGCAGAAGATCTTGGGGTCGTCCGTTCGAGATTGCTAGGAATTACTTGTCTTATTTCCAATGCAGGTATAATTCGTAAACCCTAATTTTCGCCTATGAAGGGTTAGAACACTTATTAAATCTGTTTAACTTTCTATCGATCAATACGCACACCAAAGTAAGGGTCCTGGGAATCCCCAGTTCCATCAGTTGTTATATAGTTTGTTACTTAATTATTTTGTTTTCTTCCTTGGATGCATGTATCATTATTACTTAGTCATTTTTGTTTCCTTGTTGGTTATTAATATACATATGATTTATTATTAGAAGACATATTTTTATGTATCTTTCTATGTCCCCAGAGGACCTGATGATCTCTGCAGGTATAGACGATAGATAGTATCTGAACCGAACTAGACAATTCCATTGCAGACTGTATGATCCTTTCTTGATCTAATCGTATGGTAGTGGATTTGTCTCCATCCGGCAAATACTTTATTTTATATTTCAGTTGATATATTTGATTGGTTCTTCCTTCATGGTATTGTGGATGAGATTTAGTATTTTCTATGACTTATTGTTATGAGCTGAAGCTTTTATATACAGCTTATATATGTATATACGGATCTAATACATTGGGGTAGTCTTCATACACATATATCTGATATGTACATATTTATAGACCTACGTATTTTGGGATTGAGGCTTTACAAATCGATATCGGCAAGGTTTTCCTATACCGCAACGGAAATGAGGTACTACATATTAATACACTAATAGAAATTTTATCCCCAAAATTCAAACAAAACACACCTATATCGAATAAAGAAGAAAATATTTCCTTCATATCTGCTTAATGCTCCTAAGTCGATTCTTCAACAGAAGGATTCCTCAAAGGCACTCAAACCAAAGAGGCTGCTCGATTCCAAAACATTCTCCTTCCTATCCAAAATATGAACAGGCTCCTCCACATAAGATAAGTCAGCTTGCAGTCCCAACTGATAAAAGTCTACCATGTGACTTGGATCATGCGTATACTTTCAAAGTTGAGAAACTTAGAAAATATCATATACTTTAGCCAACGTCAGTAGTAGCACGATCTGATTGGTTACTGTAGCAATTCGCTTAAGGATCTAAAATGGGCCAACAAATCCCGGGCTCAACTTATGTTTCCTACCAAATCGAAGAACCCTATCCATCGTTGACACCTTCAAAAACACATGGTTGCCAACCATAAACTCCAATATTGGTCGTTATTGGGTATCCGTATAATATTTATATCGACTTTGTGGCAGTCGTAACTTCTCTCGAATCATGCGGACCTTTTTCGACTGCTTGTTCAACAAATTCTGGTCTAAGTACTTTGTCTTTCACCGACTTTACCCTTTTTATTAATTCACTAAACTTTAACAAGAACTCATTAATCTTTTATGCAGTCTTAATGAATTCTCTCTAACAAATTTGGCTCAAGTTGTAGTGGAGCAAGTTATACATCTTGGCCACGAATTTAAAGCTCAATTCCCAACTAAGTTTTCTAATATCCTACAGCCACAGAAAATGATCCCCCAAAATTCTGACTCAACACATCTACCACCATATTAGCATTCCCTGGGGCATACGTGATCGTTAAGCCATAATCTCTAATAAGTTCTAACCAACATTTCTGCCACAGATCCAATTATTTCTGAGTGAATATGTATTTCATGCTCTTATAGTCAGTAAAGATCTCGCAAGCCATTCCATACAAATAATTCTGTCATAACTTGAAGCAAAAAGAATTGCAGCTAATTCCAAATCATATGTTGGATAATTATGAGGAGTTGAAGAACAGGTTGATATCAGCACTGATTCTGACATATACAGTAGGATTGGGAGGGTTCAGTGTATATTACGATGCGTCCAAGAGGGGACTTAGATGTGTATTGATGCAGCAAGAAAAGGTTATAGCATGTGCTTCTTAGCAGCTTTGAGAGCATAAGAAGAACTATCTGACCCATGATTTAGAGTTGGGAGCAGTTGTGTTTGTACTTAAGTTATGGAGGCATTATCTGAATGGAGATCAGGTGAAGATTTATACTGAACACAAAAGCTTGAAGTATCTATTCACTAAAAGGGATTGGAATAAGAGAGTGAGGAGGTGGTTATGTCATGTCCCGCACTCGCTTTTCGGATACAAGTTTGTGTCCAAGTCCAGCCTATGCCGCAATGTCGGCGGTAGAACGCTGTCTAGTATAAACGAGTCATGGAAATATTGACTCACATGGTAATCTATATCTCATCCACAGGAAATAAAAGATACAACTAAGATCAATGAAATGTCAATGAAACTGAATAATAGAGAATAATATAAACTGAATGTTTCCAAGTTAACAAGAATCCAAGTCACGTCCGGTGGACACAAATCCACTACTAGAAGATGGAAATAAAATAGGGACATGAAAATAAAATAACAAGATCCAACTATGCTAAGCATCAATGACATCATCAGCTACATTGGTACCATGACGCGGCTCATACACCTGCTCGTATGTGCCTGGGTCAATCTTGGCTAAACATAAAGAGATCATCAGGTCCTCAGAGGACTAGCAAGATATATAAAAACATGCCTACTACTATGACAGTAACATGTATGAAAGAAAAGAACAGTTGAAGAAGAACATCTAAGAACGACATATCATGTGGAAAATGTAATACTAGACTTGGCTAACAATCAATCGAATAACGCCTATAGACTGTAGTACAATGCAAGATACTCCCAATCGAGAAAAAAGCCAATTCTAGTATCAATCTCCTCTCCTAAAGGAATACAAGATCCGATCAAGTCAATCAAGGGCACAGCGACATAGTACTAGACAATGACAATCTCAAGAAATATACAAGAACATGAAAATCTAATATGACAAGCAATAATGGAAAATACGAATAATTCTACGTGCACGTATAACGAGAAAATGAGTAAAGCAAAAGAGATAAACCAGGTACAAGAGAAAACATGTAAATATTGCATAAGTTCGGCAAGGTATCCTTTCCTGTGGTCCTAAGCTACGGATAGGGGTCAAGAATCTCTATCGAGGTCCAAGTAGCCTGTTTTGATAATTTATGATGTCAATACATGAATCAAAGTAAAATAATCCTATCTACTACCTAGTTTATAGATTTAATTTCTATGGGATTATAATAGATGACTAAGCCAAGTTTACCTATTGGACCAATTTTTCCCTCACTTGGACTTGACTTATCTACCCCTTAAACTTACTTCTAGCTACTAACCTTAACCCTATCCCATTTAGTCCATGCTAACTTGCTTTGTTAAGTAACACTCTAGGCCACAAGTGCCTACTTGGTGTGTTGACACATGAATCTCATATCCCTTCTTATTTTGTTTACCAATGTGAGCTATCCTAGTCATAACCTTGATCATATAGGCTCCTTTATACTTGTTGACCCCTGACTAGAATGCCCTTATCCAATCCTAATACCTTCTGATACTTACCCTTTATGGGTCCCAATACCCCATCCTGTGATAGATGGTATGAACCCTACTTTACTTTATGACTTACCACTCCATGACTACCCATACATTCTAGGACATTGAGGTATCAGTATCTAGACTGATACTGCAATGTGTCATAGTGTAGACTAGTCAGTCTACTAAGCCCCCTTTCTATGTTCTACCTAAACTGGTTAACCTCTTCACTCAGTCCCTTATTCACAACACGTAGATGCAGCTGGTTAGGTAACCCCTATCACGCCAGGGTTTGAATCTTTCTGGAGCTCTACTGCTACTCTTTGTTTCTTGTAGGAATTCATATAGGAATGGTACCAGCGATCCAATGATTGATGTCCCCATTTCAAATTGGTATTCTATAACCTATCTTAGCTACATCTATCGTGTACCACTTCTTTCCATTAACATTCTACCTTCAATTGCAGTAAATCCACTTGATATGCCTAGCTGTGCCATTACTACCTCGACATCCTAATAGTCTAAACGAAGGGTAATAGGAAAATAAACAATATCAGCTATTGCAGTAGAAAAATATATTTCTGAGTTGCTCTGAGGTGCCAGAATAAAGTCTTGGTTTGAGAAGGTGTGGGTTCAGGTCTCATCATATAGTAGTATCCATTTGATTCAAAAGGAAATCTATATGTCAGTATCAATTGGAATAGGAAGGTCCAACTCTATGGCACCTTGTTGATACAGGCTTGTCCATACTAGCTAGTTTCGGCACACAAGAAAGAATAGGCTAATACTCGACTGTTATTGGATTAATCTTCATGTGTAATAGGATAACCTAATGTGCTACCTGCTATATATGTTGACAGGTGGATATACTATCTGGTAATAGCCTTAAAACAATATATATGAAGTAACAGCAGTAGTGCAGCATAACGTATTACAAGGTTGGTCTAAGGCGCCGATCCTAAGGTTCTGCTTATGAAGGATGTGGTTTCATGCCTCATCATCTAACAATAACGATTGTTAATAGTGGGAGTCCTCATAATAGTATCTATTGGATACAAGAAAGGTCTTAACCTGACAGCTTTGGATTTAGTGCAAGAAAATCTAACATGGCAGTACTAATAAGTACGAGATAGGAAACTAAACTAATGCGATATGGGTTTGGCTGGTATTAAGATCTAGTATGGATTTATTAAGTATCTTAAGATCTAATATTGTCTATTAAGTATCAATCTGATACTTAAGATCTGCACTCGATACCAAATGTCAAAATATGGTACCCATAGTCCTCTCGACTCCCCTACTGTCTTAAAATTGCCCAGGGTTGCAAGACACAGTTAACGATCGACTCTTAGGATACATGCCACACCTACATCAGGTTTCTTGTGTGGGAAAATCGACTTAGGACACCCATGGAAAACTTGATACTCTCGACACTATATTACCCTCCCTGTTCTGGTACTACTATGTACAGGTTACTAAACCTGTAGGTGACTTCCCATATGGACTCGTGTCTCACCAACACGAGTATTTGGCAGAGATGTAGGGAATGCCGACTTGTCGACTCATGTTCAGGTGATATGGTCTTAAGGTTACTGCTCCCAGGTTTTTGAAATATGATCCTACTTGTACTGTCCCTCTAGCATCTATCTAGCATCTTGCCATTAAAGACAGTCTCTGATACTCTATTTGTGGGGTTATCAGTAATTAACTGTTTCTTCTATAAACTGGTATCTTGGTGTATTACAACTATGGTATTGATACTACATTACCAAGTTATCTGTTACTGCTACACTTATTATTATGTGTTCGACCCATATATAATAGGATGAATTCCCAATTACTGCTGCCCATACCTACAGCAGTAATATAACCACTTCTTCATGTATAACTCAGGTGTTCTTATAATTATGGTATCATGCTACCTATTTGTATTGACACAAGGTTACACTCAAATGAACCAACTTACATCTAATCCCATTACCCAACTCTGATACTCATTTTATGAGCCTTTACCATTCTCTCTGTTACTAGGATTTATATGGTTTGATCGAACAGGGCACAAAGCTCTCATATGCATCTCTTTCTTAGGCATAAATCTGAATACCCATCGTACACAATATGAATTCGCAAATTTAAGAAATTGCGTACCTATTAGTTTGATTTTTGCTCTTAATTGATCTTCCTGACTTCTCCTGATGCCTTTGTGAACAGAGCTCCTAGGGTTTCGATGAATCAATGTAGGTACGGCTGTTTCTCCCAAAATATATAGGTAGTGTAGATGATAAGAATAAATGGATTCAAAATCATGGTAGGGTTTATCAAGGGGTTTTGAAGATTGGTCCTATTTGGATTTGGATTATCATTCGAATACAGGGGTTAAGCAAGGTCGGACAGGGAAGTTTAAATTTGAATTTGAAAACAACCAAGTTGCACTTAAGCCCTTTTGAGAAAGTCAATTTGCAAAGGCCACAATTTTCTTTATTTGTTTGGGGAGAATAATTATATTCATTCCAATAGGTCATTTAGTATTTCAGGAAGAAAACAAAATAATAAAAAATATAATAAAAAATAAAAAAATTGTAATAAATGGTTTCAAGGGTTTACAAATCTATCCCCCTTGGAAAAATTTTGTCCTCAAAATTTAAGGAAAACGAGGGTGCAAGCTAATACGATTAAGGTGTACTAGAAGGAATCTAAGTATTGCCACTAGAATATTTCGAGTACTCATAAGTCAAAGTCTACTATAGGCCTATCAAGAATCTTACTGCTATAATCTACTAGGAATACCATCAGCTCCTCCTTGTAGTGCTGGTATCTGTTGCGTGGCCTGCGTAAATCGTGTTGCCTGATCGAGGAGCGGTCCTCGTGGATTCCCTCCGTGAGGTACATGTCGACGATTTGTGCAATCTCGAAACTGATGCTGATCCGAGCTACAGTTTAAACAATAGCCTAGTCTCCAACGACAATCGCTCTCACTATGTCCCTTCTGTTGCAATACTGACATGTTGCAATCTCCCGATTCGGGTATGGGATGGCTCCTGGTTGCTGATGATACTGCTGCGGTAAAGTCTACCTTGGGACATTAGAACATTTTGCCGCTCCCGATTGGCTGCTACCTCCACCATAAGCATTTTGGTCTCTCTTCGGCTTACACTCCAGCTCTTTTATACTGCTTGTGAGACCTTCAAGATCCCCTCGTAGGTAGTGGCTTGACTGGTAGCGATGGCTAGGTGAATCTCGTAGGATAGTCCCTTCATGAACTTCTGAGCATTGCTTGCAGGGGTCATGCTCTCTGCGAAGCGGCTGAGGCAATAAAACTCTGTGATGTACTCGTCGATGTTGAGGTTGCCCGGATCCAGAGTCTTGAACTAACTCTTCAACACCTCTCGAGCTACGTTGGGGGTAGAACTTCTTGAACAGATCCTTGAACTCTTCCTAAGTCACGTCTGGTGCGGTAAATCAGGGCTCATCTCCGTACCATGTGCGGGCAATATTTGTAAAGCTGTATGCTGGCTGACTCGATCTTCAGGTCTTCAGGAACTCGAGTCATCCAAAGAAATTGATCCACGTTCTCTAACCACTCATCCTGTAGAGAATCCCTTCCGTCCCATTGGATTCTCTGGGCCTAAAGTCCATGAAATTCTTAGAAGTTCTAGGGCACATTCGGTGAGCATCTCTAGTCTCATGAGCTTCTTTCAAAGTGTCGCAAAATATGTTGGCTTGCGCTGTCTAGGAAGTGATAAGATGCTGGAAGATTTCGAAGAGCGTAACGTTGTCCAGTGCAGGTGGCGGAGGCAGAACATGTGCTAGATACACGGCAGGTGCTGGATACGTCGCTATTGCTGGATGCATGGTAGGAGCTGGACACATCGCTGGTGCTGGATGCATGGTAGGTACTGGATGTGGAACATATGCTGGATGAAGAACATGTGCTGTTGGTGGAACAGGTGCTGGAGATAGAACGGGCGCTGG
Source organism: Iris pallida (assembly GCA_029216955.1). NCBI lineage: Eukaryota > Viridiplantae > Streptophyta > Magnoliopsida > Asparagales > Iridaceae > Iris > Iris pallida. The sequence continues at coordinate 349,696 of JANAVB010001397.1, read as the reverse complement.
TGGTGAAGTCTACTGAGGGAACTACAGGGATGGTAGAATGTCGTCTCTGTGGAACCTCGAGTACTACGGCTGAGCCGGGTCGTCCTGATGAGTACGATGGCCTCCCTTCATCGGTGGGGTCATGTATGTGAAGAATCCTCCTACAGTCGGTGGGCTCATGTATGTGAAAAGTCCTCATGTAGTCGGTAGGATGTTCAGGAAAGTGATGTTCCTGTCTTGAGAATCCATTAACCGTAACAAACGAAAACATTTTAGCCGCTGAAGAATTTTAAGCAGGATGCAAGCCAAGGATTCAATGAAATGAAGGATTAGAGACCAATAATGAGTCAAGACATGTGGATGAGATACTAAGTGTCTAATCCTATTCGCAGGCTTACGTCGGTATAGTAATGTAACTGAAGTGATTAACGTAGACCTGCATGGGCCACCAAAAAAATATGTCACGACCCGTACCCGCTTTTCGGATACAAGTCTGTGTCCAATTATAGCCTATGCCGCAGTCTCGGCGGTAGAACGCTATCTAGTATAAGCGAGTCATAGAAATCTTGAGTCACATTGTAATCTATATCCCATCCACAGGAAATAAAAGATACAACCAAGATCAATGAAATGTCAATGAAACTGAATAATACAGAGTAATATAAACTAAATGTTTCTAAGTTATCAAGAATCCAAGTCACATCCGGTGGACAAAAATCCACTATCAGTAGTCGAAAATAAAATAGAGACATGAAAATAAAATAACAAGATCCAACTATTGTCACGACCCGCACCCAGTGTAGGGCACGAGAAGTGGGTACGTCCAGCCTACGCCACAGTGTCGGCGGTAGAACGCTGTTCTAGGTCACAATTTAAACTAAATACAATATGATATACTCTCCGTACAGAGGACAATCACAGCAGGATAAAACTCAATCACCAAAACTAGAAGTAGCACGATAAGATAACTAAGAATCCACAAGAGAAGTACAACAGAGAGAAATAAATATCGGTGTTATCAACACCAACTCAAACAAGCATAAAATAAATACAACTCAAGACAACTGAAAATAAAATAAGAAAAACTCTAGCCATCTACTCCAACCTCTACTGTGTCTTCTCTAGGCTAGTAGGTAACCTCCAAGCTATCTGTAAAATTTATCAACAGGTCCAGTCAGGATGGGAGCGAGCACAATACATCTCACGCAGTTCATAATATGACATGATATGTAAATATGCTATAGAGTAAGATACATGAAACGCTGGAAAATATGTGAAGTAAAAGAGATGACTGTAAAGAAATATCTACTATAAGTAAAGAACTAACAGTGGCTAGTGATGCAGAGTACAAGATAGACATGTGAACGGCTTGAATTTGCACACGAGTAATCTAAGAGTTTGGACATGAGTGTACTACTTTGGAATAATTCACATGACCATTTATACTCTCCCGTACCCCAATCAATACACAAGGATCCAGACAGGTTATGTTATTGCACATGATATCACATAAATGCCCATAAATGGGTACACATAAATGTATACATGGGGGCTCTGTGAACATGAGAGTACATGAATCACAAGAGTGCACATGAATGGTGAAAGCACCGGAGTACATGATAAAAGTGTAACGCACATGACATACTGTAACCCGATGCTCCCGAAGAGGATAACATCTCATGAAGGGATCTATATAGTACCAATTCGTGTTAACAACATGATAGCATCAAGTAAAGTAATCTAGAGCATAAATGTAAATTCTATCAAGTACGAAACGGTCAGAAAATGTACTCGCCTGATATCCTGAACAACTGATATGAAAAGATGGCCAAGTGGAGTCACAAAGTCCTAGTTAGAGCAACACAGGTTATAAAGAGTTCAATTTATATGGTAATTGAAGTTATAACGCAATCGATATGAGTCTAAGTCAGTCTAGGTCAAAGTCAACTCTTGGTCAACTATGGTCAACTATAAAGTCAAACTAGGTCAACTCTAGTCAACTACACTAGTCAAACTAGGTCAACTAGGTCAAGTCCTAACCCAGACAAGTCTCACTAAGCCTAACCATGTCTATTCTAGCATTCACATAAGTCACAACACTTACACAAACTATCAACACACAATTTCATCTACATACACCCATATACACATAATGTATACATAGGCATACATACAGGAAAATCATATAGGGTATATGCCTATGTACCAATGTATATTAGCATACACACATGTAGGTATTAACCACATTTACATATACAAAACATATATAGGCAAACATATATATATATATATATATATATATATATATATATATATATATATATATTACATGTTATCTAGCAAGAATATAGATATTTATATATATACATATATAGAGAGAGATGGATAGGGTGACAGTAGTATATATGTGTGTGTACCATGTGTGTGTGTGTGTTTACATTGGTGTGTGTGTGTATACAGTGGTGTGTGTGTGTGTGGTAGAAGTAATGTGGGGTGTTCTCAGTTTTTCTGTATGTGTGTGTGTCTCAATGTGTGTGTATAGCAACAGTAGGGTGTTCTCAGTTTTCCTGTGTGTATTGCATTCAGATTTAACATTCATGCATTCGAAAGCCCATAATCCAACCTAACATGAATCCCAAGCATGTAACTTAATTCCAGATATAATATGTAATCTAACATTGTAAATTAATCTTCTTAAATCAGTAAAAAATTCAATTAAAACTCAGGAATTCAGTTTTCAGAACCTAGTATCAGAAATTTAAGGAAAATACAAATTCGAGTTTAAAACACAGCTAATAATCCAATTAATTGGTTGGTAAATGATAGTGCACATGTGTATGTGTCACACAAGTGTCATGGTGTCCATAAATTCAAGACACGATGTGTCCACACAAATCTAACACACGAGCTACACTAAAACAATGTACTGTCTCGTGCACGAGTTCACCACGTTTGTGGACACGACACACGACACCAATAGCCTCGTGCTCGTATCAGAGGGTAGAGGTGGTGTAGTGCTACGTGTCCAAAAGCCTGTCACAAGTCCACATCCTGTCCTGTGCGGACACAAGATGCGTGTCAGTGAACAAAATACACAGTGCAGTGTACGGTGTAAAATACATGCGGGCCTAATATTATGTCCGACACGATACGAGGAGTCATAGGACTGGAAGAGTAGCTTGTCAGTCTTTGCCCCGACCTCCACACCAAGTTTGGTAGGTCCACGTGGCCTGTGCAGTGAGCACGACACGTGTGGCAGCAGGACACTCGAGACACGATCTCGTGCTGCGTGTTCGTGTCAGTTTTCGACACAAAAACGACACAAGGATCGACGCAGACAAGAGGGATTGTGATGTACACATATAGGGCTACAAGATCATTAAAAAACATTTCAAGATTAATAAAATAAATTCTATTGTGGCATTCTAACAAATAATTACAAATAGAAAATAATACGTGTCCGATACAGACACAAAACCAATATAAAACTTTACCAAACACACACCACAGCTAGGGGACACCTAGATTAGGCTATCATGAAAAGAAATCAAGTTTAAATGATAGTTTGAGGTGTTTACCTATAGAGTATCAATCACAAGAAAAAAGCCCTAAATAGGAAGATTCCTCTTGCAAGCCAAAAGCTCCAAATTGTACCAAATCTGAGATTTCTCTCCATGAACAAAAAATAGAGTAGGATTAGGTTCTAATGCAAGAGACTAAAGTCAAAAATGAATTAAAATAAAAGAGTTATGGATTGGGGAAGAAGGACCACTACCTCTTTCTTTCCAAAAGTTGTTGAGATGTAAAAGAGGCAAGAACTAGGAAGAGAGATTAAATAGGGGGAATCCCTGTGTGGCCGGCCAAGTAAGGAAGGAATTAGGGTTAGGGTTATGACTAATGGGCTTGGGCCAAGTTTCAATGCTAATAAAATTAATCCTTAAGTCAAAAGTCCATGCAATAAATTATTTATTCTCTATATGAAACTTGATTCAAAATAACTTAACTTGGGTTGACTTAAGTTAGACTAGGGTCCCACCATGCTAATCAAGTCACCATAGCTAAAGTCAACATCTAGGTTATTCTCCAAAGTCTTAACTAGCAAAGGTCAAAAATAACAACCACTACTCCAATAATTCAAAACAAATCCAAAATTCTCTAAATGACCAAAATATCCTCAAGCTAAAATGTGGTAGTGACAAATCTACCCTCCTTAAAAGAATTCCGTCCTCGAAATTGAAAGGCAAAACTAAGCTGATGAGAAGGATATACAATTATACCACAAGGTCCAAAAAGATATGGGTATCGCTCGCGCATCTCATCTTCCCGCTCCCAGGTAGACTCTCCTGGAGAATGATTCCTTCCTGCGACGCGAACCAAGGGTATCACCTGGTTTCTCAGTACCTTCTCTCGGCGATCTAGAATCTCCACTAGCTTCTCTGGATAACTGAGAGTAGGCCCCATCTCAATCTCCGAGTGGTCGAGTACATGGCTAGGATCAGCCACATACCGTCTCAACTGTGATACGTAGAATACGTTGTGGACACCCACTAGTACAGGTGGCAAGTCTAGACTGTATGCTACATCACCGACTCTCCCGCTGATCACGAAAGGTCCGATTAAGCGCGGGCTAAGCTTCCCACCTCCACCAAAACGTATGGTACCACGAGTTGGAGATATCCTCACATAAACTAGATCTCCGACCAAAACACAAACAAGGTCTCAAGTTACAAAAAAATTAAACATGATCAAACAAAACACAAATAAACAACAACCTACTTCTAACCCTATCTCTAAGATGTACCTCAAACTCCAAAGGCCTCCGGTGGCTATCGTTCCAATGCTGATGTCTGTCCTGTGCCACGTGAAGTCTGTCCCTGATGAGCTTCTCCTTCTCGGCTGCGTCAACAACCATCTCAGGTCCTAATAAAGCTTGTTCTCCAACATCAAAGTCTCAGAACTTACCTAAATCATGCAATTTAAAAGAATGGCATACAGGGTCATGGCATATGGTGGCAATTGAAAGTCTCATCTAGGTATACTAGTCACGCTAAACCAAAATGGTCATAGGGTATCAAAACATACAAGCAATATGGGGTGCTAAACTGGAAAAGTTATAGAAACAACAAATCATCAAGCTGTAAGGCAGTCTACCATCCTATATAAAAATTGATAATTATCAAAAATAAAATAAAGATAACTAGTAATTATCTATAAATGGGTACTATTCAAAGAAAAATCAAAATCAAAAGTTTAAAGAATGAAAGTCAATAGCATTGAAATCCAATCACAATATATATTAAGAAAATTTAGTCTCGATACGATCTAAGTTGATCAATTCTTGGTAATCAAGATTTGGACAATATGGAGGACGAGGTCATCGAAGTCTGAGTACGAACATACAAGAATGGAGATTCAAGTCACAATTAAATTTAATTCAATTGAGTACGACCCAAGATATTAATATGATAAGAAAAGATGATCAAAGTCGATTGGTCGTGATTAAGGGAGCTAGGATTCAATGATATTGAAAACTTTTAAAGGGTGATTCAAAGATATGGAATAAGTCAAATTTCTCCTTTTAAAGGGAAAATAAGAGAAAAGATTTCATAGGACGGTCAAGTTAATCATCTCTCTCTGATACTATCAAGTTTATCATTTGCCAATCATATTTTTATCTCACAAGTCCCAATATAAAAATCAACCTTTATATGATTACCATCAAAATTATATCCTTTCGTCATAAAGGTTTCACCTTGCCATGATCACCATAGGGTAAATTTCTAAGTTCCGAAACATTATTCATGAAGCATACCCTTCTTTCTAGGAATCAAAACTGACCACTTAATCATCATAAATCTAAATTCTTCCACCTTGTCCTGAATTAGATCCGAAGCCTCTAAATCAAGTTTTATGTAATCCTTGAACTTATTCAATTTACTCTCTTTGTATTATTTAAATCTAAACCCACTAGGCCTTACAAAACTTATTCTTTATTGTAAATTCAACCTTCATATTTCCTTCAACGTACACCTTCAATATTATTCTCCTAAAATTTAAAATTTTCACAAAATCTCTATATTTTATATAACTCAAAATCCCTGCGTTCTTTCTGTTTCTAGCCATTTCTTACAATATCTTATTCAATTTTGTATCATCATTGCATATAGTTAAAATCTCTTCTCTATTACTAGATTCCTAAATTTAACATCATAGCCTTAAAGTGTAACGTCTCAAGAATCAATAACCAAAATTTATCCAAGTTCTCGAAACTAAGTTGACCTCGAATATCCTCATCAGTTATGAAATACATCTATGAATTATTCATACCCAAAAGATTTCTCTAAGTATGATTGTTCCTAAATTGATAATATAACTTTCGTGATTTTATCCTCAAATTCAGTCGCATCTCTATCCCAAACCTATATCAAGGTCCACCATATTATACCCCTAGTTAGATGATTTACGTTACTTCCTCGACATTTTGAAGGTAAAAATATATGGAGATTCAAGGGTTTCAAAGTATAGCTGGCAGAATTAGATACGAAACAGGTGATTGATATAATCAGGACAGTTTTTTTTTAAATGGTAATACAAGAAATAATGGCAAGAAATAAATAATAAAAAAATCTTTTCTTCATCAACTGTTAAAAAGAAATGAACCCATTTAAGATAAAATCTAATACCATACACGTCTTCCTGAAATCATGTTGTCAGAATTTCACCACGCCAGTAAGCATAGCTGCAATAAACAATAGAGGCCATAACGAAGGTATACACCCTATAGTCATGTTATCTAGAATTCATACCACGCCACCCGGTATGGCTGCAAGAAAATCTAGATTTCATAACTAGGATAAGTATATCTAAATCAGGCTCTACGTCCTTGTCATGCTAGAAAATATGACTGCGATAAATTCTAAACTCCATAAATAAGTAGACTTTTACCTTTCTCACTGTCCTTATCAAGTATGTTATCAGGATATACCTTAATTCTAAAAAGATGTGTATATATATATATATATATATATATATATATATATATATATATATATATATATATATATATATATATACAAACTCAAATTCAACAACTATCATCAAGATTTAAAATTCAACAACAATCCATCAAAAATCAAATTCAATAACAGGAAGTAAGGGTGAACCAAATCAAGGGAAAAAGAGATTTCAAATCGAAGTTAAAATAAGATTCTCAAGGGTCATCCCAGGAATCTCCCAAGAAATTCTGACAGTGATTGAGTATCCTCTCATTCTAACACCTATACCTTATCTCTAATCGCAGCTACGCAGCAGTACAACTAATTAACGTACTACCACAACTTCGTACAAATACAAATTTTGACCTGTATGGGACACCACTAAAAACGTGTCACGACCCGCACCCGGTGTAGGGCACGAGAAGTGGGTACGTCCAGCCTACGCCGCAGTGTCGACGGTAGAACGTTGTTCTAGGTCATAATTAAAACTAAATACAATATGATATACTCTCCGTACGGAGGACAATTACAGCAGGATACAACTCAATCACCAAAACTAGAAGTAGCACGATAAGATAACTATGAATCCACAAGAGAAGTACAACAGAGAGAAATAAATCTCGGTGTTATCAACACCAACTCAAACAAGCATAAAATAAATACAACTCAAGACAACTGAAAATAAAATAAGAAAAACTCTAGCCATCTACTCCAACCTCTACTATGTCTCCTCTAGGCTAGCAGGTAATCTCCAAGCTATCTGTAAAATTTATCAACAGGGCCAGTCAGGACGGGAGCGAGCATAATACATCTCACGCAGTTCATAATATGACAGGATATGTAAATATGCTACAGAGTAAGATACATAAAAGGCTGGAAAATATATGAAGTAAAAGAGATGACTGTAAAGAAATATCTACTATAAGTAAAGAACTAACAGTGGGTAGTGATACAGAGTACAAGATAAACATGCGAACGGCTTGAATTTGTACATGAGTAATCTAAGAGTTTGTATATGAGTATAATACTTTGGAATTGTTCATATGATCATTTATACTATCCCGTACCCTAATCAATACACAAGGATCCAGACAGATTATGTTATTGCACATGATATCACATGAAGACCCATAAATGGGTGCACATAAATGTATACATGGGGGCTCTATGAACATGAGAGTACATGAATCACAAGAGTGCACATAAATGGTGAAAGCATCGGAGTACATGATGAAAGTGAAACGCACATGACATACTGTAACCCGATGCTCCCGAGGAGGATAACATCTCATGAAGTGATCCATATAGTACCAATCCGTGTTAACAACCTAACAGTATCAAGTAAAGTAATCTAGAGCATAAATGTAAATCCTATCAAGTATAAAACAGTCACAGAATGTACTTGCCTGATACCCTGAATAGCTGATATAAAAATATGGCCAACTGGAGCACAGTATTCTAGTTAGAGCAACACAGGTTATAAAGAGTTCAATTTATATGGTAATTGAAGTTATAATGCAATCTACATGAGTCTAAGTCAATCTAGGTCAAAGTCAACTCTTGGTCAACTCTGTCAACTATAAAGTCAAACTAGGTCAACTCGAGTCAACTACACTAGTCAAACTAGGTCAACTAGGTCAAGTCCTAACCTAGACAAGTCTAACTAAACCTAACAATGTCTATCCTAGCATTCACATAAGTCACAACACTTACACAAACTATGAACACACAATTTTATGTATATACACCCATATACACATAATGTATACATAGGCATACATACAAGAAAATCATATAGGCTATATGCCTATGTACCAATCTATATTGGCATACACACATATACATATTCACCACATTTACATATATAAAACATATATAGGCAAACATACATATATATTACATGTTATCTAGCAAGAATATAGATATTTATATATATACATATATAGAGAGAGGGATAAGGTAACAGTAGTATATATGTGTGTGTACCATGTGTGTGTGTGTTTACAATAGTGTATGTGTGTGTATGCAGTGGTGTGTGTGTGGTAGCAGTAATGTAGGGTGTTCTCAGTTTTTCTGTGTGTGTGTGTGTGTCTCAATGTTTGTGTGTATAACAGCAGTAGGGTGTTCTCAGTTTTCCTGTATGTATTGTATTCAGATTTAACATACATGCATTTGAAAGCCCATAATCCAAGCTAACATTAATCCCAAGCATGTAACTTAATTCCAGATATAATATGTAATCTAACATTGGAAATTAATATTCTAAAATTAGTAAAAATACAATTAAAACTGAAGAAATCAGTTTTCAGAACCTAGTATCAGAAATTTGGAGAAAACACAAATTCGAGTTTAAAACACAGCTAATAATCCAATTAATTAGTTGGTAAATGATAGTGCACATGTGTATTTGTCACACAAGTGTCATTGTGTTCATAAATTCAAGACACAACGTGTCCACACAAATCTAACACACGAGCTACACTAAAATAGTGCACTGTCTCGTGCATGAGTTCACCACGTTCGTGGACAGGACACACGACACCAATGACATCGTGCTCATATTAGAGGGTAGAGGGGATGTAGTGCTACATGTCCAAAAGCCTGACACAAGTCCATGTCGTGTCCTGTGCGGACACGAGATGCATGTTAGTGAGCAAAATACACAGTACAGTGTGCGGTGTAAAATGCATGCGGGCCTAATATCGTGTCCGACATGACACGAGGAGTCGTAGGACTGGGCGAGTGGCTTGTCAGTCACTGCCCCGACCTCCTCACCAAGTTTGGTGGGTCTACGTGGCCTATGCAGTGAGCATGATAAGTGTGGCAGCAGGACACTCGAGACACGATCTCGTGCTACATGTCTGTGTCAGTTTTTGATACGAAAAAAATACAAGGATCGACTCAGACAAGAGGGATTGTGATATACACATATAGGTCTATAAGATCATTCAAAAACATTTCGAAATTATCAAAATAAATTCTATTGCGGCATTCTAACAAACACTTATAAGTAGAAAATGATACGTATCCGATATGGACACAAAACCAATGCAAAACTTCACCAAACACACACCACAACTAGGGGACACCTAGATCAAGGCTATCATGTAAAGACATCAAGTTTAAATGATAGTTTGAGGTGTTTAACTAAAGAGTATCAATCACAAGGAAAAAGCCCAAAATAGGAAGATTACTCTTGCAAGCCAAAAGCTCCAAATTGTACCAAATCTGAGATTTCTCTCCATGAACAGAAAATAGAGTGGGATTAGGTTCTAATGCAAAAGACTAGAGTAAAAAATGAATTAAAATGAAAGAGTTATGGATTAGGGAAGAAGGACCAATACCTCTTTTTTTCCAAAAGTTGTTGATATGCAAAAGAGGCAAGAACTATGAAGAGAGATTAAATATGGGGGAATCCCTATGTGGCTGGCCAAGTAAGAAAGGAATTAGGGTTAGGGTTATGACTAATGGGCTTGGGCCAAGTTTTAATGCTAATAAAATCAATCCTTAAGTCAAAAGTCCATGCACTAAATCATTTATTCTCTATATGAAACTTGATTCAAAATAACTTAACTTGGGTTGACTTAAGTTAGACTAGTGTCCCACCATGCTAATCAAGTCACCATAGCTAAAATCAACATCTAGGTTAGTCTTCAAAGTCTCAACTAGCAAAGGTCAAAAATAACAACCACCACTCCAATTATTCAAAATAAATCCAAAATTCTCAAAATGACCAAAATACCCTCAAGCTAAAATATGGTAGTGACAATTATGCTAAGTATCAATGACATCATCAGCTGCATTGGTACCGTAATGTGGCTCATACACCTGCTCGTATGCGCCTGGGTCAACCTTGGCTAAACCTGAAGAGATCATCAGGTCCTCAGAGGACTAGCAAGATACCTAAAAACATACCTACTACTATGACTGTAACATATATGGAAGATAAGAACAGTGCAAGAAGAACATCTAAGAACGACATGTCATATGGAAAATGTAATACTAGACTTGGCTAACAATCAATCGAATAAACTGTAGTACAATGCAAGATACTCCCAATCTATAGTATTTCTCGGTTGTAGTACAATGCAAGATACTCCCAATCGAGAAAATAGCCAATTCTAGTATCAACCTCCTCTCCTAAAGGAATATAAGATCCGGTCAAGTCAATCAAGGGCATAACGATATAGTACTAGACAATAACAATCTCAAGAAATGTACAAGAACATGAAAATCTATTATGACAAGCAATAATATAAAATAAGAATAATTCTACGTGCACGTATAACAAGAAAACGAGTAAAGCAGAAGAGATAAACCAGGTACAAGAGAAAACATGTAAATACTGTATAAGTTCGAAAAGGTATACTTGCCTATGGTCCTGAGCTGTGGATACGGGTCAAGAATCTATATCAAGGTCCAAGTACCCTGTTTTGATATTTTATGATGTCAATACATGAATCAACGTAAAATAATCCTATATACTACCTAGTTTCTAGATTTAATTTCTATGGAATTATAATAGATGACTAAGCCAAGTTTACCTATTGGACCAATTTCTCCCTCACTTGGACTTGACTTATCTACCCCTTTAACCCTACCCCATTTAGTCCATGCTAATTTGCTTTGTTACGTAACAATCTAGGCTACAAGTGCCTACTTGGTGTGTTGACACATGAATCTCATATCCCTACCTATTTTGGTTACCAATATGAGCTATCCGAGTTATAACCTTGATCATATAGGCTTCTATTTTGGTTACGTAACACTCTAACCAACATTTCTGCCGTAGATCCAATTCTTTTTGAGTGATTATGTATTTCATGCTCTTATGGTCTGTAAAGATCTCGCAAGCCATTCTATACAAATAATTATGTCATAACTTGAAGCAAAAAGAATTGCAGCCAATTCCAAATCAAATGTTACATAATTATGAGGAGTTGAAGAACAGGTTGATATCAGTACTGATTCTGACACATATAGTAGGATCGAGAGGGTCAGTGTATATTACGATGCGTCCAATAGGGGACTTAGATGTGTATTGATGTATCAAGAAAAGGTTATAGCATGTGCTTCTTAGCAGCTTTGAGAGCATAAGAAGAACTATCTGACCCATGATTTAGAGTTGAGAGCAGTTGTGTTTGTACTTAAGTTGTTGAGGCATTATCTGAATTGAGATCGGGTGAAGATTTGTATTGATGATAAAAGCTTGAAGTATCTATTCACTAAAAGGGATTGGAATAAGAAAGAAAGGAGGTGGTTATGTCAAGTCCCGCACCCTATTTTCAGATACAAGTTTGTGTCCAAGTCCAGCCTACGCCGTAATGTCGGTGGTAGAACGCTGTTTAGTATAAACGAGTCACAGAAATCTTGAGTCACATTGTAATCTATATCTCATCCACAGGAAATAAAAGATACAACTAAGATCAATGAAATGTCAATAAAACTGAATAATAGAGCATAATATAAACCGAATGTTTCCAAGTTATCAAGAATCCAAGTCACGTTCGGTGGACACAAATCTACTAATAGTAGATGGAAATAAAATAGAGACATGGAAATAAAATAACAAGATCCAACTATGCTAAGCATCAATGACATCATCAGCTACATTAGTACCGTGACACGGCTCATACACCTGCTCGTATGCGCCTGTGTCAACCTTGGCTAAACTTGAAGAGATCATCAGGTCCTCAGAGGACTAGGAAGATACATAAAAACATGCCTACTACTATGACAGTAACATGTATGAAAGAAAAGAACAGTACAAGAAGAACATCTAAGAACGACATATCATATGGAAAATATAATACTAGATTTGGCTAACAATCAATCGAATAACGCCTATAGACTGTATTACAATGCAAGATACTCCCAATGAAAGAAATAGCCAATTCTAGTATCAATCTCCTCTCCTAAAGGAATACAAGATCTGATCAAGTCAATCAAAGAAATAACGACATAGTACTAGACAATGACAATCTCAAGAAATGTACAAGAACATGAAAATCTAATATGACAAGCAATAATAAAAAATATGAATAATTCTACGTGCACGTATAACGAGAAAATAAGTAAAGCAGAAGAGATAAACCAGGTACAAAAGAAAATATGTAAATATTGTATAAGCTCGACAAGGTATCCTTTCCTATGGTCCTAAGCTGCGGATACGGGTCAAGAATCTCTATCGAGGTCCAAGTAGCCTATTTTGATAATTTATGATATCAATACATGAATCAAAGTAAAATAATCCTATCTACTACCTAGTTTATAGATTTAATTTCTATGGGATTATAATAGATGACTAAGCCAAGTTTACCTATTGGACCAATTTCTCCCTCACTTGGACTTGACTTATCTACCCCTTAAACTTACTTCTAGCTACTAACCTTAACCCTATCCCATTTAGTCAACGCTAACTTGCTTTGTTAAGTAACACTCTAGGCCAGAAGTGCCTACTTGGTGTGTTGACACATGAATATCACATCCCTTCTTATTTTGTTTACCAATGTGAGCTATCCTAGTCATAACCTTGATCATATAGGCACCTTTATACTTGTTGACCCCACCCCTGACTAGAATGCCCTTATCCAATCCTACTACTTTCTGATACTTGCCCTTCATGGGTACCCATACCCCATCCTGTGATGGAGGGTATGAACCCCAATTCAATTTATGACTTACCACTCCATGACTACCCATACGTGCTAGGACATTGAGGTATCAGTATCTAGACTGATACTATAATGTGTCATAGTATAGACTAGTTAGTCTACTTAAGCCCCCTTTCTATATTTCTACCTAAACTGGTTATCCTCTTCACTCAGTCCCTTGTTCACAACATGTAGATGCATCTGGTTAGGTAACCCCTGTCACGCTAGGGTTTGAATCTTTCTGGAGCTCAACTTCTACTCTTTGTTTCATGTAGGAATTTGTATAAGAATGGTACCAGTAGTCCAATGACTGTTGTCCCCATTTCAAATTGGTATTCTATAACCTGTCTTGGCCACATCTGTCATGTACCACTTCTTACCATTAACTTCCTACCTTTAATTGCGATGAAGCCACTTTATATGCCTAGCTGTGCCGCTACTACCTCGACATCCTAATAGTCTAAACGAAGGGTAAAAAGGAAACAAGCAATAGCAGCTATAGCAGTAGCAAAATATATTTCTGAGTTGCTCTGAGGTGCCAGAATAAAGTCTTAGTTTGAGAAGGTGTGGGGTCAGGTCTCACCATATAACAGTGTCCATTTGATTCAGGAAATCCATATGTCAGTATCAATTAGAATAGGAAGGTCCAACTCTATAGCACCTTGTTGATACAGTCTTGTCCATATTAGTTTTGGCACACAAGAAAAATTAGGCTAATACTCGACTGTTATTGGGTTAATCTTGATGTGGAATAGGATAACCTAATGTAGTATGTACTATCTATGTTGATAGGTGGATACTATCTGGTAATAGCCTTAAAACAATATATGTAAAGTAACAGCAGTAGTGCAGCATAACATATTACAAGGTTGGTCTAAGGCACCCGATCCTAAGGTTCTGCTTCTGAGGGATGTGGTTTCATGAATCATCATCTAACAGTAACGATTGTTACTAGAGGGAGTCCTCATAATATTGTCTATTAGATATAAGAAAGGTCTTAACATGACAACTTTGGATTTGGTACAAGGAAATCTAACATGGCAGTACTAATTAGTACGAGATAGGAAGCTAAATTGATGTGAGATGGGTTTGGCTGGTACTTAAGATCTGATATAGATTTATTAAGTATCTTAAGATCCGATATTGGCTATTAAGTATCAATCTGATACTTAAGATCTGCACTCGATACCAAAAGTCAAAATATGATACCCATAGTCTTCTTGACTCCCCTACTGTCCTACAATCGCCTAGGGTCGTAAGACACAGTTAACGATCGACTCTTACTGGTACATGCCACGCCTACATCGGGTTTCTTGTGTGGAAAAATCGACTTAGGATACCAATAGAAAACTTGATACTCTCGACACCATGTTACCCTTCCTGTTCTGGTACTACTCTGTACAGGATACTAAACCTGTAGGTGACTTCCCAAATGGACTCGTGTTTCACCAATACGAGTATTTGGCAGAGATGTAGGGAATGTCGACTTGTCAACTCATGTTTGGGTGATATGGTCGTAAGGTTACTGTCCCTCTAGCATCTATCTAGCATCTGGCCATTAAAGGCAGTCTCTGATACTTTATTTTTGGGGTCATCAGTAATTAACCGTTTCTTCTATGAACTGGTATCTTGGTGTATTACAACTATGGTACTGTTACTACATCACCAAGTTATCTGTTACTGGTATACCTATTATTATGGGTTCGACCCATATATGATAAGATGAATTCCCAATTACTGCTGCCCATGCCTACAACAGTAATGTAACCACTTCTTCATGTATTACTCAGGTGTTCTTATAATTATGGTATCATGTTACCTATTCGTATTGACACAAGGTTACACTCAAATGAACCAACTTACATCTAATCCCATTACCTAACTCTGATACTCGTTTTCGGAGCCTTTACCATTCTCTATGTTACTAGGATTTACATAGTTTGATCGAATAGGGCACAAAGCTCTCATATGTATCTCTTTCAGGCATAAATCAGAATACCAATCGTATGCAACATGAATTCGCAAATTTAAGAAATTGCATACCTATTAGTTTGATTGTTGCTCTTGATTGATCTTCCTGACTTGTCCTGATGCCTTTGTGAACAGAGCTCCTAGGGTTTCGATGAATCAAAGTAGGGACGGCTGTTTCTCCCAACATATATAGGTAGTGTAGATGATAAGAATAAATGTATTCGAAATCCGGGTAGTGTTTCTCAAGGTGTTTTGAAAATTGGTCCTATTTGGATTTGGATTATCATTTGAATACAGGGGTTAAGCAAGGTCGGCCAGGGAAGTTTAAATTTGAATTTGAAAACAACCAAGTTGTACTTAAGACCTTTTGAGAAAATCTGTTTGCAAAGGCCACAATTTTCTTTATTTGTTTCGGGAGAATAATTATATTTATTCCTATAGATCCTTTAGTATTTCAGGAAGAAAACAAAATAATAATAAATATAATAAAAAATAAAGAAAATGTAATAAATGGGTTTAAGGGTTTATAGGTTACAGCAGTTGAAGGATTATGATGTGGACCTTCACTATAATCCAGGCAAAGTGAATATGGTAGAAGATGCTTTGAGCAAGTGGGCTAGTGCATCCGTCTTGATGACTCAAGAGGCATATTTTAGAGGATCTTTAGGATATGGATACTGAGGTGGTTCTTCCACAGGATACCAAAATTTTAGCCAGCCTACAGATTAAGTTCACATTAGTTCAAAAGATCAGGGTAGCACAGATGGGGGACTCGCGGATTCAGAGGCCTAAGGTAGAGTATGAGTCCAGTATCCGAAAAGAGATGAGTATTCATGATGATGGGATGCTCAGATTAGGAGTCGTCTTTGTGTAGTAAGTGGTGATATTCAACAAGAGGTTATGACCAAGGCTCATAGTTCTCCGTACTCTATTCTAGGATGTACGAAAATATATCAGGTTGTGATAAAGCATTTCTTGCGGCATAGGATGAAGAGAGAGATAACAAGGTTTGTCTCTTGTTACCTGGTATATCAGTAGGTGATGGCTGAGGAGTAGAGGCTAGCAGGGTTATTGTAGTCGCTACCAATTTGGGAGAAGAAATGATATCATATTACTATGGATTTTGTAGACAGTTTACCTAGATCCATGTCACTACCACATATCTAGTTTGAGGGTATTTTTGTTATTTTTTGAATTATTTAAATTTAATATATTTTATTAGGAATTTAAAATGATTAATTAGAATGGTATGATTTAAATACTAGTTAATTGATTGTCATGTGGTTTAGGTTAGTCTAACCTAGATTGGACCTAACCTAGATTAGTCATAGCTAGTCTAGTTAGCCACATTGAGTTTAGTTAGCATTGGTTAAATGGGCTTAAGTCATGGTTAGCTAGGTTGAGTGGTTTGCAACTTGACTAGGAAGGAGCCCTAGATTCTAGGCCATTCATTAGACTTGATACATTGATAGCCCTTGGATGCACCCCCTAAAAACCCTAACCCTAGCTAGTGGCCGGCCAAGGACCCCCCTGACTATAAAGTACCTCTATTGGAAGTTGTGCCTCTTTTCAATATTCTATCATTTTCCTAAGAACAAGGTTAGCCTTCACTTTTATTTCTTCATAGTTTAATCATTAATGCTCCATTTTTATTGAGATTTCTTCCATAGTATTCTAAATACTGTTCTCCTACTGTTGGTGGAGTCAAATCTTAGGTTTGACACAATTGGGAGATTTTGAGTGGCTTTTGGAGATCTCTTTTGAAGGAGCTTTTTGTTGTGAAGAGCACACCTAGGTAAAACTCTATTACTCTACTAAAATAGGGTTTCTTTGCAAAAACACCAAGCCCTAGGTGTCCTTGTAATGTAGGAATAGGATTTGTACATTTCGTGTCCTGTACGTGTCCGTATCGGACACGTATCAGTTGAGAACGCAGGTGTTCGACGAAATACCACAGTGGGTATTTCGACCGAGATTTTGAAATGTTTTTGAATAGGAAATTAGGTTTTTATATGGCTATTTTGATTTCCTATTGACCGAGCTGGATTCGAGTCCAGTTCGTGTCGATACTGGACTCGTGGACACGCGTGCGTGCGCAGCGTGCTGCGTCCCCTGCTACCAGTGTGCTCGTGCTCAGTGCACAGAGCACGTGGACACGTGTGTTTAGACATGAAGTGAAGGGCAGTGACAGTCATGTCATTTCTGAAGTTTCGTGTCCAACGGATGCGTGTCGAGTGCGTTTGGACACGTGCACTGGTCACACGAATTCGTGCCAGTCTCGTGCGTGAGTGTTGAGTGGATTTTGGACACGTTGTGTCCTGTTTTAGGACACCATTTTGGTAATGTGACACCTACTAATAACCACTAATGATTACCTACCTAATGTTCATCATGAATTGTGAAATTGAATGTGGATTTGGAAATTCCAGTCGACTGATACATTAGAGTATCAGTGAGTGTACGCTGTTCTTCTTTTCCTGTTCTTAATGATTAATAATATTGTAAAGTCTTGTTTTAGATTGCTAATTTGTATCCTAACATGTTTACTAATCTCTGTTAGTATAAATTTACTTATTAGAATGGGTTGATTAATGAGAAATGGAATATGGTCATGAGTTGGGTTTCGAATGTGGCTGATACCACTTGTTTTCAGTTTTCCTAAAACTGTTATTCCTATTTTAACCTATTTTTAATTGATGTTATCAGCTGTCCATTTAATCCTACATGTTATCTAGTTTATGATTAGTTGATTTAATAAATTAAAATAGGTCTTATGGCATGAAATGAGATTTTGGCAATAAGCTAGGCTTTCGAAAATGCCCATGACTGATACATGAATTGAATGATGTTAATTCCTATTTTAAACTGTTAGGTTCTCCTTAATACCTGACATTGATTTCCTTAACCCCCAAAACCTGAGAATGTTAGCCATGACTGATTCGAATTGGAGTGGGAATTATTGAATGTTAACTTCAACTGTTTTGATATTCATCTATGTTCGTTAGTTCGACTGATTTCATTCTATTAGATGCTGAAATTTTAACACTATATCACATGTACACTGAAAAGGAACACATTGGCCCTGTCTTGGGTTGTCAACCTGGGACACACAGGGATTTGGTTCAAGGCTGCATTTAGTTCCAGTAGATGGTTTCTGAACACTGTCATTATTACCTAGAACCAAGCCACACACATATGTTTCACTGTCACTTGAGTGCAATATCTAAGAAACACACATTGCCTGCCTATACACTACACTCACTGGAACACATACACATTGTCTCCTCTCATACACACACACACACACTGTTTTCTGAATTTTCCTTTCACTGTACAGTCACACACACACTCTAGTACACATTTTTCCTGTCACTTACACATATGTAAAGCATATATACATATTCCCTTCACTGATGGCTAATGATTTTGTCACGCTCCAGAACCAGAATACTGGAGAGCGGGGGAATGACTCAGCCAGCTACGTATTACGGGTAGAAGAATACCGTATAATACGATCAATGCTGTCTAACCAGACGAGGGGGTGCATACTACATGAAAGTCTTACTATGGTCACTTCACATCTATTGTCTCAATCATTCAAACAAGAAGCAAAAATAGAGAACATGTAAGATAAAGCAGTAAGGCATCCCAAACGCTCAGTCAAAATGTTCTTGATATCTGGCTTTACAAAATATAGCCAGATGATGTAGCAAAAATATACACAATTGTTATCAGCTGCAGTCTGACTTAATTACAATCATGTAAAAGTAAGTGCAAGACAATCCGACTAACATGTCGGTGCCAAACGACTAAGTATAAAGTAAATAACAAAACGAGCGGTGAAGTAAGGAACCAACTCGAGTCCTCCTGCGATCATTTCCCTAGTATTGACCATCTTGGAGGTAGAAGTAAGCTGAGTCCTCGAAAACCGGCTCTAAATCTGGCCATGCAAAACCAGAGAGGTTAGACCTCCAATAGCAAGTACCACAAGGAAGCACGATATGAAGGATTAAACCAGTAAGTAAGAGAATATAATAATAGATCTCTGCTTTCCACTAGGATTCACATAACATCACGATACTTCGAACCAACCTCCCAACCAAACAAGGACAGAAGTTGGCCCGTCATGTCCTGACATTTTGATCATCTCAGTTAGGCAACAGAGTAGGTACAGTACACAAACAAATCATCTTGAACGGCCAATCAACTCCTACGGCTTGCTATTGTGAGTCCCAAGTTATCCTGGAATTATGCAATAAAGATTCCTCAGTTCTTACTATGTGCGAGCAAGGCTAGTCTATCCAGTCAATCAATTGCGCCAATCATGAATTAGACGAGTCCCAGCGGGACGCTCGTCATCAATATACAATATAAAATAATAATATAAGCAGATACCGCTCCCTGCCCGTGTGGCAGGTTTACAGTATCTGTGGGAACCAGCCGGCCTGTCGGGCACTACTAGTCCCAAGAGGGCTGCCATGTAAAAACTCGGGGATCCATTCTCTCCATACAATCATTATTTTATTTAACTTAATAGTCTCTACGTTGAGTGAAATTCCATGCCGTGGATCATGGTCATTCAAATGAGTACTTTCGTACGGGGTACGATATGCGCAACTCTACAACGATACCTGTGCGGCTATATTGTAGGTCTTACATAGCGTAATACAACAATCAAATCTAACCACAGAGTAATCATGCCTTGACCATAAAGTACACATGCTGCTTTGTAGGAAAATAAATAAATTAAAATAGAAGCCTGCACATGCCTGTATGTCAATATTCGGGATCGGCTAATCGATTACAATAGTTCATTACATGAACGTGTCTTATTCATTTAATACAATAAGTCGACTAGCCAGTCTCTTAGTTCCAACTAGGAACGCATGATCAATTTTAGTCAAGATAACCATTATTATCAATGGTGACAAGGCATGAAAGTCAATTAGTATTAAATGGGGCCGAGTCTATAACTCTCAAGGTTAAGTTCCAGTCTTACTGGGTATCCATAAACCAATCAAGACACAGGGCACGTTCTACACAATCATATATATTAAAAATATTAACATGCCAAGATTATCGAGTTCATGCAAAAACAATAAAGATATAATAGGAGAACTATCATGCCACCATTAAATGAATAAATTATAGAACAAATAGAAACACCCAGGTCAGGAAGTCACGCCAACAAGTCTATGCTAAGGCCAACAAGTCACGCAAGAATCGTACGCGTAAAAAGGGTAAGCCAAGTCTAGTAGGTAGGAGTGAGCGTATAAACAGCGTGAGCGTGAAAAGTGGTTCACGTTGGCACACACAGCGTGAGCGTGAAGGGTAATTCACGCACTCATAATGTGAGCGTGAAAAGTAACTCACACACGCACAGCATGAGCGTATGAGCGTGAAAAGCGTGATAAGAAATCTACGCACGCACGCAAAGACGTGAGCGTAACTCAAATGTCACGCTGGCACATAAAGACGTGTGCGTGACTAAAAATTCACGCTAACACGTAAGAACGTGAGCGTGACTAAAAATTCACGCTGGCACGTAAGAACGTGAGCGTGACTAAAAATTCACGCTAACACGTAAGAACGTGTGCGTGACTAAAAATTCACGCACGCACGTAAAGACGTGAGCGTGACTAAAAATTCACGCTGGCACGTAAGAACGTGAGCGTGACTAAATATTCACGCTAACACGTAAGAACGTGTGCGTGACTAAAAATTCACGCTGGCACGTAAGAACGTGAGCGTGACTAAAAATTCACGCTAACACGTAAAGACGTATGCGTGACTAAAACTCCCAAACTCTAATCTTATGGAGCCTTCGTTCCAAGCCAGAGATTAGGTTCCCATAGTTCAGAATGGTGTGGAATGAGAAGCTCTGCCACATGAACTATCTATTCCGAAAAGTACGCCAGGTTGGGAGATCAAAACCCATGGACAACAGAAAACACAACAACTTAGATCTAGAAGAAACAAGCCAAAGAAATAAAAAATGCTAAGTAGTAAACTCTCTTAGAATCACAAGAGGAAGAATAATGAACCATAAAAATGGTTCTTCATGTGGAAGCAAGAAGCAAGATGTACTTGCCTACTGTTGGTTGGTGGAAGAGAGTGGTGAGAAAGAAGAAGAAGTAATGGTGAAGGAGAGTTATGAGGAGAGAAAAGGAGATGAGGGCTTTAAATGGAAGGGGTGGTGGTAGGTGGGGGTTTGTGGGGGTTCGGTTCATGTGAACCACCATGAACCCAAAAATAACCAACCATGGCCGAACCACAATAAGACTAAAGCAGAGAAGTTAAAAGCAGAAAATAAAATACAGAAATAAAATACAGGAATAAAATTACAGGAAATAAAATGCAGATAATTAATTAACATGAAATTAAAGAAATTTAAATACAGGATAATACATGATAAATATTAAATAAATATATATATGAGTTGTACATGTATAAAAATATGCATTCTGGGAACGGCGAGTGACAACTCTACCCACCTTAGAAAAATTCTGTCCTCGAAATTCCAAATCCATGCAGGTAGAAATATCGAAGCTAAACTAATACAAGCAATTCTAGTGATCAAGCAATCGTTTTTTTACCATATCAAAAGCAAGTACTATATATGTAAATTCATCATTCTACGATATCAAGTAGCTCTACCCATAAGGTGATAAGCATGAAGAATCAGGACAATTAAGGTATACAGAAAAAGATATACCTTGTGAGTCAAACAGGTGTGGATACCGTGATCGGATATCATCCTCACGTTCCCACGTTGACTCTCCCAAGGAGTGATGACACCAAGCAACACGAACAAGACTAATTGTTCGGTTCTTAAGTATCTTCTCTCTTCGGTCCAAAATGGATACAGGCTGTTCCTCGTAAGACAGGTTGGTACCAACAACCAACTCAGAATGATTGAAGATATGGCTTGGGTTTGATAGATACCTACGTAATTGAGATACATGAAACACGTCATGCACCTCTCGTAACAAAGGTGGGAGGGATAAACAATAAGCAACATCGCCTATCCGATCAAGGATAACAAATGGGCCCACGTACCACGGACTCAATTTCCCGCGAACGCCAAATCTAATGACCCCACGAGTAGGTGAGAGCAGCAAGAATACGTGGTCCCCAACAGAAAACTCTAACGGCCTACGATGCTGGTCCGCCCAATGACGATGTCGGTCCTATGCAACTCGAAGTCGCTCTCTAATTCCATTAACCACTTCAATCGTCTGAACAATCATTTCTGGGCCTAACATCTTCCTCTCCCCGATATCATCCCATGCAAGCGGTGACCTGCACTTCTTACCATATAGTACTTCAAATGGCACCATCTGGATACTGGCTTGATAACTATTGTTGTATGAGAACTCGACTAAGTGCAGGTGACTCTCCCAAGACCCTCCAAAATCTAGAGTGCAAGCTCGTAACATATCTTCTAAGGTCTGAATCATTCTTTTTGATTGCCCATCCGTCTGCGGATGGTAAGCCGTGCTAAATCTTAACTTGGTACCCAGACTATGATGTAAGCTCTTCCAGAAATGTGATATAAAGCGGGTATCTCGATCCGACACAATACTGACAGGGACTCCATGCTGCCTGACTATCTGTTGCATATACAACTCTGCCAACTTTTCTGTAGATTGCCCTACTCTGAAAGGAAGAAAGTGTGCTACCTTCGTAAGTCGGTCCACTATTACCCAAATAGCGTCCTTACCACTTGGTGATCTCGGTAAACCGGTCACAAAGTCCATTGTAATATGCTCCCATTTCCATTCCGGAATAGGAAGCGGTTACAATAACCCAGCTGGCCTCTGCTGTTCTGCCTTCACTTGCTGATATACCAAGCAACGGGAAACAAATCTAGCTATCTCCCTCTTCATCCCGTTCCACCAGAAATACTGCTTGATATCTTGGTACATCTTGGTCCCTCCAGGATGAATAGAATACTGAGAACTGTGAGCTTCTGCCATAACCTCCTGTCTGATATCTCCACTAGGCACACATAGACGTGATCCAAACCTAAGTGTACCATATTCATGAATTCTCATCTCCTTCCTGAGTCCTGACTCATATTCTGCCATAAGCTTCTGAATCCTTGGGTCTTATGCCTGAGCTGCCTTGATCCTGCCTACCAAGTCGGATTGAACTTGCAGACTTGTTAGAACTCCTACATCACTAGGAAGTATAACTTCGATGCCCATCTCCTGAAGGTCTTCTAAGATACGCCTCTGTGTTGTCAACATAAATGTGCCACCTCTTCTGCTAAGAGCGTCTGCTACTACATTAGCCTTGTCTGGATGATACTGAAGCTCCACGTCATAATCTTTAATCAACTCCAACCATCTTCTCTGCCTCATGTTTAGTTCATTCTGAGTAAAGATGTACTTCAGACTTTATGGTCTGTGTACATGTCCACTCGGTCACCATATAAGTAATACCTCCATAGCTTCAGAGCAAACACTACTGTCGCTAACTCCAAATCATGAGTTGGGTAATTCTTCTCGTGGTCCCGAAGCTGCCTAGATGCATATGCTATCACTTTTCCATGTTGTATAAGGACATATCCAAGTCCTTTACCTGACGCATCACAATATACTGTAAAACCTCCGGGTCCAACTGGCAATGTAAGAATAGGTGCTGATATCAACTTCTGCTTCAAAGTCTCAAATGATGCCTGACATTCCATCGACCAAACGAATGGTACATCCTTCCGGGTCAAGCGGGTCATGGGTGCTGAAAGCGTTACAAAGTCTGACACAAACCTTCTGTAATATCCTGCCAATCCCAAAAAACTCCGTACTTCTGCTACGGTCTTGGGTACTGGCCAACTTTCTACTGCTTCTATCTTCTTGGGATCTACTGCTACTCCAGCTTCTGATATGATGTAACCCAAAAATGAAATATGATCCGACCAAAACTCACACTTGCTGAGCTTGGCATACAACTGGTTCTCTCTCAGAACCTGTAACACTTTTCTGAGGTGGTCTTCATGCTCCTCTTCACTAGCAGAGTATACGAGAATGTCGTCGAGAAATACCACGACAAACTGATCTAAGTATGGCATAAAGATGCGATTCATAAAATCCATGAATATTGCTGGAGTATTGGTCAAACCAAACGGCATTACTAAGAATTCATAATGCCCATACTTCGACCTGAATGCTGTCTTGGGAATATCCTTCTTCCGAACCCTCACCTGATGGTACCCTGAACGAAGATCCATCTTGGAGAAAACTCTAGCTTTGCTCAACTGATCAAATAAGTCGTCGATCCTGGGTAATGGGTACTTGTTCTTCACTGTTGCCGCGTTAAGCTTCCTGTAGTCAATGCACAATCTGGATGACCCATCCTTCTTCCCCACAAGTACCACTGGTGCTGCCTATGGTGACACGCTAGCTTGGATGAACTTCTTCTCCTTCAGTTCCTCTATATGCTGGTATACCTTGGCCTGCTCTGAATCCGCCATTCTGTAAACTCGATCTGATATCAGTTTAGTTCCAGGTTCTAATTCTATACTGAACTCAATATCCCTAACCGGTGGTAGACCTGGAAGTTCTTCAGAAAATACGTCTAGAAACTCTTCAACTACCTTCGGAATCTGAACTCCTTCCATTGCCGTTACTACTTCCTGCTCTTGTTGAGTTGCCCCTGATCTGACTAAGGTGAACCGCTTTATGCCTGGAATATCAAAAGATACACTCCCTCTACGACAATCTATTGTCGCATGACTGTCTTTCAGCCAGTCCATGCCTAAGATAACGTCAAAATTTCCAACAGGAAATTCTATCAACCGGGCGGGTAAGGAATACCCGCAAACTATAATGCTACATGCTAAAATAACTCTACTAACTCCTACGAGCCCATTACCAGTGAGTATATTCAACCTCCCTGGCAATGCCTCGAATACCATCCCTAGTCGTGTCGTAAATTGTGCAGATATAAATGAATAGAATTCTCCCGAATCAAACAATGCTACAGCGGGATATGAGGCGACGAGAATGTTACCTGCCACAACATCTCCCGATGCTAATGCCTCCTCCAAGGACAGAGTGAATGCTTGCCCTCGACCTTCTTACTGGTTTCCATGCTACGGCCTAGCCTGATGCTATTGCTGGCCCCTTCCTTGATGATGCTGGGGTGGTCTATGCTGGTGTTGCTGCATCGGCGGCCCCTGCTACCGAAACATCTGAGCCTGCGGCATTAACGGACGCTGTGCCAACGGTCTTACTGCTACCGCTGGTCCTCGATACTGGCCTGCCCCTGGTGCTGGCAGAGCAAGAAACTGTTGCCCTGGTCCTCTTGACCTCGAATTCATGGGACATGTGGTAACCCGATGGTCTGGATTTCCATATATCAGACACAGTCCATTCAATGTCCGACACACATCTCTAGTGTGCCCCATCTTCCCACAATAAGTGCAGCCTGCCGGGGGTTGCTTGTTCTTCCTCTGTTGCTGTTGCGGCTGCTTGGGTGGTGGTGCTGGTCCTCGTATCGCCACATCGTGGATACGAATGCCAGTAGATGGTGCTTCTATTCGGGGTGCTGCTCCCCCTCCTCCTTCAATCTGACTGTGGGATCTCTTCTGACCCCAGTCCTTGTCGCAAGCCTCTGAATGGTGATCTCATGCCTTCGAGTTGCCGTCAATACTTTGTCAAAAGTTTGGTAATTGTGCCCCTCTATCAATTGTAAGAGTTCAAGATGAAACCCTTGCTGAAACCTAATGGCCCTCTGGCTCTCTGTTGCTACCATCTCTGGGGCGAATCTACTCAATCTGCAGAACTCCGCTGCATAAGCATCTACAGTCTTGCCGGCCTGCCTGAGGTTGATAAACTTCTATTGTAGCTCAAACCGTGCCACAACTCCATAGTACTTGGTCTTGAATCTTGCAGTGAAATCGTCCCAAGCCACAGGACGTCTGATGCCCACTTCTTCTGATTCCCACCAATCACGTGCGAGATCCTGAAGTAACAACTTCACTAGATCCACACGTTCTTCTGTCGGTAACTTAGCTGCTGTCAGAATAGCCTCAATATCCTTAAGCCATGCATCTGCTGATATGGCATCCTCCGTGCCCTCGAAACGGTGGGGGTTGTACTTGCAAAACCTGGCTGATGCTCCTGAATCAGTCCTCACTCCTCTTTCCAAAGCCGTCTGTAATCCTTGGTTGAGCAACACATTCTGCTCTTGTAGCTGAGTGTGTATGCGCTGCTGGGCCAAAATCTGATGTTGCTGAGTAGCCGTCATTCCTTTCATGATCTCCAGAAGGACTGGTGTGTCCACTTGGGTAGGTAGAACTATGGGTGGTATTGGAACTTCCGGATACTGCGGTTCAGCTGCTGGTTCTACTATCACTTCTTCTTGGATAGTCTCCTGAGGTGAGACTGGCCCTTGTTGCTGACCAACCTGGTCATGTTGTCTATGTTGCCCTTGTTGTTACTGCCCAGCTCTGACCGATGCGGACGAGGTTCCCCTAAAAAAAGGGACAAGAGAACAATCAAACAACCAGACAAGAAGGATCAATGAAATCAAAGGATATCGGAATGTCAAGCAAGGATTGAGAACAACGAATCATGAGATCAAGGAGGGACACGTGTGATTGAGACATCCTATAAATCAAAACACCCTACAAGTCTGAAATCAGACCTGCATGGGCCACCACTAAAGCCTTGTCACGCTCCAGAACCAGAATACTGGAGAGCGGGGGAATGACTCAGCCAACTACGTATTATGGGTAGAAGAATACCGTATAATACGATCAATGCTGTCTAACCAGACGAGGGGGTGCATACTACATGAAAGTCTTACTATGGTCACTTCACATCTATTGTCTCAATCATTCAAACAAAAAGCAAAAATAGAGAACATGTAAGATAAAGCAGTAAAACGTCCCAAACGCTCAGTCAAAATGTTCTTGATATCTGGCTTTAAAAAATATAGCCAGATGATGTAGCAAAAATATACACAATTGTTATCAGCTGCAGTCTGACTTAATTACAATCATGTAAAAGTAAGTACAAGACAATCCGACTAACATGTCGGTGCCAAACGGCTAAGTATAAAGTAAATAACAAAACGAGCGGTGAAGTAAGGAACCTACTCGAGTCCTCCTGCGATCATTCCCCTAGTATTGACCATCTTGGAGGTGGAAGTAAGCTGAGTCCTCGGGAACCGGCTCTAAATCTGGCCATACAAAACCAGAGAGGTTAGACCTCCAATAGCAAGTACCACAAGGAAGCACGATATGAAGGATTAAACCAGTAAGTAAGAGAATATAATAATAGATCTCTGCTTTCCACTAGGATTCACATAACATCACGACACTTCGAACCAACCTCCCAACCAAACAAGGACAGAAGTTGGCCCGTCATGTCCTGACATTTTGATCATCTCAGTTAGGCAACAGAGTAGGTACAGTACACAAACAAATCATCTTGAACGGCCAATCAACTCCTACGGCTTGCTATTGTGAGTCCCAAGTTATCCTAGAATTATGTAATAAAGATTCCTCAGTTCTTACTATGTGCGAGCAAGGCTAGTCTATCCAGTCAATCAATTGCGCCAATCATGAATTAGACGAGTCCCAGCGGGACGCCCGTCATCAATATACAATATACAATAATAATATAAGCAGATACCGCTCCCTGCCCGTGTGGCAGGTTTACAGTATCTGTGAAAACCAACCGGCCTATCGGGCACTACTAGTCCCAAGAGGGCTGCCATGTAAGAACTCGGGGATCCATTCTCTCCATGCAATCATTATTTTATTTAACTTAATAGTCTCTACATTGAGTAAAATCCCATGCCGTGGATCATGGTCATTCAAATGAGTACTTTCATACGGGGTACGATATGCGCAACTCTACAACGATACCTGTGCGGCTAGGTTGTAGGTCTTACATAGCGTAATGCAACAATCAAATCTAACCACGGAGTAATCATGCCTTGACCATAAAGTACATATACTGCTTTATAGGGAAATAAATAAATTAAAATAGAAGCCTTCACATGCCTGTATGTCAATATTCGGGATCGGCTAATCGATTACAATAGTTCATTACATGAACGTGTCTCATTCATTTAATTCAATAAGACGACTAGCCAGTCTCTTAGTTCCAACTAGGAACGCATGATCAATTTTAGTCAAGATAACCATTATTATCAATGGTGACAAGGCATGAAAGTTAATTAGTATTAAATGGGGTCGAGTCTATAACTCTCAAGGTTAAGTTCCAGTCTTACTGGGTATCCATAAACCAATCAAGACACAGGGCACGTTCTACACAACCATATATATTAAAAATATTAACATGCCAAGATTATCGAGTTTATGCAAAAAGCATAAGAATATAATAGGAGAACTATCATGCCACCATTAAATGAATAAATTATAGAACAAATGGAAACACCCAGGTCAGGAAGTCACGCCAACAAGTCTATGCTAAGGCCAATAAGTCACGCAAGAATCGTACGCGTAAAAAGGGTACGCCAAGTCTAGTAGGTAGGAGTGAGCGTATAAACAGCGTGAGCGTGAAAAGTGGTTCACGTTGGCACGCACAGCGTAAGCGTGAAGGGTAATTCACGCACTCATAACGTGAGCGTGAAAAGTAACTCATGCACGCACAGCGTGAGCGTATGAGCGTGAAAAGCGTGATAAGAAATCCACGCACACACGCAAAGACGTGAGCGTAACTCAAATGTCACGTTGGCACGTAAAGACGTGTACGTGACTAAAAATTCACGCTAATACGTAAGAACGTGAGCGTGACTAAAAATTCACGCTGGTACGTAAGAACGTGAGCGTGACTAAAAATTCACGCTGGCACATAAGAACGTGAGCGTGACTAAAAATTTACGCTAACACGTAAGAACGTGTGCGTGACTAAAAATTCACGCACGCACGTAAAGACGTGAGCGTGACTAAAAATTCACGCTGGCACGTAAGAACGTGAGCGTAACTAAATATTCACGCTAACACGTAAGAACGTGTGCGTGACTAAAAATTCACGCTGGCACGTAAGAACGTGAGCGTGACTAAAAATTCACGCTAACACGTAAAGACGTGTGCGTGACTAAAACTCCCGAACTCCAATCTTATGGAGCCTTCGTTCCAAGCCAGAGATGAGGTTCCCATGGTTCAGAATGGTGTGGAATGAGAAGCTCTGCCACATGAACTATCTATTCTAAAAAGCACGCCCGGTTGGAAGATCAAAATCCATGGACAACCGAAAACACAACAACTTAGATCTAGAAGAAACAAGCCAAAGAAATCAAAAATGCTAAGTAGTAAACTCTCTTAGAATCACAAGAGGAAGAATAATGAACCATAAAAATGGTTCTTCAAGTGGAAGCAAGAAGCAAGATGTACTTGCCTGCTGTTGGTTGGTGGAAGAGAGTGGTGAGGAAGAAGAAGTAATGGTGAAGGAGAGTTATGAGGAGAGAGAAGGAGATGGGGGCTTTAAATGGAAGGGGTGGTGGTTGGTGGGGGTTCGGTTCATGTGAACCACCATAAACCCAAAAATAACCAACCATGGCCGAACCACAATAAGACTAAAGCAGAGAAGTTAAAAGCAGAAAATAAAATGCAGAAATAAAATACAGGAATAAAATTACAGGAAATAAAATACAGATAATTAATTAATATGAAATTAAAGGAATTTAAATACAAGATAATACATGATAAATATTAAATAAATATATATATGAGTTGTACATGTATAAAAATACGTATTCTGGGAACGGGGAGTGACAGATTTCACTCACACACATTAAATTGGCACATACACATTATATGTTCACCCACACATGTGTTCATGCCATACACACACACTTGAACACATGAGCAAATACATTGCCCTTTCTATTCCTATTAATATGTGTATATATATGTATGTAGATTCATATATAGGTAGCCTATATGTTAATGAGTGTACAATATATTAGATATACATATTGCTATGTGTATATGTGATTGTGGTTTGATTTAGGCATGAGATAAGCCTATGGCCTAGGACTCATGGCCTATAGTGTGTCTGTTTGCCTAGTGAGAGTTTAGTTAGACTTGTTTAGTCTTGATTAGGCCTAGAATAGACTTGTTAGACTAGTATAGACTTGTTTGACTTAGGTTTGACTTGGTTAACCTAGTTTGACTTCTAGGGTTGACCAGAGTTGACTAAGAGTTGACTTTGGTCTAGATTGACCTAGATTCATTTAGAATGCATTGAATTACATCTTATTATCATTTTAGACTTATAGTGACTTGTACTATTCTATAGGAGACAGACACCACTCCTCGGACATAAGATATTCTTTAGATACTTAGGATACATGCGAGTACATTCTCTGATCATTTTATATCCTGTTAGAATTATTCTCCTGCTTTAAATTACTTTACTTGATACTATCACGTTGGTCACACGGATTAGTACTATATGGATCCATTCTTGAGATGTATCCCCTCAGGGAGCATCGGATACTACATGTTCTGTGCGTTTCACTTACATGGTGTATCACTATGCTTCTTGGTTCATTGAATCACTTGTGATATGTACTCTCATGTTCACAGAGTTTTCCTTGAATCCCCCATTTATGGAATTTTCTAGAATCCCTATTTATGGGACTATCATGTACCACCCTTCGGGGGCCGTTACATGAATCATAACATAACCTGGCTGGATCCTTGTGTATTGATTGGGGGTACGGGGGAGTAGAAGTAGACATGTGAATAATATCCAAGTAGTGTCGCATCAGAATCTTTTCGTAGTGTAGCATCGGAATCACCCTATGCCATTCACATGTTTATATTGTATTCTGACTCACTAGCCACTGTTAGTTCTCTACTTATAGTAGATATTTCTATTACAGTTCTCTCTCTGTTTACATTCTGTACTTTCTTTCAGTTTTCTGTATCTTACTTTACTGCATGATTATATTTTCTAACCTGCTATAAACTGTTGAGATATATTGTGCTCGCTCCGTCCTGATTAGGTACCGTTGAATGTTACAGAGGATGAGGATGAGGCTGGTGTTGACACCTTCTATGGGACAGCCCTAGACGACACTTGTGAGCTGGACTCTCAGGAGGACCCAGCTCTAGCTGATGACATTACCCCTACTGTCTAGACTAGTTTAGTTAGGCTTTATATTACTTACGTTGCCTTGGGACTAGTTTAGTTAGGCTTTATTTCTGTCATTGAGATCTGGATTGTATATATTCTTTCATACTCTGTAGTTGAGACCTTGTATTCTGGATGTTTGCTGAGATGTTATCTTAGACACTTAGACTCTTCTGATCATCTGTATTTCATTTGAGTTCTATATCATATCGTGCTTCTTCTTCCGTAGTTGTGATTGGGTTTACATTCTGCTATGTCACCCCCATCCGGGGAGTATAAACTGCTTAGCATTATATTGTTAGATGTTGTGACCTAGGACAGCGTTCTTCCGCCGATACTGTGGCGTAGGCTGGACATACCCACTTCTCGTGCCCTTACTCTAGGGTGCGGGTCATGACAATCCCCGACTGGTCATGATACAATTTGGGTCGTAGTGGATCGACTCACAAAGGTGGCACATTTTTTTACTTCAGAGTGGGGCAATCTATCGAATAGTTTGTACACGTGTATATATGGCAGATAGTGAGACAGAAAGGTATTTTGGTAAGTATAGTATCTGAAAGAGACACCTAATTTATAGGAAGAGTTTGTATCAGATTTTGAGTACCATACTAAGATTCAACACAACATATCATCCAGATGGGCAAATAGAGAGGACTATTTGGACTTTTGATGACATGCTACGACCTTGCACTTTAGACTTTGATGGGTATTGAGAGGGTTATCTTCATTTGGTTGAGTTCTGTTATAACAATATCTTTTAAGTGAACAACCAGATAGCTCCATTTGAGGTGTTATATTGGAAGAAGTGTAGATCTCCTTTTGCATGGTATGATGTCAGAAAGAAGAAGATGATGGGACCAGGGAAGATCACACAAAATATAGAGATAGTGAGATTACTTAGAGACGGGCTTCGAGTTGTGCAAGTCAGGCATTAGCATTGGACGGATCAATATCGTGGGCCTTTAGGGTGGGTTCAATGTTAGCGGCTACATATTTTTGTGAATTTTTTTACCCGAGGTGTTATCAGATTTAGAGTATGTGGGAAGCTTAGTCCGCGATACTGTAACACCCAATTTCTGAAATGAGGGTATTTTTGAAATTTTGCATTTATAATCATTTTTATTGCTAGTTAAATCATGATATGATTTTTGGTAATTTTTAAATCAATTTAAAACTGTTTTAAGTCATGGCTTGTGATTTTGATACCTTGCTAGTATAACCTGAGAGACTGCCTGACCTAGAGCCTGACCACGTCATTAGGATGATTTATTTTTACTTTTGAGCCTGAGGGTATTTTGGTCATTTGGCCCCTTGAATTATTTTAGGATTTATTGCATTGGTGATTGTTAATTTGACTTTTTGCTAGCAGTGACTTAAGAGACTGTCCTAGACTTTGACATTGACTTTGGTGACTTAGTTAACATGGTATGGACCCTAATCTAACTCAAGTTGGTCTTGGTTGACTTAAGTTGGCTAAGTTTCATGAAGAGAATAGGAGGATTTTTGCATTGGACCAAAGGCTAAGGACTTGAGCTAGTTAGCTAGTGCAACTAGGCCCATAGCCCATTAGACTAAACCCTAACCCTAATTTTCACTTTATGTCCAGCCACTAGGGCTCCCCATTCCCTATAAATAATCTCTTCATTAGTGCTTGCCTCTTTTATGTCAATTCAACACATAGAGAAAAGAAAGGTTTGTCCATTCTTCTCCAACCCATAGATTATTCATTTTAAATCCTTTTCCACTCTATTTCTTCAATAGAGCCTAATACTCTCATATTTTCTAATTGTGGAATTTAATCCCAGCTTTGGGACAATTTGGGAGCATTTGGCTAGCAAGGAGGAATCCCCCATTTGGAGCTTTATCATGCTATTTGCACCTATAGGTAAAATCCCTTAAATTATATTTTAATTTCGTTTTCTTTGCATTTAGGGCTAGATCTAGGAGTCCCCTAGCTGTACCTCGAATTTGGGTAGATTTTGTGTCCGTTTGGTGTCCGTGTCGAACACGTGTCATAGTGTACGCATTGGGTGTTCGACGAAATGCCTCTTAGAAATTTTTGTTCTTAGTTTTCAAAACAAATTATATATTTGGAAAGCTTATTATATGTAGATTATGTATGTATGTGACTGAGCATGATTTGGGTTGGTTTTCATGTCCAAAATTGGACACGAACCTCACCATGATGCCCCGTACCCATGCCTTGCTATCACCCACTGTTTTCTCACTGCATACACCACTTGGACACATAAAAATTGGCACGGGGGTAGGGATAGACACTGTCAGGACCCCCCTAAATTTTCATGACATTTCGAGTCGTGTCGGACACGAAACACGGGTTGCACTGGTTTGACACTGCACAGTGCACTAATTTTTCACTCACAGACACGGCTTTTAAACATGGACACGACACGTCTTGGACTTTGTGCAGGCACCTAGACCCCTAGCCCTAGTCCCCCTCGACCCCGAGACATGATCACGACATGTCACGTATCGTGTGTCACGCGCACGAGTCTGTGACATGCGTGCACGAGGTACCACACTGTGCCGTGCTCTCCCCTGATACTCGGGCCCCCTGTTGGACACGACACAGATTCTTTTGATACAAGTTTTGGTGGACACAAGGAGGCATACACTGACAGCATGCCCCAAAAGTTTGGGTCGATTTGGTTTGGTATTCTAGAAGTTATCGAACTCGTACCGACTTTGTACACACACGCACACACGCAGAAAAACCCTACTGATACGCGATTCAAACCCGGACACGACACGACCCCGACTCGATACAGTCACTTGTATCCCTAGCCCTATACCTACCCTAGGGTTGGCCACGAGCACGAGGCTCTAGGGTCGACACACGAGCCCCTCGGTTGTTCGACACCACTGCACGAGGCAGCCTTTACTGCCCTTTCTGATACACTGAATTTTGTATATTTGGACACCTTCGTGTCCTATTTTCTGGGCACAATGGGACACCTGGACATGCCTAGTATGTTCCTAACTATGTACATGTGTTTTGCCATATTTATTTCAATTTTGTTTGGTTTAAATGGTGTTTCAAATTCGGGTTGAGTTAAAGTTCAACATTTTCACTGTTTATATATATTTCACAATTTTTTTTGAGAATGGGATCGATGTTTAGTAGGAGATGTGAGATTGGATCAATTTTCAGGTTGATAATACATGTATGAGTTATTCTTCAGTTTCATTATACTGAATTGAGTAGGTATCAGATGTACAGGTATACATGTGAGGCCATAGTTGCATGGGTTGCAATATTGACTGTTTCACTTGATACCTGATGGTATCAGAGAGGGGAGGGTTCAGTATTTTGAAATTTGAGACTTAGATTGAATTCCAAAAACTGATCATTGATGTTAGAGATCAGGATTGTTCATTTATGTATGTGGAATAAACTGTACAGTTACTAAAATCTAAGAATTTCCCAACTGAAAACCTGAGAGCCAATTGAGTGAAAACCTGAGAATGTTAAACTATGGAGTGAGTTCATATTGAACAATTAAACTGAGAATAGATAGGTAAATGGGTTTTTCTGAGAATTCAAATGCAGTGCATGATCATAACATATTGAAATTGGGTTATGTTAAGATAACTGGAATTTGAGTTTAGTTTGGGTTATATGGTGTTAACTAGAATGGGAATTACAGGTTGGATTGTATTAGTGAGTTTTATAGTGAAAAAATGAGATTCAATCCTAAGTTGGTTTTGTATATATTTATGTGTGTGAGTTTAGAATGTGTGTGGTTAGGATAGACCATAGGCTCAGAATGGGGCTGTCCTGGTGTATGTGAGGTTGAGGTGTATATAAGGATTATATTAAGTGTATGTGGAATATATTTATATATCTACATACATGTGTGTGTGTTTGAGTGTCATAACTTTTAGATTATATCTGTATATTGAAGTGGTGAGGTTAGATATAGGTATATATATACATGTAATTATTATATGGAGTATAGGTGCTTTGGGTATAGTTATACATATTAAAATACATATATTATATAAATATTAGTATATATGGAATGTGGGTTGGACTTGGCATTTGGTATCTTAGTAAACCAAGAGCTTGGGGTACATAGAATGCATGGGTACATATAGATAGCTATCTAGATTCTTAACCTAGATTGACTAGCCTTGAGATTAGTTTGAAATCCTTGACATAGAAATAGCCTAGAAGCATAAGTTAGTTATCTTATAGTTGACCCAAAAGTCTAGAGTTTGACCAAGATAGCCTTGTTGTTAACCTAGTTGACTAGATGTTGACCCAGAGTTGACCAAGTTTGACTTTGACCTAGATTGACCTAGAAATTATGTAGATTGCATCGTAAATTTCATTTGTCATATTTTAAACACATTATAACCCATATTACTCTGTTTAGGACATTGTGACTCCGGTGCAGACATCTGATTTTATATTACTCTTTTTAGAGTAGCAGGCAAGTATATTCTCTGATAGTTCTCTTATTTATTTGTCAATTACTGTACTTCAGTTCTAGTTAGCTGTATGTGATTCTCTGTTACAAACACGTATTGTTATTACTGAATCCATGTATACGACACACATACTTACTCGTCTTTCTTCTATTATTCGAATCACCATACGAATCACTATTCGAACCACATATTCGTATCTTCATATGCTGGTTGGACTTGTATTCGATTGATGTGTCAGATTATGGATTCATCTTGTATTAGGCTGGGCGGGGAAATACTGATTAGACATGTGAACATTCCCACTATTCGAACCACCCCCTGTGAATGATTTTGGACCATAGCCATCTCTCACCTGATCAGTGCGTGATGTGCCGAATTTACCCATAGCAGTTTACATGTCGATCTCAGTATTTTAAAACACACTTGGAGTATTTATTCGAATCATTATTAGATCATCATATGAATCACTATTCGAATCACCTTATTCGTATCACCTTATTCGAATCACCTTATTAGAACAATGATTAGAATCACATTCGACTCTTCTTGTATTAGACTCACATTAGGATTACACTCGACTTAAATTGTACCGTATGGACTCATCATGTTACTTTAGTTCAGCTAGATTTTATTTTACAGTCTTTATTGCCATGATTCTTCTCTTGTTTAGTTACTTTCCTTGTACTTTATCTGTCTCTCTATACCATCACCTAAATATAAACTGCCATATTTATCAATACAACTGTCTATAACTGCTTTATAGTTCTTTGTCATTTACTTAGGTTTTTTAGATGAGATATGCTCGTTCCTGTCCTGACTGGACCTGTTAAAATTTTTACAGATAATTGTCCTGAGGACACATGTCCTACATATTATGCACCCGGAAATGGGATGGCTACCTTTGGCCCCGACACTCAGGA
The DNA here is from genome assembly GCA_029216955.1 of Iris pallida. NCBI lineage: Eukaryota > Viridiplantae > Streptophyta > Magnoliopsida > Asparagales > Iridaceae > Iris > Iris pallida. The sequence goes on along the minus strand of JANAVB010001397.1, from coordinate 312,599 downwards.
GTGATCGAGATTTAGTTTAGTAGACTAGCATCTATTTTTCATGTTAAACTTGTTGTAGTTGTTTTGAGACTGGTGTAGTATTTGAGATTGTTGAGAGTTGTTATTATTTTTGTAGTTGTCTTCAATTTCTTAGTTATTTCTTCTGTGTTATCTTATCGTGCTTAGACTGTGATTGAGTTACGATATCTTATACTTGTCCTTCGTTCGGAGTTGATCATGATGAGTACATTATAATTGCGTGAGTTGCTGGTTAGATAGTAACCTAGGACAGCGTTCTACCGCCGACACTGTGGCATAGGCTGGGCGTTGTTACGTGCTCATACCCTCACAGTGGGTGCGGGTCGTGACACGTTTTTAGTGGTGGCCCATGCAGGTCGAGAGTCGCATTAGTGCGATATCGTGGTAGTATGGCGACTTAGTTGTACTGCTGCGAGCCTGCGATAGGATTGAGAGATAGGTTTAAACAGAGAGTGTACTCAATCACAGTTAGGACTACTTGAGAAGATTCCTGGGATAACCCTTGAGAATCTCATTATAAGCTATCTCAAAATTTGATTATGACAATATCTGTCTATCTTCCTTGATTCATCGTTGAATTTGTTTCTTGGTATTCATTATTGACTTGATTTCCTACCAAGATAACATTATGGGCTAGGTTGCCTCAGTCATGGAATCTAGAGTCTTCTACGGCCATATCAGCTGGTTGGGTGATGAGATAGAGTCTGATTTTGGATGTATTTCTCGGGTGTGGGAATTTAAAGTTTTCGCAGCCAAGCTAGCGGCAATGCGAAAATTTTAAATATCATGATTCTAGAGGTATGTATATTAGTTGTGGACTCTATGGATTATCGCAGCCATACTTACTGGTGTGACAAGGATTCTGGTAACATGGTTCTTGATAGACGGGTATGACTATCAGACTGCAGAATAGATACCATATAGATGATGCCCTAGTATAATTGAGTGGAATATCAGGGTGGATATTACTTGAGTGTCAAGGATTAGATTGAGGGAGCTAGGCCACCTGTAGCGCCGCACCGTGCCCCGCACCATCAGAGGGATACACCCCAGAGGGGCAGGGCTTTTGTGCTGACAGTCGAGTATACCGACGCTTCGGATGACGGGTTAGCAGGTCCGTCTTTCCTGTTCTTTTTCCATCTTGTTGTGTGATTCCATTAGTACCTGTCAGGATATTGTTTGTGATTTGCTAGATAGTGTAGCTAACCTGTTCGAGACCGTGATATCACGACCAGTAGAACCACAATTTGCATGTTTAGATATAGTTTTCTTGACCTTGATTGTTGGGGGTTTAACCTAGAAGAAGTACGACCATCTTAATTTCGAGGACGAAATTTTTCTAAGAGGAGTAGACTTGTAACACCCAGTTTTTGAAATGAGGGTATTTTTGAAATTTTGCATTTATAATCATTTTTATTGTTATTTAAATCATGATATGATTTTTGGTAATTTTTAAATCAATTTAAAACTGTTTTAAGTCATGGCTTGTGATTTTGATATCTTGCTAGTGTAACCTGAGCGACTGCCTGACCTAGAGCCTGACCACGTTATTAGGATGATTTATTTTTACTTTTGAGCATGAGGGTATTTTGGTCATTTGGCCCTTGAATTATTTTAGGATTTATTGCATTTGTGATTGTTAATTTGACTTTTTGCTAGCTGTGACTTAAAAGACTGTCCTAAACATTGACATTGACTTTGGTGACTTAGTTAACATGGTATGGACCCTAATCTAACTCAAGTTGGTCTTGGTTGACTTAAGTTGGCTAAGTTTTATGAAGAGAATAGGAGGATTTTTGTATTAGACCAAAGGCTAAGGACTTGAGCTAGTTAGCTAGTGCAACTAGGCCTATAGCCCATTAGACTAAACCCTAACCCTAATTTTCACTTTATGTCCAGCCACTAGGGCTCCCCCTTCCCTATAAATAATCTCTTCATTAGTTCTTGTCTCTTTTATGTCATTTCAACACATAGAGAAAAGAAAGGTTTGTCCATTCTTCTCCAACCCATAGATTATTCATTTTAAGTCCTTTTCCACTCTAGTTTCTTGCAATAGAGCCTAATACTCTCATATTTTTTGATTGTGGAATTTAATCCCAGCTTTGGGACAATTTGGGAGCATTTGGCTAGCAAGGAGGAATCCTCCATTTGGAGCTTTATCATGCTATTTGCACCTATAGGTAAAATCCCTTAAATTATATTTTAGTTTCGTTTTCTTTGTATTTAGGGCTAGATCTAGGAGTCCCCTAGCTGTACCTCGAATTTGGGTGGATTTTGTGTCCGTTTGGTGTCCGTATCGGACACGTGTCCTAGTGTACGCATTGGGTGTTCGACGAAATGCCTCTTAGAAATTTTTGTTCTTAGTTTTCAAAACAAATTATACATTTGGAAAGCTTATTATATGTAGATTATGTATGTATGTGACTGAGAATGATTTGGGTTGGTTTTCGTGTCCAAAATTGGACACGAACCTCACCACGATGCCCCATACCCATGCCCTGCTATCACCCATTGTTTTCTCACTGCACACACCTCTTGGACATGTGCAAATTGGCACGGGGGTGGGGGCATACACTGTCAGGACCCCCCTAAAGTTTCACGATATTTCGAGTCATGTCGGACACGAAACACGAGCTGCACTGGTTTGACACTGTACAGTGCACTGATTTTTCACTCACTGACACGACTTTAAAATATGGACACGACACATCTTGGACTTAGTGCAGGTACCTAGACCCCTAGCACTAGTCCCCCTCTACCCCTAGACATGATCATGATGTGTCATGTGTCGTGTGTCACGCGCACGAGTCTGTAACAAGCGTGCACGAGGCACTGCACTGTGCCGTGCTCTCCCCTGATACTCGGGCCCCCTGTAGGACACAACACGGATTCTTTTGATACGAGTTTTGGTGGACACGAGGAGGCATACACTGACAGCATGCCCCCAAGTTTGGGTCGATTTGGTTTGGTATTCTAGAAGTTATCGAACTCGTACCGACTTTGTACAGACACGCACACACGCAGAAAAACCCCACTGATACGCGACTCAAACCCGGACACGACACGACCCCGACTCGATACAATCACTTGTATCCCTAGCCCTATACCTACCCTAGGGTTAGACACGAGCACGAGGATCTAGGGTCGACACACGATCCCCTAGGTTGCTCGACACCACTGCACGAGGTAGCCTTCACTACCCTTTCTGATACACTGAATTTTACATATTTGGACACCTTCGTGTCCTATTTTCTAGACACAATTGGACACGTGGACATGCCTAGTATGTTCCTAACAGTGTACATGTGTTTTGCCATATTTATTTCAATTTTGTTTGGTTTAAATGGTGTTTCAAATTCGGGTTGAGTTAGAGTTCAATATTTTCACTGTTTATATATATTTCACAGTTTTTTTTGAGAATGGGATCGATGTTCAGTAGGAGATGTGAGATTGGATCGATTTTCAGGTTGATGATACATGTATGAGTTATTCTTGAGTTTCATTATGCTGAATTGAGTAGGTATCAGATGTATAGGTATACAGGTGAGGCCATAGTTGCCTGGGTTGCAATATTGACTATTTCACTTGATACTTGATGGTATCAGGAAGGGGAGGGTTCAGTATTTTGAAATATGAGACATAGATTAAATTTCTAAAACTGATAATTGATGTTAGAGATCAAGATTGTTCATTTATGTATATGGAATGAACTGTACAGTTACTAAAATCTGAGAATTCCCCAACTGAAAACCTGAGAGCCAATTGAGAGAAAACCTGAGAATGTTAAACTATAGAGTGAGTTCATATTGAATAATTAAACTGACAGTAGATAGGTAAATGGGTTTCTCTGAGAATTCAAATGCAGTACATGATCATAACATATTGAAATTGGGTTATGTTAAGATAACTGGAATTTGAGTTCAGTTTGGGTTATATGGTGTTAACTGGAATGGGAATTACAGGTTGGATTGTATTAGTGAGTTTTAGAGTGAAAAACTGAGATTCAATCCTAAGTTGGTTTTGTATATATTTATGTGTGTGTGAGTTTAGAATGTGTGTGGTTAGGATAGACCATAGGCTCAGAATGGGGCTGTCCTGGTGTATGTGAGGTTGAGGTGTATATAGGGATTATATTAAGTGTATGTAGAATAAATGTATATAGCTACATACATGTGTGTGTGTGTGTGAGTGTCATAACTTTTAGATTATATCTGTATATTGAAGTGGTGAGGTTAGATATAGGTATATATATACATGTAATTATCATATGTAGTATAGGTGCTTTGGGTATAGTTATACATATTGAAATACATATATTATATAAATATTAGTATATATGGAATGTGGGATGGACTTGGCATTTGGTATCTTTGTAAACCAAGAGCTTGGGGTACATAGAATGCATAGGTACATATAGATAGCTATCTAGAGTCTTAACCTAGATTGACTAGCATTGAGATTAGTTTGAAATCCTTGACATAGAAATAGCATAGAAGCATAAGTTAGTTATCTTAGAGTTGACCCAATAGTCCAGAGTTTGACCAAGATAGCCTTGTTGTTAACCTAGTTGACTAGATGTTGACCCAGAGTTGACCAAGTTTGACTTTGACCTAGATTGACCTAGAAATCATGTAGATTGTATCGTAAATTTCATTTATCGTATTTTAAACACATTATAACCCATATTACTCTGTTTAGGACATTGTGACTCCGGTGCAGACATTTGATATTACATTACTCTTTTCAGAGTAGCAGGCGAGTACATTCTCTGATAGTTCTCTCATTTATTTGTCAATTACTGTACTTCAGTTCTAGTTAGCTGTATGTGATTCTCTGTTACAAACACGTATTGTTATTACTGAATCTATGTATACGATACACATACTTACTCGTCTTGCTTCTATTATTCAAATCACCATACGAATCACTATTCGAACCACCTAAATTCGTATCTTCATGTGCTGGTTGGACTTGTATTCGATTGTTGTGTCAGATTATAGATTCATCTTGTATTAGACTGGGCGAAGAAATACTGATTAGACATGTGAACATTCCCACTATTCGAACCATCCCCTGTAAATGATATTCGAACGATAGCCATCTTTTACCTGATCAGTACGTGATGTGCCAGATTTACCCATAGCCGTTTACATGTCGATCTCAGTATTTTAAAACACACTTGGAGAATTTATTCGAATCATTGTTAGATCATCATATGAATGACTATTCGAATCACCTTATGCGTATCACCTTATTCGAATCACCTTATTAGAACAATGATTAGAATCATATTCGACTCTTCTTGTATTAGACTCACATTGGGATTACACTCGACTTATATTGTACCGTCTGGACTCATCATGTTACTCTAGTTCAGCTAAATTTTATTTTACAGTCTTTATTGCCATGATTCTTCTCTTGTTTAGTTACTTACTTTCCTTGTACTTTATCTATCTCTCTATACCATCACCTGAATATAAACTGCCATGTTCATCAATACAACTGTCTATAACTGCTTTATAGTTCTGTGTCATTTACTTGGGTTTTCTAGATGAGATGTGCTCGTTCCTATCATGACTGGACCTGTTGAAAATTTTACAGATAATTGCCCTGAGGACACATGCCCTACATATTATGGACCCGGAGACGGGATGGCTACCTTTGGCCCCGACACTCAGGAGTGATCGAGATTTAGTTTAGTAGACTAGCATCTATTTTTCATGTTAAACTTGTTGTAGTTGTTTTGAGACTGGTGTAGTATTTGAGATTGTTGAGAGTTGTTATTATTTTAGTAGTTGTCTTCAATTTCTTAGTTATTTCTTCTGTGTTATCTTATCGTGCTTAGACTGTGATTAAGTTACGATATCTTATACTTGTCCTCCGTTCGGAGTTGATCATGATGAGTATATTATAATTGCGTGAGTTGCTGGTTAGATAGTAACCTAAGACAGCGTTCTACCGCCGACACTGCGGCGTAGGCTGGGCGTTGTTACGTGCTCATACCCTCACAGTGGGTGCGGGTCGTGACAGATACATCCATCTAGTTGATATTCTTGATCGGTAGGAGTTGTTGCTTACCGCCTTGCCATTCCGCCATCATAAATAAAGTACATGAGGTATTTAATGTATTTCAGTTACGTAGGTATATTCCATATTTGTAGTTAGTTTCTTACAGAAATGACAACTGGGAACAATTCGAGCTCTCCGAGTAGCTCAAGTAGTTCCAAAGTAGTAGCCCCAACCGATACAATTGTCACTACCACATTTCCAAAATAGGATTATTTTTGTCATTTTACAAATATCAAATTTGTGTATTTTTTATTAAATATGAAGGTTGCATTTATTAGTAGACTAGCCTAGACTCATATATTAAAAATTTCCTAATTAATTAGGCTCTAGTCATGGCTAGGTTGAGTACAATCTCTAATTAGAGCCAAACCACTTAGTTTCCTTAAAGACCTTCCTAATACTAAGTGTCATGAAGAGTTCAGGGCTTGGTAAGACCCTATTTAAACCACCGCAAGCCCTCAATGGCAGTCACCATTTATTTTTAGGGTTTTCACTCATTTCTTTCATTCCCCACTCTTCCAAATTTTCTCCTCCTTCTTCCCTTGGTGTGCTAAGGTCTTAGGAAGCTTAAAAAGGCTTGGTGGAGGCTCTAGTAAGGACTTGGGAGCCACTTATTCATCATTCTCCCTCAAATTTGTGGTCCTTATGTAGGCTTCATTCTACACAGGTATAACCCTCTCAACTTTCATTTCCCCATAGTCAAGTTTTATACATTCATGTAGGAGACACCTCTAATGTCTAGATCCAACCCTATAGGTGGAAAAATGGGTGTTAGATGGCTCATTCCTAACAGTTTTATGGGTTAGAATGGTGCCATTTGGGTAGCTATGGGATTGTATCGCCAAGTGTTTGTCAAAATAACAAATAGACCATTTGAGTATTTGCTTTCAGCTTGTACTCAGGATTTGCTTAGTCTCCTCATTTAGATTGGGCATGTGATGGTTTCTAATATATATATATATATATATATATATATGTGTGTGTGTGTGTGTGTGTGTGTGTGTGTGTGTGTGTGTGTGTGTGTGTGTGTGTGTATGTGGATATATGCATGAACTTACATATAGGCATGAGGGTGTCCTGTATTCAGCCTCATGAGTAGGGGACTATTTTGAGTGTTATTGGTATATGTATGTGTGTCTATATAAGGATACAATACACCAATGTATATGTGACTAAGGTCTTGAGTTGTAGGTAAATTATATCCTATACAATGTTATAAAGGGTGATCCTATAGGTTTGGCAGCCAGGGGGACTGATTGCAACTACAAGCAGTAGCTTGCCTACTGCCACAGGAGAGCAGCAGCAATAGCATGCTGCTTATGAGCAGGCAGGGAGTTAAATCCCTATGGCTGTATGAGAGAGTGATATGAGTTTGAGAGTGTAGGGGCTGATACATAAGAGTATCAGTCAACATAGGGAAGGAAGACCTTGCATGTGAAGCCTTGGACAGGGAAGAGCCTAACTAAGTGCCCAGATTTATGGGGTCGGTAGGAACTTACCCATGTATGTTCCTAAGGTGACAGTACACATATTAGGGGATTTCCTGTAGCGGGTGCATCAGGTATCGTAGAAGAGGCATAAAAATAAGCTTAGTAGCAGGGTCTCGAGGCCTGTGCTTGTACTGCTATTTAGCAACTAACAAGGAGAAACATGGAGATTGAGTTCAGTGGTATGTTCTGTAGGCTTGGAGGGGCACTTAGGGGTCTCTATTCGAGCCATATGGGTGAGACAGTATGCAGGGACCACTTGCAGGTGGCCTGCTATAAGCAGGGCAAGGCAAGGCAAGGGTCTTGTACCATTGCACAGACTAGTATGTAAGAGGTTTTATAGTAATAAAGATGAGGTATGGACTGATTCATGTGTTAGTTCAGTGTATGTGTCATGAAGTTTGAGTGATAATGAGAGTTACCTATGTGAGTATCAAGTGAGTGTTTAGAGAATGAGTGTGTGTGTGTGTGTGTGTGTCTATGAAATTAGTGTGTATCAGTTAGGATTTTATGTTAGTGACTGTGAGTTGGGTCTTAGAGTTAGGAGTATTCAGGAATAGGTTCCTGTCTAAGTGTTTTCGGCTATGGCCATAGGTCGGTATCATTTTGGCTATTAAATCAATATTCAGTAGCGGTGCAGGCAATAATGGCCATTGGCCATAGGTTAGGAAATCAGTATATCAGTCCTACAATCAGTAAGGATTGGGTGGGGTTTATAATTGAGCATGTATAGTGAAGGCTTTGGCAACAGTATAGGCATTTAGCAAACAGTAGCATCAATGACTTGTGAACATAAGTGTGTGAGAGTGCCAAGTTAAAGGAAGGAGGGGCTTCGGGCAGTTAGAGGGATTGGGGGCAAGCATCTTTCCATTTCAGAGCCTATTATTCCTTTTTGTTTCAAAATAATATCTCAAGCATCTACTTCTTCCATAGTTCAGTACTATTTTGACAAGTTGTTCATTTTGTAGATATTTATATACCAATAAAGTTGCATCGGATTCATATTTAGATAACATCATAACTTTCATTTAGGTATCTCTCCCTCTTTGGGTGTCGTCAATTTTTAATACAAGGTGTAGGTAAATCCATCTCTCTACTGTAGAGTTAGGAGTCTAGAGAGAAAAAAAAAGAAAAAGACAAAGGATTTTGGAGGAGAAAATGGCTCACTGTGCATTAGTCCTAAAGAAGGACATGCATCAGTCTATAGGTATGAGCCACATGTAGCAGTCATAAAGGGAGGAAATGAAAGGTAATGAATTAGCAGCAGCTAGGGAAGGCTTCAACCTGCGCACTAGTGCACAAGGGCATATGGGCCTTACTGCGCAGTAGGAAGTGAGGGGCCTGAGCCTCTGCAGGCCTATGCAATGTGCATGCTGGACAGGGCATTTGGCTCCTGCAGCAATAGGAGTTTGGGGCAGTGCTGGGCTCCTGCGTCCTACAGTGGATAGGTTAGACACTTCCTTAGCCTTGGCAGCAGGCTAATTGGCTACTACAGGGCCAGCTGTGTAACACCCACTTTTCTAAAATAAGGGTAATTTTGAAACTTTATAATTTTGATTAATCAATAATAAGATTTAAATCATGTTATGATTTTTAGTGATTTTTAATTAATTTAAAACTATTTAAATATTGAAATGTGATTTTGATGGTTAACTAGTGTAACCCTAGAATTGCTAAGCGTAGAGACTAACCATGACCATGGGAGCATAGTCATGTGATTAGAATATCATATTACTACTTTTTTGGCTTGAGGGTATTTTGGTCATTTTGACTTTTTGGTGATTTTGAATTTTTATAAATTAAATATGTGCTAATTGTTAGGTTGAGACTTAACCTAAAAACTTAGCCTAATCTAGATTAGCCTTGATCTTAGAGTATTGATTAGGGTAACCTAGTAATGACAAGGTTAGTAATATCTAGGTATTCTAGGTAAGATATTTTACTCTTAGGATATTTGTGAAAAAGGAAGCCTATGACTAGTTGAACCAATAGGAAGGCTTAGAATTGGGTGGACAACTCCTAGCCACTCATCTAGACCTAAAACCTAATCCTAATTCATCTAATGGCAGCCACAATAGGATCCCCCTTCTTATAAAACATTCTTAGCAAAGCCTTAGCCTCATTTTACTTTTGCTTAGAACCCTAATAGTCACTTCCCAAATTTCTTCCCCTAACATCCAAATCAAGCCCAAATTGGTCCTAATCAATTGCATCATCACCCTCTACCATAGTGGAAGCTAGTAGGGGCTTGCTAGCTAGGAGTTGAAGTGCCTTGGTCAATTGAAGTTCAAGGAGAAACCTTCATCATCACCCTTTTCAATGAGATTCACTCTCAATAGGTAAATCACATGAAACCCTTATAAAATCATGTTTTATTTTCATTGATGCATGCATATAGGTATACCCTAGCTGTAGGGTTAGTTTGGTGCTAGGTAGTGTCCATTTCGTGTCCGTATCGGACACATATCAGCCCATATAAACCGGTGTTCGATGAAATGCCTAAACCAGTGTTTCGATAACCATTTTTGAAACTAATTGCATGAATTGGTAGCCCTATACATGTGTTTTCATTCTTCCATTGACTGAGCACACACTTGTATCATTTTCGTATCGAAAATCGACACGGACTTGCAGCACAAGACAATGTCTCGATGTCCTGCTGCCACTCGTGTCGTGCTCATTGCACAGACCATATGAACCCACCAAAATTGGTGTGGAGGTCGGGGCAATGACTGACAAGTCACTCCCCAAGTTTTACGACTCCTCGTGCCGTATCGAATACGCAAATCCATGTGCACTGGATTTTGCCTGCACAGCATAGGGTGTTTTTCTTGCACTAACACGCGTCTCGTGTCCACACTGGACATGACGTAGTCATGTCTTGAAGTGCCAATCATGTAGCCTGACACATGGGCTACACATGGGCATGACCACGAGGCCATACGTGTCGTGTGTCGTGTCCACGAACGTGGTGAACACGTGCACGACGCTGTGATACAGAGTGCACTGTATGATGTTTGAGTGTGTTTTAAAACAGTTTAGACACGACTGTGTCCACTTAGTTGGACACATATACACCCCATGACACGTACACATGTGTGACTATCTTCACCAACTATTTAATTTGACTATTAGTTGTGATTTGTATACGAATTGATGTGTACCCTAAATTTCTGATACGGGATTGAGTATCCGGAGATTTCTGCATATTTTTACAATTTAATTAGATTAAATTGTGTTAAATTAGATGTTAACATGTTTGTTAAGATTGTTGTACATGTTAGCTATATGTAGGGTTCTTTGATGAGGAGTTTCGATTGGTTTTGTTTTTGAATCCACTATTTTTAGTAAACTGTAATGTATAGAACATTACATATATGCACAGTTTTGCAAATTCGATTCCTGAGTTTAAATTGTATATTTTTACTATTTGTTAATTATTAATTTCCATGGTTAATTCATTTACACATGTTTTAGTTCACTGTTAAGGTTGATTCATGATTAGTTTGATGTTACCAAGAATGGAGATTTTCGAAATTGGGTTGGACTGGTAATATGAACTGTCAATTGTACATTTTCCTGAGAACTCAAATGAAAGAAAAACTGTGATTTCCTATTATGTAAACCTGAGAACTGTGGTTCATTTTAAGTAGGTTTGATGTTCACATTCGAACAGGGAAGACATGGGCTGTTAGGTTGAAAGTTTGGAAAAACTGGATTTCATAATATAGTATAAACCTGAGATTTAAATTGAATGTTTGTTAACTGAGTTTCCTTAGAGGTTGAAAACTGAGAACTGAATTTGATTCCTGAATTTGAAATGTTAATGTAAACTGAGAATCATTGACTTGTTAAACCTGAGTATTTATTTCAAAAAATGTAAATTAAGATTTTCTAATACCTGAAACCTGAGACCCCTATGTCCATTACACTATTCCATTCACTGATTTCCTATTTTCACTGAACTGGCATACATACACACAACTCCCTATCTCCTAAACAGTCACACACACACACACTGCCACACTATCCACATTACACTAATTTCCTGGAACACAGGACACACACACATACTACTCTAAATCTGGACAATATTACACTATCATGTAAACCCACACAAACACATCTAGCCTACATTCATGTTCACTCATAATCTAGCTAACTGTCACTTGACACTACACACACATTGATATATTAACTAATCTAAACCCTCACATGTACCATACACTCACACATGTTCCCCTCTCATATTTTTCCCTCTTTACATACCTATATACATATATATAATATTAGCTCATATTATGCATGTTGATTCTATATTGGTTGTATAGTGGTTATGGATATAGGTATCTATGTATACATGTAATGTATAAATGAATGAATGCAAATGAATATGAAATGTAAGCATGAATGAGAATATATATGTAAGTATGCATGTTCTATGACTTGTATGTATGCAAGTATGCATACAAGGAATGTATGATTTATGCCAAATATAGATGTATACTTTGATAGCCATGCATGTTAAGTATAATTAGATGTTGTAATGTAGATAGTTAACCTACATGCCATGTATAGAATAGTTAGTATTTGATACCCTTTTATGTCCACAACTATGTACACACACACCAACAACGTAGGCCCTTACATGCTAGTTTTTTTCTCTCTCTCTATTTACATATTATAAGTGTAATGTTGTATATATATATATGTAAGCCTATATATATATATATGAATTCATGATTAATAGCTAAATGTGATGTGCCTTTGATATGTGGTTTGTGTTGGCTTGTATAGCCTTGGGATTGATTTGTGCTTGCTAGGATGGACTGGTTAGGCTTAGTGAGACTTGTTTGGGCTAGGACCTGACCTAGTTGACCTAGTTTGACTAGTGTGATTGACTAGAGTTGACCAACTATTGACTTTAGTCTAGTTTCACCTAGACAGCATGCAGATGCATTGTACATTTTATTTATAATCCCTTGTATACATCATGACTTGTGTTGCTCTAAATAGGACTCAGATACCTTGTTTTGGACGGTATATTCTCACAGACATTCAGATCGTAGGCGAGTACATTCTCTGATCTTTTCATACTTGCTAGGACCTATATTCATGTTCTAGATTACTTTACTTGATACTGACACTTGTTATCACAGATTGGTACTATATGGATCTTTTTATGCGATGTTATCCCCTTAGCGGATACATCGGGTATTTTATGTTCGTATACTTTATCATGGGCATCGTGTACTCCTTGTGTTTGTATTATTCTTGTGCAAATCGTGTGAAATCGTATAAAATCGTGTACTCTCATGTGCCCACATGATCATCTTGTACAACTATACTTCGTGTGCAATAACATAACTTGACTGAATCATTGTGTATTGATTGGAGAGGGTAAGTAGGAAATGGTTATGCGATCAAATTCCCTATTATATAAGATATTGTATATGTCCATTGTACCTTCGTGTATAATAGAGTCCCATTTTATTGTATAACCTAACCCGTTTACATAACCATATTGTGCTCTAAATCACTAGTCACTTACAGTTCTTACTTATGTATATATTTCCAGTTTACAAATATCTTTCATTTTCGTGTACATCTTCTTACAGTTTATGTATCTTACTCTTTTGCATGCTTTATATTTCCTGCCATGATATGAAATACGTGAGATGTACTGTGCTCGCTCCTGTCCTGACTGGACCTGTTAAAAATATTACAGATGATACCGAGGACTTCTATCCAACCTACTATGGAGCCCATCTAGAAGAAACATGTGAGTTGGACCCACAAAAGGATCCAGCTCTAGCTAAGGACGTCATCCCTACTGCTTAGACTAGATTAGCTAGGCTTTACCTTATTTTTATTATGTCATTGTATTGACTTTAGAGTTGTATTATTTTCTGGATGTTTGTGATGATGTGTCGTTTAGACACTTAGACTTTCCTTCTGTTTGTATGTTCTCTTTGAGATTTCATATTTATCATATCGTGCTGTTCCATCTCTAGCTTTGTGATTGAGTTGTACCTTCTGTGATTGTCCTTCGTTCAGAGAGTATATCATATTGTATTTAGTTTGTGATAGTGACCTAGGACAGCGTTCTACCGTCGATATTGCGGCATAGGCTGGACGTACCCACTTCTCGTGCCCCTACACTGGGTACGGGTCGTGACAAGCTATAGGTGGCTACCTATGTGTAGCAGTGGGCTACATGTTTGTGTTTATGAGAGTGAGAGAGAGACATGTATATTGGGTGTTTGTGCATCCTAATGCACTAGTATGTATGTGTGTCCGATGTTTAGAAGTAATGGTGTTTACGTAGTGTGTATTGGTTGATAGGGTGTCCTAGTATCTAGGGGTAAGTAATGTTAGATAAATGCTAGGTGATAAGGTATCTGGGTATGAGTGTACCTATGTAGCATATGGGTATGAGTTGGAAATAGGCAAATGATGTGAGTATGTACATGGTTAGGTGAGAGGTTGGTTTTACTTTGTAATAGAGGCAAAGATGTAACACCCAATTTTTCAGATGAGGGTAATTTTGAAATTTTGTAATTATAATTATTATTTCTTGATATTTATTTCATATTATGATTTTTGGTGATTTTTAAATATTTTTTTAGACTATTTAAAATCATGACTTGTGATTTTGGTATTTTGCTAGTGAAACCGTAAAGACTGTCTACCCTAGAGCCTAGCCATGTGATGAGGGTATTTTATTTATCATTTTTAGTTTGAGGGTATTTTTTTGTCATTTTGAATTATTCGAATTTAATATATTTTATTAGGAATTTAAAATGATTTATTTGAATGGTGTGATTTAAATATTATTTAATTAATTTCCATGTAGTTTAGATTAGCCTAACCTAGATTGGACCTAACCTAGATTAGTCCTAGTTAGTCATGGTTAGACTAAGTTAGATTGAGATTGGTCATGGTTAGTCATGGCTAGTCATGATTTGTGATTTGGTTAGTTATTAGTCATATTGATAGGCTACATAGGTTTCATCTAGCCATTGAATTGTCTAGAATGATGGTGGACCCTTGGATCAACCCTAGCCCTAGATTTTAGGGCAGCCATCTTGGGATTTCCCCCTATTTAATCCCTCTAAAAAATTATTGCCTCCTTGTTCATTCTCCCTCTTTTTAAGAACAAGGTGAGCTCAACTTCATTTCTCCATAACTTCTTTATTCCTTATCTTTTTTCAACCAAACTTCTTGCATTGTGACCTAACCACCACCCTCTTTCTGTCCATGGAGGTAGAGTACAGATTTGGGGATCATATTGTGCTCAAGCTATAGTAACATGGAACTGCACTTTGACAGTTTTTGGAGCTTGAGATACCCATTGGTAAATCCCTCTTTCCCTATTTAAACTACTGATTTATCATCATGGATACATAGTCCTAGGTCCCCTCTAGCCTCGGGTAGTAGCTGACCCCAACTTGTGTCGGATACGTGTCCGTATCAGACACGTATCAATAGGATTACCTAGGTGTTCGACCTAATGCCTCAATAGGTTTTTCTTTACTATTTTCTGATTGTGTTTGAATAGATATTTGAGTTTTTGTGTCGCTTGTACGATTCTAATGTTCTGAACACGTTTCTGTGTCGTGTCGCTGGTCCTACACGTACGCACGTTCAGTCTGAATCACATACTGATACGCGAGTCGTGTCCACTCTGGACACGACATGGTCGTGTCGTGTTGGGTCCCATGTGTAGCCCGACACGTGGGCTACACGTGGGCATGAGAACGAGACCCCACGTATCGTGTGTCGTGTCCTACAGACACGTGCACGTGTGCACGACACTGTTTTCCTGTACACTGTCCAGTTTCTATTTTCCTGTGTTTAATTCCATTTTAATTGTTTAAATTATGATTTAATTATCATTTTAGATCCTAGACATGTTTGCTAATCTCTAATAGTTGATTATTACTTATTGGATTGGGTTTTTTTGCCATGAGATGGATTTGACTCGGGTTCGAACATATGTGGCTCGACTGATGCACTGATACTCTATTTCAGTTTTCTTTTCCTAAACTGTTAATCCTATTTTGATCCATTTAAATTGATGTTTAGGTATCATTATTATTCCTACATGTGTAATAGTTCATGGTAGATTAGTTTTACGCATTAGAATAGGTTTTATGATCCATGAATGGAATTTGTCATGTGGATTGGAACTGTTATGTACTGTCTTGATTTTTCCTATTGAACTATCAATTTTATATTAGGAAACTGAGTTGAGTTAAGTAGGAACCATTTTCTAGAATTCCTAAATCAATGATTCATGTATTCCTCTAATGTTTTAATATACTTCACTGTTTTTTAATGCCATACACAAATGTATTCCCAATTCACTGTTTTGCAATAGTTGATGGCCACTGTTTTGTATTCCTGTTTTCAGGATATCTTGGTACACATACTCTATATCAATGAATAGTTCACTGAATTCCTGTTTTGCTAACTGGTTCTCCTTTTTCCACACACACTATGCTCCTACACACATCACACACACACATGGTATGTTGACATCCTCATTAACACACACTGGGACACTACTTCACTGCTACACACAACTGAGAACTTACCTCTTTGACACTGAACCTGAGATTGAATGGCCACTTCCTATTGAACTGTTTTAAATTCCAGTATCTGAGACACTGGTTTAACCTGACAATGTCACCATTATTCATCTACTCACACACACACAGACCATAACCTGTGTTCTGAGAACTTACCATGTATGCACACACAAGTATGTAAACTAAAACATATTTATTAACCAATTGATTTCCTTTTCTTTTTGTAATATATACATGTGTGAACTTGAACTATTTTCCCTTCCTTTTATTTTTACTGTCAATTGATTTCCCTTCTTTTGTAACCTGGGATTCACTTTGTGATGTATTGATGAAGATTGTTTTCATTTCATTCGAATTGGCAGCTATTTAAATTCCTGAGATGAAGGGCAAGCCACATTGAACTGGTCCTATAACCCTGAGCACACTGAGACACATAGGAATTTGGTTTCAAAGGTTGTATTCATTTTTCCAGTAAGATGGCTTGTTTTACTGTCACCTAGGTTTTACACACGCACACACACTGGAATGGGAAATATGAGAACTTAAGAAATTTGAAATGTTGAGATTTTATTTGCATAAAGAAAACCTGAGATATCCTGAAATCTGAGACACACAATTGAGGCTTTTGGCCATTCCTAAACTTGAGACATTAAGACACTGTCATCATGTATCATTGTCTTGAATTCTGGGTTTACATTCAACTGCTACACACACAGGCACACACCCTGTCACTTAAGTATCCTGTACACTGATTCATTTTCCTGTGCACTGTTTAACACACTGTTTAACACTCATGTACACAGACACCATTCCAATATTCTTGGCCAAACCTGAGATTGG
Source organism: Iris pallida (assembly GCA_029216955.1). Taxonomy (NCBI): domain Eukaryota; kingdom Viridiplantae; phylum Streptophyta; class Magnoliopsida; order Asparagales; family Iridaceae; genus Iris; species Iris pallida. The sequence continues at coordinate 295,591 of JANAVB010001397.1, read as the reverse complement.
ATGCACTGTTCTTCTAATTCCTGAGATAGGTTCAATTTCCTGAGATAGTGTAGGTTAAATTGAATTGATTTCTCTTTCTTTTACTGAGAGTATGTGAAAATTTACATATGTTGAAACCTGAGAAATGTGGTCTGCACAGTCTACATTTCCAGTTTTGAGCAATGTGTATTGAATGTGGGTTGGTTTGTGAAAACCAAGTTTTCTTTTATGTTAAATTTGAGTTTTGGTTATGGGTAAACTGTCAATGGGGGTTTTGTTTTAAGTTGAAGTTCCTGTTATCAATCCAAGAACTGTTATTGGTTTCCTTCCTATTTTTCCTAAAGCTGAAAACTGTGTGTTAATGTAACATAGTGATTCCTTTCCTTTTCCTTTAACTGTTCAAACTGAACTGTCCCTGTGCAACACTTTTCACTCACTCATATTAAGCAAATGCCTACACACAAACACACTCATTCATGTCCCTCTCCCTCTACACACACATAGAGTTAACATTGACACCCTACACTATGTTATACACACATTGACACTCTATACACTCTCTCACACACTAAATTTTCCTGTCACACTCTAGTATACACATCCCTTTAGTCACACACACACATTCCATAGTTTCCCCTCTATGTATGTATAATCTATAAATATTGTACATAGCTAATGAAAGGAATGCAAGTATATATAATGTAATGTATACAAATTTGTATGTGAATATAAAATATGCATCTATGTATTTATGTGAATGTAAATATATATATATCTATGTATGTACCTATATGTAGTGTATGTATATAGTTAATATATAATGTGAGTAGCCTATATGTACATATATGTGATGATTCCTATGTATACGTACTATAGCCTATATGCATATATATATATATGTGAATGTGCCTTGATGTGTGGCTTGTGTTTGGCTTGTATAGCCTTGTGATTGGTGTGTGATTGCTAGACTAGGCTTGGTTAGGCCTAGTGAGACTTATTAGACTTGTTGGGCTAGGACTTGACCTAGTTGACCTAGTTTGACTAGTCTAGTTGACTAGAGTTGACCGAGAGTTGACTTTGGTCTAGTTTGACCTAGACAGCATGCAGATGCATTGTACATTTCAGATATCACCCTCTGTATACATCTTGACTTGTGTTGCTCTAACTAGGAGTCAGGTACCTCATCTCGGACAGTACATTTACTTCAGACATTCAGATACGAGGCGAGTATATTCTCTGATTATTTCATATTCTACTTAGAATTATTTCCTACATTAAATTACCTTACTTGTTACTGTCACGTTGGTCACACGGATTGGTACTGTATGGATCCCTTCTTGAGATGTTATCCTTAGGGAGCATCGGGTACTACATGTTTTGTGCGTTTCACTTACATGGTGTATTACTATGCTTCATTGGTTCTTTGATCACTTGTGACATATACTCTTATGATCACAGAGTCTCCTAGAATCTCTTATCCCATTTACTGGGTATCCTAGAATCTCCTAGAATCCCCATTTATGGGACATCCATGTATCACCCTTCGGGGGCCTTTGCATGGAATCATAACATAACCTGGTTGGATCCTTGTGTATTTATTAGGGGTACGGGGGAGTAGAAGTAGACATGTGAATAATACCCAAGTAGTATCTTATCAGAATCTTTTCATAGTGTCTTATCAGAATCTCCTATGCCATTTACATGTCTATATTGTACTCTGACTCACTAGCCACTGTTAGTCTTTATTTATAGTAGATATTTCTATTACAGCTCTCTCTGTTTACATACTGCATTTCTTTCAGTACCTGTATCTTACTTTACTGCATAATTATTTTTTCTAACCTGCTATGAACTGTTGAGATGTACTGTGCTCGCTCCCGTCCTGACTGGACCTGTTTAAAATTTTACAGAGGATGATGAGGAACCCTGCACCCCTTACTTGGAGCTTGTCTAGTTGACACTCGCGACCTGGACCCCTGGAGAGGTTCAGATAGCTGCTCAGGATGATACCTTGCATAGTGTAGATAGCTTAGGTTGTTCTTTCTTTTCGTGTTTAGCTGTTGTCTTTATTTTCAGAGTTGTATATTTTAGAGATGTTGAGGCTGGTAGTTGTTGAGACTCTGTTATTTCATTCTACTGTACCTCAGTTGAGGATTTCTTATCTATTTCCATCGTGCTACATTCTACCTTAGATTGTGATTGAGTTGTACCTCTGTGTTGGCCTCCTTTTGGAGAGTATATTCATGTTATGTAGTTATAGTTCTTGACCTAGAACAGCGTTCTACTACCGACACTGCAGCGTAGGCTGGGCGCTGTTACGTACTCGTACCCTCACGGTGGGTACGGGTCGTGACACGATTTTAGTGGTGGCCCATGCAGGTCGAGTTTATGTAGTGGTATTCGAACTAGAGTATCACTACAGCCTACAGTAGGATTAGGATTATTTTGAGGTACTCAATCACATTAGGAAAAACTCTTAATCAGATTCCTTTTATTCAAATTTGCTACTTATTGTTTTTTTCCCTTGAATATAAACTGTCCTCCCTTGATTTTTTGCTTCATTCTCAGTAATTGCTTCTTGGTTTGATCTGTCTTCATGATGGTTATGAAGACACGATCTCATCGCTTCGGTTTGGGAATACTATCGAGAGGCTGGCCACCTCTCGTCCTGTTCATCAGGGCCTCGAGACCGCAGCTCCTGTTGAGCCGACTCAGGTTGGCATTTCTGTTACATTGGAGGTGCACCTCTGTCTGTACAGAGACTTTTTCTCGTCATTTCCGATTCTTTCAGCAGCAGCGGTTCATGCAGCATCAGCAGCAGACCAGGGGAAAACCAGCAGGACGAGCTATCGTCAGGACTGTCGAGGATGCACAAACCATTGGAGATCTTGCTGCAAGTTTCGTTCTTCTTGATTCTATTGACGAAATTGTCTTCTATAACTACCTTGAAATCCGGATCCATCTGTTCCTTGTTGATTGATTAATTTTGTTGTGTTGCTCTTTTGTTATGTTTGTTTTCTTTTTTTTCCTTTTTGAGAAAATCATATGGGCTAGGTCACCTCAGTTATGGAGTCTAGAATCTTCGGTGGTCGTGTTAGTTGGCATAGTGGGGACATGTAGTCAGATTTCAGATGTATTTCTTGGGTATGGGAATTTAAGGTTTTCGTCGTCGCATGCGGCAATGCGAAAATTTTAAATACCATGAACCTAGAGATACATACCTTAGTCAAGGACTCTGTGATTATTGTAGCCTTTCTCACTAGCATGATGAAGACTCTGGACCACATGATTGTGGACAGGCGCATATGATTAACAGAGTGTATCTTGAAGGTTTTAAACATCATACCCTTCTGTTGTTGTAAATAATTTAGGAGTAGGGATATTTAGTTTTGTAGAGCTTGTTCATAGGTAGTTCCTTCATAGAATAATGATTTGATGACTTTTAGAGTGTCTGTACCCTAGAGGTGATAGTTAGCATTGGTGTTAGAATAGTAACCCATTGCAGATAATTCTTCTGTTATCTGTAATATCAACCAGTTACATATAGGATGTTAGTATGCCTTACAGCCTTGATGATTATTATTACTTTCCCTTACTTTTTCCAGCGAGGCACATATGACTAGAGCCTATCCTTGAGTATAGTTGTAGTTTCACCTAAGACTAAGAGGTCTATATATATAGATGATATACTTAGGTTATATGTGATGGGTTGTTGTACTTGAGCATATATGTATATGTGGTATTGGGATTGGTGTGCCTAGCTTATAGGTATTTAGTTATGGGCGACTTGATAGGATTGGGAAGTTAAGAGCTAGTCTATTATAGAGTTTCTCTTTTGCTAAATTCTGGTTGCCAACACTTAGGTAGCTAACATAGGTAAAGTCCTAAGAAGTTGACCAGCTGATGACCAAGTACTAGGATGTTGAGGAAATTGACTAGTGATTGACCCTTGTCTATGTTTGACCTAGAAGGGGTGCGATCATCTTAATTTCGAGGACGAAATTTTTATAGGGTGGGTAGGATTGTAACACCCAGTTTTTCAGATGAGGGTAATTTTGAAATTTTGTAATTATAATTATTATTTCTTGATATTTATTTTATATTATGATTTTTGGTGATTTTTAATTATTTTTTTAGACTATTTAAAATCATGACTTATGATTTTGGTATTTTGCTCGTGAAACCGTAAAGACTGTCTACCCTAGAGCCTAGCCATGTGATGAGGGTATTTCATTTATCATTTTTAGTTTGAGGGTATTTTTTTTATCATTTTGAATTATTCGAATTTAATATATTTTATTAGGAATTTAAAATGATTTATTTGAATGGTGTGATTTAAATATTATTTAATTAATTTCCATGTAGTTTAGATTAGCCTAACCTAGATTGGATCTAACCTAGATTAGTCCTAGTTAGTCATGGTTAGACTAAGTTAGATTGAGATTGGTCATGGTTAGTCATGGCTAGTCATGATTTGTGATTTGGTTAGTTATTAGTCATATTGATTTGTTAAGACTAGTGATAGGCAACCTAGGTTTCATCTAGCCATTGAATTGTCTAGAATGATGGAGAACCCTTGGATCAACCCTAGCCCTAGATTTTAGGACAGCCATCTTGGAATTTCCCCCTATTTAATCCCTCCCAAAAATCATTGCCTCCTTGTTCATTCTTCCTCTTTTCAAGAACAAGATGAGCTCAACTTCATTTCTCCATAACTTCTTCATTCCTTATCTTTTTTCAACCAAACTTCTTGCATTGTGACCTAACCATCACCCTCTTGCTGTCCATGGAGGTAGAGTACTGATTTGGGGATCATATTGTGCTCGAGCTACTGTAACATGGGACTGCACTTTGACAGTTTTTGGAGCTTGAGACACCCATTGGTAAATCCCTCTTTCCCCATTTAAACTACTGATTTATTATCATGGATACATAGTCCTAGGTCCCCTCTAGCCTCGGGTAGGAGCTGACCCCAACTTGTGTCGGATACGTGTCCGTATCAGACACGTATCAATAGGATTACCTAGGTGTTTGACCTAATGCCTCAATAGGTTTTTCTATTAACTATTTTCTAATTGTGTTTGAATAGATATTTGAGTTTTTGTGTCGCTTACACGATTCTAATGTTCTGAACACATTTCTATGTCGTATCGTGTCCGTACGATGGCGTGGACACAGTCTCGTGCGTAGCTAGGGTTTCCCCTGCTGCTCGTGGCCTCGAGCTCAGTACACAGGCCACGTGGCAGGCCGTGCTTGGACTAAGAGGAGGGGGCAGTGTCTGTGAACCTGTCCTCCAAGCCTCGTGTCCAGTGGCATCGTGTCGGACACGCCAGGACTCGCGCACTGGTCCTACTCGTGTGTGCGTTCAGTCTGAATCGCGTAGTGATACGCGAGTCTCGTCCACTCTGGACACGACGTGGTTGTGTCATGTTGGGTCCCATGTGTAGCCCGACACGTGGGCTACATGTAGGCATGAGAATGAGACCCCACGTGTCGTGTGTCGTGTCCTACAGACACGTGCACGTGTGCACGACACTGTTTTCATGTGCACTATCTAGTTTCTATTTTCCTGTGTTTAATTCCATTTTAATTGTTTAAATTATGATTTAATTATCATTTTAGATCATAGACATGTTTGCTAATCTCTGATAGTTGATTATTACTTATTGGATTAGGTTGTTTTGCCATGAGATGGATTTGACTCGGGTTCGAACATATGTGGCTCGACTGATGCACTGTTACTCTATTTCAGTTTTCTTTTCCTAAACTGTTAATCCTATTTTGATCCATTTAAATTGATGTTTAAGTATCATTATTATTTCTACATGTGTAATAGTTCATGGTGGATTAGTTTTACACATTAGAATAGGTTTTATGATCCATGCATGGAATTTGTCATGTGGATTGGAACTGTTATGTACTGTCCTGATTTTTCCTATTGAACTATCAATTTTATATTAGGAAACTGAGTTGAGTTAAGTAGGAACCATTTTCTAGGATTCCTAAATCACTGATTCATGTATTCCTCTAATGTTTTAATAAACTTCACTGTTTTTCAATGCCATACACAAATGTATTCCCAGTTCACTGTTTTGCAATAGTTGATGGCCACTGTTTTGTATTCCTGTTTTCAGGATATCTTGGTACACATACTCTATATCAATGAATAGTTCACTGAATTCCTGTTTTGCTAACTGGTTGTCCTTTTTCCACACACTCTATGCTCCTACACACATCACACACACACATGGTATGTTGACATCCTCATTAACACACACTGGGATACTACTTCACTGCTACACACAACTGAGAACTTACCTCTTTGACACTGAACCTGAGATTAAATGGCCACTTCCTATTGAACTGTTTTAAATTCCAGTATCTGAGACACTGGTTTAATCCTAACAATGTCACCATTATTCATCCACTCACACAAACACAGGCCATAACCTGTGTTCCTGTTTTCTGAGAACTTACCATGTAGGCACACACAAGTATGTAAACTGAAACCTATTTATTAACCAATTGATTTCCTTTTCTTTTTGCAATATATACATGTGTGAACTTGAACTATTTTCCCTTCCTTTTGTTTTTACTGTCAATTGATTTCTCTTTTTTTGCAACCTGGGATTCACTTTGTGATGTATTGATGAAGATTATTTTCATTTCATTCGAATTGGCAGCTGTTTAAATTCCTGAGATGAAGAGCAAGCCACATTGAACTGGTCCTATAACCCTGAGCACACTGAGACAAACATGAATTTGGTTTCAAAGGTTGCATTCATTTTTCCAGTAAGATGGCTTGTTTCACTGCCACCTAGGTTTTACACACGCACACACACTGGAATAGGAAATCTGAGAACTTAAGAAATGTGAAATGTTGAGATTTTATTTGCATAAAGAAAACCTGAGATATCCTGAAATCTGAGACACACAATTGAGGCTTTTGGCCTTTCCTAAACTTGAGACATTAAGACACTGTTATCATGTATCACTGTCTTGAATTCCTGGGTTTACATTCAACTGCTACACACACAGGCACACACCCTGTTACTTAAGTATCCTGTACACTGATTTATTTTCCTGTGCACTGTTTAACACACTGTTTAACACTCATGTACACAGACACCATTCCAATATTCATGGCCAAACCTGAGATTGGATGCACTGTTCTTCTAATTCCTGAGATAGGTTCAATTTCCTGAGATAGTGTAGGTTAAATTGAATTGATTTCTCTTCCTTTTACTGAGAGTATGTGAAAATTTACATATGTTAAAACCTGAGAAATGTGGTCTGCACAGTCCCCATTTCCAGTTTTGAGCAATGTGTATTGAATGTGGGTTGGTTTGTGAAAACCAAGTTTTCTTTTATGTTAAATCTGAGTTTTGGTTATGGGTAAACTGTCAATGGGGGTTTTGTTTTAAGTTAAAGTTCCTGTTATCAATCCAGGAACTGTTATTGGTTTCCTTCCTATTTTTTCCTAAAGCTGAAAACTGTGTGTTAATGTAACATAGTGATTCCTTTCCTTTTCCTTTAACTGTTCAAACTGAACTGTCCCTGTGCAACACTTTTCACTCACTCACATTAAGCAAATGCCTACACACAAACACACTCATTCATGTCCCTCTCCCTCTACACACACATAGAGTTAACATTGACACCCTACACTATGTTGTACACACATTGACACTCTATACACTCTCTCACACACTCAATTTTCCTGTCACACTCTAATATACACATCCCTTTAGTCACACACACACATTCTATAGTTTCCCCTCTATGTATGTATAATCTATAAATATTGTACATAGTTAATGAAAGGAATGCAAGTATATATAATGTAATGTATATAAATATGTATGTGAATGTAAAATATGCATCTATGTATTTATGTGAATGTAAATATATATATCTATGTATGTACCTATATGTAGTGTATGTATATAGTTAATATATATAATGTGAGTAGCCTATATGTACATATATGTGATGATTCCTATGTATACGTACTATAGCCTATATGCATATATATATATATATATATATATATATATATATATATATATATATAAAAAAATATATATATATATATATATATATATATATTTATATATATATATATATATATATATATATATATATATATATATATATATATATATATATTTAATATATATATATATATATATATATATTTAATATATATATATATATATATATATTAAATATATATATATATATATATATATATATATATATATATATATATATATATATATATATATATATATATATATATATATGTGTGCCTTGATGTGTGGCTTGTATAGCCTTGTGATTGGTGTGTGATTGCTAGACTAGGCTTGGTTAGGCCTAGTGAGACTTATTAGACTTGTTGGGCTAGGACTTGACCTAGTTGACCTAGTTTGACTAGTCTAGTTGACTAGAGTTGACTGAGAGTTGACTTTGGTCTAGTTTGACCTAGACAGCATGCAGATGCATTGTACATTTCATATATCACCCTCTGTATACATCTTGACTTGTGTTGCTCTAACTAGGAGTTAGGTACCTCATCTCGGACAGTACATTTACTTCAGACATTCAGATACGAGGCGAGTACATTCTCTGATCATTTCATATCCTGCTTAGAATTATTTCCTGCATTAAATTACCTTACTTGTTACTGTCACGTTGGTCACACGGATTGGTACTATATGGATCCCTTCTTGAGATGTTATCCTTAGGGAGCATTGGGTACTACATGTTCTGTGCGTTTCACTTACATGGCGTATTACTATGTTTCATTGGTTCTTTGATTACTTGTGACATATACTCTTATGATCACAGAGTCTCCTAGAATCTCTTATCCCATTTACTGGGTATCCTAGAATCTCCATTTATGGGACATCCATGTATCACTCTTCGGGGGCCTTTGTATGAAATCATAACATAACCTGGTTGGATCCTTGTGTATTGATTGGGGGTACGGGGGAGTAAAAGTAGACATGTGAATAATACCCAAGTAGTATCTTATCAGAATCTTTCCATAGTGTCTTATCAGAATCTCCTATCCCATTTACATGTCTATATTGTACTCTGACTCACTAGCCACTGTTAGTCTTTATTTATAGTAGATATTTCTATTACAGCTCTCTCTCTGTTTACATACTGTATTTCTTTCAGTACCTGTATCTTACTTTACTGCATGATTATATTTTCTAACCTGCTATGAACTGTTGAGATGTACTATGCTCGCTCCCGTCCTGACTAGACCTGTTAAAAATTTTATAGAGGATGATGAGGAACCCTGCACCCCTTACTTGGAGCTTGCCTAGTTGACACTCGCGACCTGGACCCCTGGGGAGGTTCAGGCAGCTGCTCAGGATGATACCTTGTATAGTGTAGATAGCTTAGATTGTTCTTTCCTTTCGTGTTTAGCTGTTGTCTTTATTTTCAGAGTTGTATATTTTATAGATGTTGAGACTGGTAGTTGTTGAGACTCTGTTATTTTATTCTACTGTACCTCAGTTGAGGATTTCTTATATATTTCCATCGTGCTACATTCTACCTTAGATTATGATTGAGTTGTACCTCTGTGTTGGCCTTCTTTTGGAGAGTATATTCATGTTATGTAGTTATAGTTCATGACCTAGAACAGCGTTCTACCGTCGACACTGCGACGTAGGCTGGGCGCTGTTACGTACTCGTACCCTCACGGTGGGTACGGGTCGTGACAAAAGATAAAGGGTAGGGTAAAGATAATGGGTAAGGCAATGGTTTAGATAGGGGAGAATGGTCAAGGCATTGAGTTTTACTTGAGAGTCATAGGATGGCTAAAGTATATGGTAAGTAATAGTTTAGATAGGGGTGTATGGTCAAGGTATCGGGGTACCTTGATTTGTGTGATATTAGAGTAATATAATTATATAGCTAAGATAATATAGGTATTAATATAAGTTTAAAATACATCATATAGGATATAAACTAGTAATATCTAATTGACTGGACTTAACTAGACATTAACAAATATGGACTAGTATACCTTTGTATCGACCTAGAAACCTAGGTATACACTAGGGCTAACTAGCATTGACTGGATTGACCAAGTTGACATAAAATTGACATAGAATGTTTATTACAACATAGATGTCCATGTTTGACATGCAGATTAACATGTATATCTCATATCTAGGTTTTTGTGACTCCACTTTGCGCCTCAATTCACATCTACTGCTCAGGAAGAAAGTGAGTACATTCTTTGATAGTTTCTATTATTTGATATTTCCTATGACGCATGTTTGTACTAGTGTACTATTTGATTCCGACACGATGGATACACGGATTGGTATTGTATTGATTCCTTGACTTGAGATACGTAGTTTCATGCCTAATAATTTTCACTGGACTAATGAATTACTGGACTAATGTATCTATTGAGATACGTGTCAGGACCTGGATCCATGTATACTGGTCGGACGGAGAAATACCTAGGAGATGTGTGAACATACCCTTTCTACCCTATGGTCTTACTGGAATAATACCGGCCACACACGGATGTGTATGGTTCACCGGATATTACCCTCTAGTTGTTAACATGTCAACTTGGTATTTGAAAATAATGGTGTTAGACACAGATAATCTGGACTTGCTTGTTGCATACCTTGTATGACAGGTTTTCTCCTTTATTACATATTTGTCTTCCTTTATAATTTCATATGTTCTCCCTATATACCCATTGCTCTATATTCACTTGTCTCTTCTATTTGTACTTTGTATCTATAAATTGTTCATCAAGTATTACATTGTTATTTACATTTTTATAGTACTTGACAATTAATTGAAACTGCTATTTTGATTGTATTTCACTCCAATCCCGACTGGATATATTTTTCATATGGCTTAAACTGTAGTCCTACCTGCTAAGCAGGGGGTATACGAGGGATACACACAGGAGTCTCAGGAGGATCCTGCTCAGTAGAGAGTGCCTTAGTAGTGTTCTAGAGTTCTTAGTATCTCATTTGTATCAGATTGTTTCGAATGTGGGTTTGAGTTCTATTATTGCTATTCCGAATATGTATTTATTGTTATAGACATCTAAACTCATGTGTGCGATGACTCTTACTATTATTTTAGTTTAATTTTCTTTATCTCTATTCAAATATTGTGCTTTATCTTTCTTTTGATCTTGTGATTGAGTTATATATTTTATAAGTCATATTATTCCTCCGTGTGAAGATTATAGGTTTATATCTCTTATTGTTAGATGTTAGATATTATAGACGACCTATACAACATTCTACCATCGATACTACGATGTAGGCTGGATGTAGCCACGTGCTCGTGCCCATGAACAGGGTGCGGGTCGTGACAACAATGGAATGAATATTGTGTATAATAGAAATGCAACAGAATTAAGTCGAGGTGCAGTGAAAGCAAGCTAAGGACGGTTTAAAGTAAAGTTCTAGATGCATCAAAGTAGTTAGATATACTGAAACAAATAGTTCAGACGATAGCGGTCAACAACAACTCAACGACAACGGCCGCCACAGTTGAGTCCAACAAAATCGAAGCTGATAAGCCCTAACTTGCAAGGAAGAGGGGTTCTACTTTTGACATCTCATAATTCAAGAAGGTGTACAATACATCGTTCAACGAGACCGAAGATCCTGCTATGGCAATGGATTGGCTAACCGAGTTAAAGGACCACTTCGAGTTACATTCCATCCATGAGTCAAGGAGAGTAGAATGCACAAAATTTTAACTACGTTTGAATATGCAGGTGGGATGTACAAAAAGTTATACAAATGGTAATGTCAAGAATGTGAAGGTTTCTTGGGGCACGTTCAAGAAGATATCTGAGAAAGAATATCTCCCTCCAGTTGTTTGTCGGCAGAAGGAGAATGACTTTGTTCACCTATCACAGGGGAGTATGACAGTTCGATATTACATAGCATAATTCAATAGACTCGTCAAATTTTCTAATTCACGCCAACCAGACGTGGGGACGTGCTCGAATATTCGAAGAGGGTTTAAATGATATTTAAGCCCATATCATGGTCCTCCACTTCAAGACGATGAGAGTTACTCAACCATACTCTCTCTCTAGATCCTCAATATCCTCCAACTTATTCAGGAGTTGTGCAAAATTCCAACCACAAGCGACTGAGCACAACAAGAGGATACAACATACAGAAGTGACCGAACAACGGCAGGTACCAAGGACGCAACCAGGGACCCCACCATGTCAGATGCAATAACAAAGGGCGCCTAGAGAATGAATAGTATGTCCTGTAAAAGAATTTCTAGAAGTGTGTCGCATAGGCCACATAACAAGTGACTGTGTGAAACCCATAGTTTGCAAATAAATTAATTAGTATTTTATTAGTATTTCAAAAATTATTATTATAATATTACTATTAAATATTTTTGGATGGAAAAGAATTTCGAAAATTATTATAACAAGGCTTTGTGATTTTTGGACCCAGACCCGAGTCCGAACCCAGACCCAGGCCTGAGCCAAACCCAATCTCATTTTCCTTTCTTTCCTAAAGTCTGATTGGTTTATATAAAACAATAATAAAATAAAATAAAATATATTCTTTTGATCTGGTCCAATTGGACCAGAACCCACTACCAACCCCTCGTTTCACATACTTAACTCCCCTCCTTAACTCTCTCCCGTAACTCCCCAACTCTTTCCCCCTTATAACTCCCACTCCTCTCCTCTTTATACTCTCCCCACTCATTTTCTTTCACAGAACACAGAGATTCCCATTTTTCCTACTCTCCCACGATCAGTTCATTTCTCACAGAGGAGAACTAAACACTCATCTCACAGAACTATCTCTCTCTCTTTTTCCTCACAAAAAAACCAAAAACCATCTCGTTCTCTCTCACTGTGCTCTGAGAGAAAGAAAATTCTCAAACCCACTTCTTCCCCTACCCGAGCCCTAGTCCTAACCCCGGCCAACTCTGGCGATTCCCCAAATCTCCGGCCACCCGAAGCTCCGTGGCCCCTCCCCGCGGCGAGCTCCAGATCCGCACGGCCTCTCCCCCGCCGTCCGCGCCGCCCGCGCCCCTTCTGTCCCCGCGGCCGCGCGACCCCCTTCCGGCCGTCCGCGCGCGAGCCATCCCCGCGCGCCCCTTTCTGGCCAGATCCGCCGGCGCCTCCCCTGTCCAGCGCGCGACCCCGTGCGGCTTCTTCTCCGGCGAGCCTGACCGGCGCGCCACTCCGCGCCCCCGGCGGACTTCACTGTACAGCGCGAGCTCTCTCTCCGTGCAGGATCTGTTCCGGCGAGGCGTGCCCTAGCGTAGCCGACCGATCTCCCTCCCGTGCGCGCCCCTCTTTTGTGCGTGGCTGAGTCTGGATCTGCGAAGTTTGCTGTCCAGGATCTACGACCTGCTGCCGAACTTCATTTCGGATTTTTCCCAAGATTTTCCCGCGGCTCCCCGCCAACGGAATTTGGTAATTTCTTGGTAATCACAGTAGTTCGTCCCTCCCGTAGAGTCGGTGATGAAAATCGGTCCCCGGATTCCCTTCGGGAAATCCGGTTAGCAGCGTAGTATCTTTGATTAGTTGCGTTAGCGTATTTTCTTGTGTTTTATCTGCTGGTTTGGTGTGAATTGGATTGATTATGGGATTCCCGGATATTTTGGGAAATTCGGTGGATTGGGAATTATTTTCTGGTGGCTTGGAAATATTTTGGTGGATATATTCTGTGGGATTATTTTGGGTTGGAATATTTGCAGGTTTTCTGTGGCGCATTTCCCAGTTTTGGGTTATCCCGAAATAGAGGAAGTGCTGCCCAAATTTTTACAAAACTATATTTAGTTGATTTCAAAATTGGTTTTCGGAAATGAATTTTTAAATTAATTTTCGGGCGACGACCGTACCGGTCTGTGGGCCCCGGCGAAATGCAAACGCACCGGTCCGACCGGACGTTGTGGTATTAGCCGAATTTTGAGGAATGGACCGAGTATGAGACTCTTAGCTTTCTTTTAAATTATTTTAATTAATATTTTGGCTATTTATATTAGTTATTTAAATTCCTGCACTTTATTTAATAATTAAGTCAATTTCTCTTATTTGATGTAAAAGAAAATTGTACAGGGCATAAGCCCACCCTAGGATCATTAGCTGTGCCATTGTATTGTGTAGCGTAGTTTTTATTTTTATTTTCTGGTGGATGTGATTTGGGTGGTCGTGTTTAGACGCATAATCGTAGATTAGAACGTAATTTACTGATTAATTAAGAATTAATTAAAATGGATAAAATATTAGTAAATAACTAGTTCATGATTTATCACTATAAGAAACTATAATTTTATAAATATATTACAAAAACACAAAGTTTTCCCAAGTTAATTGGTCCTTGTTATTATTTCCAAATAACTAAATTAATCGGTTTAATCAACGCACGTAGTTGCGACGTAATCGTTAGCTGTAAATTAATACAACTTAAAACCTGACTAGGACTTACTACTAGAGATTTCAACTAGCACACTTAGCCTGGTTATTCAAGGTTCTAAGTCGAGTTCTCAACTGTAGAAACTCGAAGTTACAACTGACGTTCCTCCTCGGTACCGACCCGTCTTTTCAGTCATCTAAAACAAGGCAAGTTTCGGATTATGTTTTCTTGTAATTTCCTTAGTAAAGTTAAGCTGGATGTTAAACCACACTGCTGACACAGAACTCTACCTTAGGGTTCAACTACTGATTGTTACTGTTACTGAATCTGGGACTGGGGGAATAGTGTAGACGTTTATGACCAAAGCCCCTACTGAACTAACTGTGTTAGCTTACCCCTCTCACACACGGGGATAAGCCATATCGTATCGCTAGGATACTACTAATCAACCCAAGCCGGTCATAGACGTTTGCATATTCAAAACACACTGAACTGTTTTAAACTGCTGAAAATATTATTTCAAACTGTTTACCCTGCACTTTCCAATTACTATTTAAATTATGAGATGTATATTTCGTTCTTGCTCCCTCCTGACTGGAGACAACATTTTAGGTAACACTGAGGATGACGAGCTATTCTATAATGGCTATTATGACCCGGTCCTCTACCCTGTGACGGTACCAGAGCCGTCTTTGGAGGACGCTGATCCTGGGACTACAGAACCAGATGCTTAGATAGTTTTTCTTTTCTGCATTTTCTCCTTTATTTGGAGTTTGTAGTTTATTTCAGCATTTTATTTCCAGTTGTATTTCTGAATATTTTTATTAAACAAAGTTTCATTTTCGAATATAATAGTTGTGACAAATGCAATTGTGTTGTTGTGAATACCTGCAATGGAACAGCTTACTGCCGCCGTCTCAACAACGGTGCAGGCTGGACATGATCTGATTCGACCCAAGAAATTGGGACCGGGTCGTGACATGTTTTTAGTGGTGGCCCATGCAGGTCTGGAACCTGCGACTTAGGAAAACATACCTAGAAACAATTAGAACACTAGAACATCAATTTGTCACAACATAGGACCGAAAGATATTATAAATAAATATTTTTGTTTGATTATAGACTGGTAGGATACCTTGCTTATGTTTGCATCCTAAACCATCCAGAGAATGACCGTTGACCAAATTCTGCTGGCGATGAGGTGTCATCTCCGGATCATACCCCATCTCTTCAACCAAGCCCAGGGTCTTTTCCCTCGCTGCTGTTTGACCGTCCTCAAAGTGCATCCAGTGAAGTTTTCCCTACACTGGAGATTCCTACCTCATCTCAAACTGAGTTGCATTTCCTGGGTGGAGTATTCATTTTGTTGCTCCACCAGTACCAGCAAACATCTTCCAAATGGTTGCCCTATTTCAAGTAATCCTGGAGTTCCAGAAAGCTCAAGATGAAGCCCAGCAGGAACAGAAGAATATCACGAGAGAAGACATGAAGAATGTCAATGATGTAGCCTTAGCTATCTTAAACCAACTTGGAGCGGAACCTCACCCTAGGAGGGGTACCCCTGAAATCTAGAAGACATTTTGAGCCCTATCCAGCAGTTATATCGTAAGAAACTATTGGTTTGTGGCTACTGTAAAAGGCTTGGTCACCAAACCAATATTTGTCGCAAGAGATTGGAGAAATGTTTGGTATGTGGATCTGCTGAACATCGGGTAAAGGATTGCCCCTTATCTTTCCATCAAACCAGAGCTCTTATCCCAGCAACACCTGTTAGGCCACAACCTAGGGACCCTCTTCCAATCCAGCAGACCCTGCCCTTACAATAAGGTATGATGCATACTCGAGGTTCAAAGAAAAGGAAGCAGTTGGAGACTGCTCATACAAGAGCCAGAACCATGAGGAATAGTACCTAGAACCGCTGTATAGAATCATCTTTTTGGAAGTTGTAACAGGATGTCCTTAGATCAATCATAAGAGTTTTTGCTGGAATTCTCCACATGAATAGAAGTTTTTGTTACACCCTTATGGCAGATGTTTTCCTGATAGTCTCCCCGGATTATCCCAGATCTAGACATAGGATTCACCCCTGACCTAGTCCCCGGCTCTTTTCCTAAATTCTAAAGGATGTTACAGAGTCAACCCGAAGGTGGCCAAGAAGATGAAAGACCAGAGCAGTGTAGGCTCTAGGATTTATTCAGGGGGGAATTTCACCTTAGGGAACACCTATCTTGTTTTTGCCCAAGAAGGATGGAACAACGGATGTGCATCAATTACCAGACACTAAAGAGCAAGTACTCTCTGCTCGGATCGAGGATCTGTTTGATCTGTTTGTGTGAAGTTAGGATGTTTCGAAGTTTGACTTAAGATCTGACTACCATCAAATCAAGGTCAGGAAAGAGGACATTTTCAAGACGGCATTCAAACACCAAGTATGGGTAGTTTTCTTTGGTCAGGACGTTAGACTGACAAATGCTTCTGCTGTGTTCATGAATCTCATGAACAGAGATTTTTATGAGTATTTGAATCAGTTTATCTTCTCCATAGATAACATTCTGATATATTCGAAGACTGAAGAAGAGCATGAAGAACATCTGAGGAAAGTTCTGGAAACTTTGAAGAAAAAAAAGTTTTATGGTAAGTTATCTGAACGTGGATTTTTCTTTGACAAGGTAAATTTTTGGCCATGTTGTCAAGAGAAGAAATTTCGATGGAAGATAGCTGTTGTTGAGGAGTGGTATACCCCAAGTTCAATTCGGAAGATTCTTGAACTTGGCCGACTGGTACCGGAAGTTCGTGAAGGATTTCGTCAAGATTGCTGAGCCAATGACGAAGCTCACTTGGAAGAATGAAGAGTTCATCTGAACGAAAGTTTGCCAGGCGGCATTGAGGAGCTGAAGAAGAGACTTACCACTACACCAATCCTTGCGCTACCCGCAGGAACCGGTGGTTTCTCAATTTACAGTAATGTCCCTGGAAAAGGACTGGGTTGCGTTCTTCAACAACATGGGAAAGTAATTGCTTACACATGTAGGCAACTACAGACTCATGAGAAGAATCATCCCATACCTAATTTGAATTGCTTCAATTATCTTTACTTTGAAGCTATGGAAGCATGATTTTTTTTATGGAAAGGGAGTAAAAATATGTACGGACTACCAAAGTCTGAAATATGTCTTCACTCAGGAAGGGCTGAATGTTAGAATAAGAAGATGGCTGAAGCAGATGAAGGATTTCGACATCAACCTGCAGTACTATTCAGGTAAGGCTAATGTGGTCGCTGATGCACTTGGTCGATACTGATGGCGAAGTTCTTAGCCAAGGACTAGCACCTGCTAGAAGATATCGAGAAGTTTGGACTGGAGGTTATACTACCTGGAGATAGAAGGACGGAGCTGGATGCTGATTCAGTATTGATGAAGTTCGAGGCTGAGGGATAAAAATCAAGAGAACGAAGTTTCAAAACGAGGCACTTTACAGGCTTAGAGCTCAAGTGTTGGCAGGAACACCTGAGGGTTTCTAAATTAATCAGCATTGGAACTCTGAAGAATGGTGCGAGACTTTGCGTATCGGCTGACAAACGGAGGAACGAGTTGATGAAAGAAATACACCAGTCGCAGTATTCCATATATTCAGGAGATAATAAGATGTATCGGAATATGCCTCCATTGATTGGTGTTATGGAATAAAGAAGGACAATTCCAGGTATGGGATTAGATGCGAATTTGTCAATCTGAGGAATTTAGCAAGAGAACAACCAGTTTATTGCAGCCGCTGGACAATTCGGAGTGGAAGTAGAAGCATATAACAATGAACTTTGAGTAAGGATTGCCTTGTTCCCAAGGAGGGAAGGGCACCAATTGGATTATAGAAAACTGACTGACTAAGTCAGCACACTTTCAAAGTTGGTTTATCCACTAAAGAAGTTGGCAGCATTGTACGAGAGGCACATTTACCGGATTCATGGAGTACCGCAGGACGAGCAATCAGAGAGGTCAATCCAGACGCTTGAAGATGTATTGAGATTTTGCGTCTCGAAATTTGACAGGTCTTGGGAAGACCAAATTGCATTTGGTGAAGTTTCTCCTACCAGAGGAACAATCAGTTTCGACGGAGCCGAAAATTGAGGCCAGATACATCAGGTCATTTGAAGTTTAAGACGCATTGGAAGTAGCGTACCAGTTAGCCCTACCAGCTAATCTTGAGAATGTGCAACGACGTCTTCTACATCACAACTCAGACGTTACATTTCGGATCCGAGTCACATTTTGGATAATTCAGAACTGAAGTTTGGACTTAACCTTTCAGTGCCAGAGAAACCAGTTGCAAGTCTAGTTAGAGATGAGAAGAAATCAGAGTTCGAACCATCACTTAAACTCTTATTCCTTATCTTTTCTTTTTCCCGTTCTAAATTTGACTAATGCTGCTAAGTTAGCCTAGTTTTGCAAGCTACCTCTTTAAATCAAGCTTGATCATGACGATATTTTATTGGGTGCACCCACTAATATATTGTCTAATCAGGACCGGTGCATGATGGTCTGATCAACCTCGTGTACTTTTGTTCGCTTTTGTATTTTTCTGCGTGGATGATATTATAAAAAAAAACTTGTCCCTAAACCGTCTCATCCACGGCTGCCTTGAAAATTCTTATTGTTGGACCTGAGTTACGGGCGTAGTACCCGTAGCTGTTTGATCCCTAACCTTACTTTAAATTTCGAGGACGAAATTTTCTAAGGAGGGAAGATTGTGAAACCCATAGTTTGCAAATAAATTAATTAGTGTTTTATTAGTATTTCGAAAATTATTATTATAATATTACTATTAAATATTTTTGGATGGAAAAGAATTTCGAAAATTATTATAACAAGGCTTTGTGATTTTTGGACCCAGACCCGAGTCCGAACCCAGACCCAGGCCTGAGCCAAACCCAATCTCATTTTTCTTTCTTTCCTAAAGTCTGATTGGTTTATATAAAATAATAATAAAATAAAATAAAATATATTCTTTTGATCTGGTCCAATTGGACCAGAACCCACTACCAACCCCTCGTTTCACATTCTTAACTCCCCTCCTTAACTCTCTTCCGTAACTCCCCAACTCTTTCCCCCTTATAACTCCCACTCCTCTCCTCTTTATACTCTCCCCACTCATTTTCATTCACAGAACACAGAGATTCCCATTTTTCCTACTCTCCCACGATCAGTTCATTTCTCACAGAGGAGAACTAAACACTCATCTCACAGAACTATCTCTCTCGCTTTTTCCTCACAAAAAAAACCAAAAACCATCTCGTTCTCTCTCACTGTGCTCTGAGAGAAAGAAAATTCTCAAACCCACTTCTTCCCCTACCCGAGCCCTAGCCCTAACCCCGGCCAACTCTGGCGATTCCCCAAATCTCCGGCCACCCGAAGCTCCGCGGCCCCTCCCCACGGCGAGCTCCAGATCCGCGCGGCCTCTCCCCCGCCGTCCGCGCCGCCCGTGCCCCTTCTGTCCCCGCGGCCGCGCGACCCCCTTCCGGCCGTCCGCGCGCGAGCCATCCCCGCGCGCCCCTTTCCGTCCAGATCCGCCGGCGCCTCCCCTGTCCAGTGCGCGACCCCGTGCGGCTTCTTCTCCGGCGAGCCTGACCGGCGCGCCACCCCGCGCCCCCGGCGGACTTTCCTGTACAGCGCGAGCTCTCTCTCCGCGCAGGATCTGTTCCGGCGAGGCGTGCCCTAGCTCAGCCGACCGATCTCCCTCCCGTGCGCGCCCCTCTTTTGTGCGTGGCTGAGTCTGGATCTGCGAAGTTTGCTGTCCAGGATCTAAGACCTGCTGCCGAACTTCGTTTCGGATTTTTCCCAAGATTTTCCCGCGGCTCCCCGCCAACGGAATTGGGTAATTTCTTGGTAATCACAGTAGTTCGTCCCTCCCGTAGAGTCGGTGATGAAAATCGGTCCCCGGATTCCCTTCGGGAAATCCGGTTAGCAGCGTAGTATCTTTGATTAGTTGCGTTAGCGTATTTTCCTGTGTTTTATCTGCTGGTTTGGTGTGAATTGGATTGATTATGGGATTCCCGGATATTTCGAGAAATTCGGTGGATTGGGAATTATTTTCTGGTGGCTTGGAAATATTTTGGTGGATATATTCTGTGGGATTATTTTGGGTTGGAATATTTGCAGGTTTTTTGTGGCGCATTTCCCAGTTTTGGGTTGTCCCGAAATAGAGGAAGTGCTGCCCAAATTTTTACAAAACTATATTTAGTTGATTTCAAAATTGGTTTTCGGAAATGAATTTTTAAACTAATTTTCGGGCGACGACCGTACCGGTCTGTGGGCCCCGGCGAAATGCAAACGCACCGGTCCGACCGGACGTTGTGGTATTAGCCGAATTTTGAGGAATGGACCGAGTCTGAGACTCTTAGTTTTGTTTTAAATTATTTTAATTAATATTTAGGCTATTTATATTAGTTATTTAAATTCCTGTACTTTATTTAATAATTAAGTCAATTTCTCTTATTTGATGTAAAAGAAAATTGTACAGGGCATAAGCCCACCCTAGGATCATTAGCTGTGCCATTGTATTGTGTAGCGTAGTTTTTATTTTTATTTTCTGGTGGATGTGATTTGGGTGGTTGTGTTTAGACGCATAATCGTAGATTAGAACGTAATTTACTGATTAATTAAGAATTAATTAAAATAGATAAAATATTAGTAAATAACTAGTTCATGATTTATCACTATAAGAAACTATAATTTTATAAATATATTACAAAAACACAAAGTTTTTCAAAGTTAATTGGTCCTTGTTATTATTTCCAAATAACTAAATTAATCGGTTTAATCAACGCACGTAGTTGCGACGTAATCGTTAGCTGTAAATTAATACAACATAAAACCTGACTAGGACTTACTACTAGAGATTTCAACTAGCACATTTAGCCTGGTTATTCAAGGTTCTAAGTCTAGTTCTCAACTGTAGGAACTCGAAGTTACAACTGACGTTCCTCCTCGGTACCGACCCGTCTTTCTAGTCATCTAAAATAAGGCAAGTTTCGGATTATGTTTTCTTGTAATTTCCTTAGTAAAGTTAAGCTGCATGTTAAACCACACTGCTGACACAGAACTCTACCTTAGGGTTCAACTACTGATTGTTACTGTTACTGAATCTGGGACTGGGGGAATAGTGTAGACGTTTATGACCAAAGCCCCTACTGAACTGACTGTGTTAGCTTACCCCTCTCACACACGGGGATAAGCCATATCGTATCGCTAGGATACTACTGATCAACCCAAGCCGGTCATAGACGTTTGCATATTCAAAACACACTGAACTGTTTTAAACTGCTGAAAATATTATTTCAAACTGTTTACCCTGCACTTTCCAATTACTATTTAAATTATGAGATGCATATTTCGTTCTTGCTCCCTCCTGACTGGAGACAACATTTTAGGTAACACTGAGGATGACGAGCTATTCTATAATGGCTATTATGACCCGATCCTCTACTCTGTGACGGTACCAGAGCCGTCTCTGGAGGACGCTGATCCTGGGACTACAGAACCAGATGCTTAGATAGTTTTTCTTTTCTGTATTTTCTCCTTTATTTGGAGTTTGTAGTTTATTTCAGCATTTCATTTCCAGTTGTATTTCTGAATATTTTTATTAAACAAAGTTTCATTTTCGAATATAATAGTTGTGACAAATGCAATTGTGTTGTTGTGAATACCTGCAATGGAACAGCTTACTGCCGCCGTCTCAACAACGGTGTAGGCTGGGCATGATCTGATTCGACCCAAGAAATTGGGACCGGGTCGTGACAGACTGCCAAGGCGGAAGACCAAATCAACATTCTCGGAGACATTAACACCAGCTAAACCGTAGGAAGGTGCTACTGGATATCTAGGTTGTACCACCATATGCTCAGGTCCGACGACCCATTGTGCAGGCTCGAGTCATTATTATGATTCGAAAGGAGGCATTCACCTTAAATACAGTTTTGTTAGGTATAATTCTATTTAATGATATTCTAACAAGGGTTTTATTTGATTCTGGTGCAACCCATAGTTTAGTATCGATATATTTTACCAAGGAACATAGGTTAAAATGGTATTGTTATTTTAAACCTTATAGCACCCAATCAGATATGGAAATGCCTATAAATTTAATCTGTAAGGATGGCTTCATTTGTATTGGTGGTAGAAAATTATCTCTTGATGTGATAGTCCTTCATATTGAGAATGCATCACACTAGCCGTGGATTGGCATGGTGCTTGTTTTTCGATTGGTGATTATGCCAAAAAATAAATTTGTCTACCCAGGAAAACCAAATTCTTCTACACATATGGTCCTGCATCGAATGTATCCAGGGTGATTTATGCGATAAGAGATCGACAATTGCTATATTCAGCCTATCAGTTATCATTCATTTAACGTAGGTTATCATTTTTTTGTTACATTACAATGTCTACGACTTTATAGTTATTCATCTTCTACGTGACCAAATCCTTGCCTTAACCCAATTTCCCCCGCCTTGATATCCTTGCCATTCATCTCGTGCAAAAACCAAATTATTTTCTGCTTGACCTAATCGTGCCATCACATTAGAAATGTCCGTTCAACCAAACACAGCTTATTATTCGTCCAATCTTAACTTCGAGGATGAATTTCTTCTAAGGCGTATAGAATGTAAACCCTTGTCCGAATTTATGTAGTTTATTATTATTATTATTATTATTATTATTAATTTTTTTTCCTTAGCATGTTACTAGTTTTGCTAGAAAAGGCATATAAATTAATATTCCCAAAATAACGAT
The DNA here is from genome assembly GCA_029216955.1 of Iris pallida. NCBI lineage: Eukaryota > Viridiplantae > Streptophyta > Magnoliopsida > Asparagales > Iridaceae > Iris > Iris pallida. The sequence continues at coordinate 272,415 of JANAVB010001397.1, read as the reverse complement.
TACACTCATAAAGTTATAAGCAATAACCAATTATTTCTAAAAGAAATATAAGATATCAAGTATTTATGGTAATTAATTTATTTGATCAATTAATAGAATTGATAATCGGAGTATATATATATATATATATATATATATATATATATATATATATATATATATATATATATATATATATATATATAATTTTTTTTTATTTTTTTATGAAACCATCATTTTATTCATTCATAGGACAAAATGTCAAGTACAAATCCTTTGTCACACTACATACTAGGAACTCCCAACTAATACGAACACTTGATTGAAGCCTTAGAGATCTGTCTATGAATCTCCTTCACCAGTACCTCCTTCGATAACTTGTAACCTTCATAGCGCCATTTGTTTCGATTTTTCCACAAAACCCATATTATCGCACCAACTCCTATCTGTCGCTGTGAAGATGCTTCCCACGCCACCATTTGTGCAATCTTTGAATCAATGACATACTCCTTCCCTTGATCTGGAATTCTTGCTGCATAGAGATCCATATCTCCCTAGCCAACTCGCCTCCATGAAAGATATGCTCCATTGTTTCAACCGAACTAAGAGTGCAACAATGGCATTTAGAAGCCATGTTGTATCCTATATTCATGATATGCTCATCCGTAGGAAGTTTACAATGAAGCACCCGCCACAACAGTATTGACCATTTATAAGGGATACATGTTCCCCTTATATGAATGAAAGATGGATTGAGCGGCCATTGTCTTCGAGAAATATCCTACGCTAATGCTAGAGTAAACCTCCCCGACATCCTACGCCAATGCAGCCCAATCTCCTCTTGCACTATATACTGCTCAGCCATCTCTCTCCTAGCCAATAACCTCTTCCAAACATGAGAAGAGTTCGACGTGATCATCACATCAGTCTGGTTCGCCTGGGAACAATATTTCATCATAAAAATTGAATCCAGAGACTGTCCTGTGTTCTGAATTTCCACTACAACTTAATTATGAAAGCCTTCATAATGTCTTCCAATCTCTTGACTCCCAAACCACCCTCCGACTTGGTTCGAGCAATAGCTTCCCAACCCAACCATTTTCTTTTAGGTGCTCCATTGCTTGAACCCCAAAAGAAAGCACTAAACATAGCCTCAATGCGCTTTAACACTGAACACGGGGGATTACATGCCGCCAGTGTGTAAACAGGTATTGATGTGAGCACTGATTTTAGTAAAACTAATTTTCCCCCAGGTGATAAGATTTTGTTGTGCCAGCCATCAAATCTTGCCCGGATCTTGCTGAGGAGTTCTTCGTATATATCTACATTTTTATGGCCAGCAGCCATAGGATAACCAAAATATATGAAAGGTGGTGAACCAATGTCAAACCCAGTTCGATCAGCCAGCTTAGATATTCGATCAGGATGAGTCTTCTCCGAAACATAAAGTCTAGTCTTGGCCATATTTAGTTTTTGCCCTGACGCTTCCTCATATCTACGCCGAGTCTCCTGAACCAATGATATCGAATGTAAATCACCTGCTGAGAACAACAAAACATCATCAGCATATGACAAATGGGTTATAGGCATGCATCCTCTGGAAGAGATGAACGATGTGAACCCTTCAGTGGACGGCAAAAGCTTCAAACTTCGGGAGAGAGCCTCAGCTGCTAGGATGAACAAAGCTGGAGATATGGGGTCACCCTGACGAACTCCTCTATAAGCCTGGAAATAACCCGCAGCTTCCCCATTGATCAACGGTGAAAACCAGACATTATTCTGCAATCGTAACATCATGTCTACCCATTTGTTATGAAAGCCGAACCTACGCAACACCTTGAGCATAAATTTCTAATCCGCTCGATCGTATGCCTTCATCATATCCAACTTAATCGTAATATTGCCACCACAATGCTTCTTGTTCATCTTAGCAACTATTTCTTGAGCAAGGACTATATTGTCCATAATTTCTCGGCCTCGAACAAAGCCGCTCTGTTCTGGAGAGATCAGCTTGGGAAGTAAAGGGGCCAATCTCATGGCAAGGGTTTTCGAAATAATTTTGTTTAGCACTGAACAAAGATTGATCAGTCGATAATCCGAGAAATATTTTGGCTGTTTGATCTTGGGTATCAACACCAATGATGTATTCGTAATGGCTCGAGGAAGAGAAAAACCCTCAAAGAACATACCCACGGCCTCGGTTATATCATCTCCAATGATCTCCCTACTGCTCAGAAAGAATTTAACACTAAACCCATCGGGTCCCGACGCACTATTCATATTCCAATGATTTAATAGTGTCAAGTAGCTCCTACTTAGCCGGAAGAGCTATGAGACAGTCATTTTCATCATCCTCGACTAAACATGGGATCGCCGAGAGTAAGTCATCATCTTCTTTGATGTCCCCTCTCTGATACAATGCTGAGTAGTAATCAACCACATATGATTGAATATGTGATTTATCAGTCAATACTACATCATTAGAGGTGGAGATCGAGTGGATTCGGAGGGCCTTCTTTTTGAAGTTAACACATTCATGAAAATATGTCGTATTCTTGTCTCCTTCTAGATCCCATTTCATCCTGGACTTTTGTCTCCAATACTCCTCCTCAATACGAACACGTTGTTTGAGTAACGCTGTATTATGGGCAAGAGCAACTCTATTCTCCTCTGAGCCTTCAGCTTCAAATGCTAATTCAGCAGCAAGGACCTTGTCCTCTGCTTCCTTCACTGCTTGGAATAAGTCCCCAAATGTAGCTCTACTCTACTTCGATAGGGCCATCCTACATGCATCCAAGTGGAGTGCAACCTTAGTGATGCCATGATAATGATCCACCGAGTTCCAAGCTTCCTTAATCAGCTGCATATAATCTTTATGTTTAGTCCAAAAATCTAAGAACCTAAAAGGCTATCGAACACCTTGCTGCTGAGCCAATAGTCTAACAATAATAGGCGAATGTTCAGACTCAGCTCGGTTCAAGTGTTCTTCTACAGAGCAAGGGGCCTATTGATGCCACATGCTATCAATAAGCCCCCTATCCAATCGTGAGGCATGCCGATCCGACTTGACCCAAGTATATGAGCTTCTTGTGAAAGGCAATTCATAGACTCCCGCTGTTAATTGGAAGTTGGTAAACTCTTGTATTGACACCGCATCAGCACGTCTACCTCCTAATTTTTCCTCCACTTGTATCACCGTATTAAAATCACCACCGACGATCCAAGACGACCGCTGCGAGCACTGAAGCTGTAACAATCTGTCCCAAAGAAGCCTACGTCCTTCCTTTTTATTATCCCCATGAACAATCGATAACAGGGTCTCGACTGGTAGGACAGGATCCACAAGCCTAACTGAAATAGCCTGCTCGAACTCATCTACAAGCGAAATATCACAATTTGCTTTGGCCATAACCCAGATATTCCCCTGGGCATTAGAAAAAGCAGAGGAAAACCCCAGTTTGAGCCGATAGCGAAGAAGCTGCTCACTATCCACTTTAGGCTCTATGATAGCTACTAAATTAACTTTATGAACACTTATAAGAGTCTTCAAACTTTTAAGAGTCGTTGTGTTTGCGACTCCTCGAACATTCCATATCAGGAAATTATACATTAAGGGTTTGAGAAATACCAGCTTATGCCTTGCTTGCAGCCGAGCGCGTGGTTCGATCAGATGGCTCCACCTGCTTCTTTCCTTTCTTACGCTTTTGAGTGAGTCCCGCTGTAGCCTGCATCTCATGCTGCAAAGGCTCTTGATGCATGTCTTGTACTCCAATTCCTTCGTCTGTGTTTTCTTCATTATCCGAGGGCACGGCTCCCTCTATGAGATCAGACGTTCCTTCACCATCCCGAGCATGCAATTCTTCTTCCTCCACAATGTTCGCCCAGTTACTGTGAAGACCCCGAACCTCTCATTCTTCCATATCTCCAATAGAGTCAAGTTGGCATCGGTAGTGGCCTGATCAGGAATGATCGCCGCCGTCATGTCATCGTTATTATCCACACATTCCTCTACAATCGGGAGGGCTTTCGATTGCACGTTGCTTGTTGGCCCACATGGAACCTGAGTAACGGCTCCTGGGAGGACGTGAGAAGGCGGCACAGTTTGTTCGAGTTGAGTTGCAGCAGGATCATCATTATTCCCCCCCCTCCCGAGGGATTAGTGGCTTCATTAATGGCATTAATACCATCATCTACTCTTGGCAAATTTGATTTGACATGCAATTGTGTGTGGGTTTGACACGTGGACTTCGTGGTGTTTGCAATTGGTTCAGTTTCCTCCTCCTGCATAACTGCCTTCCCTTTGTTCTTCAGCTTACACGAATCCACTGTATGTCCTTGATGAAAACAATGATTACAATACAACGGTGTGTTCTTATATTCTACGTTCTGCCAAAAACTCCTTCCCTTCGGTAAGTTTATGCGGATTCTTTGCTGCAAAGGCTTCCCAGCATCAATCTCAACAAAAACCCTTGCCATACTTGGCCGAGCCAATTCTTCAGTTGCTCGATCAATCTTGAGTGGTGTCCCGATCGCCGACGTAATCGCAAAGAGCGCGTCCTTGGCATATAAATGATGCGGTAAGTCTGGGAGGTTGACCCACACCGGCATGAAGGCCGATTCGATCAAAGGTGTAAAATCTGGTTCCCACTTGAAGATCCGTATTAGAGCACGGGCTATGAACCACATCTCCTTAGATCGAAGCCTCAGATAATCCTCTTCAATAGTAGGTCTAATCCACGGGAGAACACGAGGGGGGCGGAAGGGGGGGTGGAGAAGGAGGAACCATCAGGGAGGACGGAGACGAAAAAAGGCGGAGGGGGAAGGAGGAGCCGCTGGCTAGGCGGGGAGGGAAAGCCCTTGCGGAAAGCACCAGGGGAATTGGAGCGGCTCCATCAAATATATATATATATATATATATATATATATATATATATATATAGAAAAAAAAAATATATATATATATATATAGAATTGGAGCGGCTCCATCAAATATATATATATATATATATATATATATATATATATATATATATATATATATATATATATATATATATATATATAGGGAACCACTCCGACTATATATAACTGAACCACATATAGGTTACAAAACTAGGAAAACTCCCAGCCCAAAGGAAGTATCAGCCGTCCAACAAACAGGGAGCTACAGAAATCCCAAACCCAAAAGGATGCCCAAGAAGGCCAAAATAAAAAACCCCTACCCAAAACCCACTAAGGTGGTTGACGCAGGAACACCGGGATTCCCCCCCCAGGGAATTGGGCCCTCGCTTACCGAACTCTAATCGAAGTAATCTCTTGATCTCCTTCGAAAGTTCGATCACTTGCCGGCTCTTCCTTTCCTATCTTCCATTTTTCTTAATTTTGTCCATAGGACCCAAACAATTGCTGCTACCACCATCTATCTCATTTGGGAGTCATGTCCATTCCACCAGTTGCAACAACGGTCCATGAAGGAGGTACCCATGTTTGTAATCTACATCAATGTTTCAAAAATGCCCCAAACTTGTTTAGCTCTCTTCAAGAAAGACGATATGCCCAATCGACTCCTCACTGCTCACTACGCAATAGTTGCACTTAGAAGCAAGACTGTACCCGATGTATTTAAGTACCTCATCCGTGGGGCACTTGTCTCTGATCGACCACTATAGGAGCATCGACCAGTTAGGGAGAATTCCTCGAGCGCAGATAGGATCCGCCACCAAGTCCCGCTGGCCTCTGCTCCTCACAAGCTGCTACGACGACCCAAGGGAGAAAGCTTCATATTTCCCCGGCCTCCAAAGAATCGAGTCCAGTTGTTCAAAAATGCATAGACCGGATGCCGCGATGCTGGCAGTCGCCGTCTCCCTGAATTCTTCTGTATAGTGAGTAAGATTCCAGTGCCCATCTTCCCGTAGATCTTTGATTTGAATAGGGGGCGGGGGCAACCCCATGTTGTCTAGTCAGGATCGGATCATCCAACCACCGGAACTCCTCCACTTTCGAGGCTCCGTCCCCGAGTCTAAGCTCAATCTGACATTCTGCCAAGTTGTGCCTGGAATTTAGCCTCCGCAACAGGGGCGAGCACGTCTGGCCCGCCGCTAGAAGACTCGGATGAACTCTCTTGAAGTATTTCGCCTTCATGGAGGTGCTCCATAGAGAATTTTGTGTTCTTAATTTCCAACAGATTATGACGGAGTAGGCCTTCACCATGCCATCATGTTTCCTGATACCCAGCCCTCCTTCTTCCTTCATTTGTGGCACCACTTCCCATTTTATCCATTTACGTTTGGGAGACAACTCTTGTTGACCCCAAAGGAAGTTGCTGAATATCTGTTCGATGAGAATAATGACCTAGAGATCAAGAAAATTGGTAAAGATTGGAGGACATGCCTTGTGAGGACCACCTTTCCGATCGGTGAAAGGATCTTATTGTGCTAACCATCGATGGGGTCTCTAATCTTCTGTAATAACGGCACGAAGGAGCTTAATGGCTTCCTGCCGTAAGACATAGGATAGCCTAGGTATGTGAATGGGGTGACATCCAACCTGAAGCCCATGGTCTCCTCCAATTCTGTCTTCCTTTGGTGGTCGAAGGTATGATGCACATATATAGTAGTTTTTCTTCTATTAAGGGTGTAAGCCCCCTGAATTTCAGGGCTATTTTAAATTTTTCTAAATGAATTATTATCGATAAATATTTTATTTATTTAATTGTTTTTGATTATTAATGTACCTTTCCATGACTTTGACTTCTGGAGCGTCAGGGATACCAATCTCTGTAAACTCTCTTCACGAGTGTTGAAGTAGACAAGATTATCTTTGTTTTGATATATCATGTCCCACTTGAATTTGTTCCCTTGTGCTCTTTTTGTATCGCGCAACTTCGGGTCAACTTAGACCAATTAATCGTTGAATATTATTCCCACTTTTATTTTTGATCATCGTTTGCACGTTACCGTTGCTTTTAATTTAGGAGCACCAGATCAGCCATTTTCTCGAAACCAACTTCTCATGAATAATCTACTCGAGACGCTCTTCACCCATGACCTTCGTGTCCCACTCAGACACTTCATTTTGTGCTCCATTTTCTTCGCACAACTTTCGGGTCAATTTAGGCCGATTTATTTTCTGCCGTGAAACCCGATTTAATTTCCGATTTAATTTCAGGACCCGACATCGATCCAATCTAGTCGACCCAAAGTATGGACGTGACCCATACGAAGCCTACTACCCACATAAAACTTGTGTCCCATTTATTGGAGTCCCCGTATGTTGTTTATTTATCCATGATTATAAATCCCAATTTTAATTCCATTATTGCACCCGGTCCGATTTTGACTCAACCCGGTTCGCCGAACCCGAACCCAAGCTCCCTGTTGTCCTTTCATGACTGCCCAAATACCTTACAAAATTTCTCTATTTTTTTCTATTTTAGAAATATCCACTTTTCTCTCTCCTCTCTCTCTCTAAATATTTCTCTATCTCTCTCTCTATATATATATATATACCTACATATATATATATATTATATATATATGGATAACTCCCTCTCTCTCTCTCTCATCCTCACCACACTCTCTCTCACAACCCCCTCCAGCCGACCTACATTCCCTCCCTCTATTCAAATATCTCTCACTCACTCATTCTATATATAATATTAATATATATATACACACACACCCATACATATATAACTATCTTCCTCTTTCTCTCTTTACACCTACACCTACACCCCCCATCCCCATCACCAGCAGGAACACACCCCCCCTTGGCCGACTACATTCTCTCCCTCTCTCTCTAAATATCTCACTCTCTCACTATTCTCACTCTCTCTTTTATACACACACACACTCAATAATATAACTCTCACTCTCTCTTTATTTTTCAAACACACAACCAACACTCCCTTCCTCTCCACACACACCCACGGCTACCACCACCACAGCCGACATCCTCCCCCCTCTTATGGCCGAACACCACCGTAGCCACTCTCTCCTCCTCCTCCTACTGTCCTCCTCCATGCTCCATCACCATCATCAACTTTGTCATCTTCACCATCATCAAGCACCACCACCACCATTAAACCACCCCCACCACCTTCACCATCACCCGCGCCACAGCATCCTCGTCGTGCTCCGGCCTAGCCCGCCGCCAGGCCAGGCTGCGCAGCCTCGCCCCACTGCGCGCGAGCAGCAGCCGCCAGCAGCGCGCGATCAGCAGCCGCAGCGAGCAGTCGGCGCACGTGCGCGCGCGTGCGGGCCGCCTTCGTACGCCGACGTGCCGCCGCACGGCCGCCGTGGCCGTCCCCCTAGGCGCGCGCACCCCCTGGCGATCACCCCCTGGCCTCCGCCTTCCTCCCCGACGTGTGAAACACACGATTCGTGCGTTTTGAACGAGATCCCGTCGGCGCGCGCGAGTTTGGAACTCAGAATTCGCGCTCCATCGCAGCAAGTTCGTGCATGTTTTTCAGGAGATCCGACCGTTGGATCGGCGAACTCCTTGCTCCGTCTCAATCTCGGTATATCCATCTTCACTCTTGTCAATTTTCGTCCGTTAATTTTGTCGTTTGATACCTCAAAACTGGCCACCAAGTTGACGTTTTAAATTGAACTGTTTTTGGACAGTTTCGTGGAGCCGACTTCGTCAGCTCGTAACTTCGCCGTCGCAGCTCCGTTTTGTGCACCGTCAGTTCCGGTGCACAGCTGGTATAACCATCTTCCTGTCTCTTTTAGGTTTCGTTTCATTATAAGCACGTTTGGTCGGTCGAATTCGACGCCAAAGTTGGTCGTCCGAATTCTTTAATTTGTACTTGTTAAATTCCATTTTTGAACCCGGGACTCCGGATTCAATTTCTGACACCACCAGTAGACTCGTGGCGTCGTTCTGGCATGTTTTCATATAAAGTTTGCTTGATTTGGAGAACGTGGACCCTGGCACGCATTTCGGTACAAAGCGGGTCCCACTTTTCGGGTCAACGGGTCACTTTGAGATCGGCTCATCGGAATCCAATTCCGGATATACCGTTGAGTTCGTATCGTCATTCTGGACTCGTTGACATATAATTTGCTGAGTTTTGAAGACATTTGCTCCGGCACGCATTTCCGTGCAAACCGGATACCAAGTGTCGCGTCAACGTATCATTTTGAGATCGGCACATCGGAATCCCATTTTGGACATACCGTTGGATTCGTATCATCATTCTGGATTCGTGGACATATAATTTGCTAGGTTTTGTAGACTTCTATCCCGACACGCTTTTCGGTGCAAAGTGTGTCCAACGGCGGACATCATTTTGACCCAAAATTACCGTTTTGCCCCTGTGTCTAAATTGGACTTATGGGTAGGCTATCCTAGCTGATTTGATCGTTCTGGACACGTTGGTGATATTTATTTTATCATCCGACAACATCTGTAGATTTTTGCTTATGTATCATCCTTAATTTATAATTAATTATTTTTCCAGATATTGTTACTTTCTGGTTTTGAATTTTTATATATATTTGAATTGCTGTAAAAATCTTGGAAAAATGGTATTTAAATATTATGTTAATTTAGGTAATTTATTATAATTTTTCTAGCATTTAATAAGTACTTTTGGTATTTTATAAAAATGGGAAAACAGAACTCATTTTCAATATATTTATGTTTGCTGATTTTTAATAATTATTTATGAGGGTTTATAAATCCCAGAAAAATTAGTATAAATTTCTATAATTAACAAGAATTATTTTGGTACTTTATTTTATATATATTTAAGCTTTTTGTCTATCTCTAAAATTGTTGGAACTTAGTGTACCGTTTGATTTATTTATTGAGTAGTTACAACTTGCAAGTTTTGCGTTGATTTGAGTTGTTATAGTATTGGACCTCACCCCGCACTAGTGTATAGATCCTAGGAAGTTAGTTTGTGTATAGTGGCACTCCACATTAGACTTTTATGCTAGGTCCCCACTTGGCTAGTATCCAGTCAGGAGTCGTGTCACACCACTAGTGTATTATTGAACATAGCTTACAACTGAGTTTGTATATCATTATTGACAGGACACCGGACATCTATATCTTCGTACTAGTATTCTTGCTTTGCTCGAGGCAAGTACATCTACACACTCATTTACTGTCTTTTAATGCTAGAACATGTATTAACCCTGTTAAAATACTGCTTTCTGAATAACTGCAAGATAAATCTTCACATGTTACATTAATTTGGTCCCTACCATGCTTAGGACAGTTCTTATATTTTCACATGTTTCATACTGGTTCTCGGTACATGTTTTACTATGCTTTATACTGCTCTGAGTATTCACGAGTTTTATACTGCTCCCAGTACCTGCCATGCTTATACTGTTCTCAGTATTTCCCACATGTTTTACTGTTCTCGTATCTCTCACATGTTTAAATAACGGGTTAAGGGGAAACTGTTAGTATTGTACGTGAACATGACCCCCTTCTCCGTATGTACTTACCGCGCTCGGTGCCATTCTATATGTGACCTTGCCGTATGTTCTGGCCCCGCGTTTGTGTATGGATATACACCGATGCCGTTATGTGTACGTATGTGCACATCAGAAAATTGTTATGTACCGCTGTACATCCTATTCACCTATTGACCGATTCACGTACATACTACAGTTTTAAACTTTTAAACTATATGCTGTCATTTCTAAAAAGAACCAATTAAACCATGATATGCCATGTTTCCTACATTACTATGATATTGTGATCCCAGTTGTACCATGAGGCCATGTTTCTAGTATTTCCTGTTTTATAGACTTATCACACCATGTTTCTTGTTGTACATCTCTTTCATTATATGTTCAGTACTTTAGTTGTAGAGGTTGTACTTGCTCCCGTCCTGACAGGATAACGTTGTAGGTATACTTTTCGAGAAGGAAACGCTGTGTGTTACATATTATGGCACTGATTTTGAGGACCTGGCCTTAGCTCCAGAAGAGGCCCCAGCGGGGAACCTTGCTTAGTTATCTTTCTTGTGTTTTGAGACTTAGACTTTGTCTGTTCTTATATTTGGATACTGGACTTTGTCTCCAGTTAGATACTTTGGTTATGTATTATTAAGTCTGTGCTCATGTTACCTTCGCTTATAGATGTTGTGTTGTGATGAACTTTAAATGTGATTTTAGAACTGTTAGTAGCTTAGATCATTTATTATCTATTCTTAGAACAGCTTACTGCGCTTTAACCAAGCGTAGGCTGGACATGGCTCGGCCCGGCCCAACAATTTGGGTAACGGGTCATGACAAAGGGTCTGACCCGAGGATCTTTCGTATTTCTCCAAAAGATTCTTCATCAATGCCATGGTAATTTTATCCCCCGCCGAGAGGATGAGGAGATTGTCGCCGCAAGCAAGATAATTGACTTTGGGGCAGCCTCTCGTAGAGTAGAAGTTGTGGAAATTTCTATGGAGACCAAGTTTGGTCAGATTTCTACTCAACACATCCACCGCAATCATAAACAGTGTCGGCGATAGGGGGTCCCCCTGGCGCACCCCCTAAATGATTTTAAGAAGCCGTTATGATCTTCGTTGATATTGACCGAAAACCAGCAGTTGTTGATCAGAAGCCGTACACGATTAATCCAATCCTTAGCAAATCTGAATCTTCTCAAGATCAAAATCAAGATTTGCCAATCAAGTCTGTCGTATGCCTTCTTTATATCTACTTTGACCGCCACATTACCTCCTATGTTGTTGTGAACGATGTTGGCGATGATCTCCTGGGCAAGAAAGATATTGTCAAGGATGTCCCTACCTTTGATGAATCCTGCTTGTTCCTGAGAGATAAACCTGGAAGCAGGGGGCTAACCTGGAGGCCTCTAATTTGGATAAGATCTTATTTAGGAAGTTGCACATGCTAATGGGACGATACTTCATAAACGCAGTAGGATTATTGCCTTTCGGGATGAGGATCAATATCGTGTGAGTAATGGCTTTGGGAAGATGGGCTCCCTGGAATAGGGTGATCGCCACCGTCCAGATGTTCTCACCTATAAGGTCCCAACAATGAATATAGAAGTTGCCCGGGAAGCTGTCCAGGCCGGCCCCATTTTGGGCATCTATCGACTTGATCGTGCAGTGAGTCTCCTCCGTAGAAGGAGGGTCCATCATCATCTTATTCTCCTCAGCCGAGACTATCACGATAATGACATTAAAGAAAGCTTCAATATACGTGACTCTCGATTTTGCCACGAGGTTCCTATAGAAGGATACCACTTCCTTTCTAATCTCCGTCTGGTCGACTATGGTCTGCCCGTCCTCACTGCTGGTCGAGGTAATCGAGAGTTTATTCTGTTTGTTCGGGATGCAGGCATGGAAAAACTTTGTATTCCAATCCCCCTCCCAGTTCCATCTGACCCGAGCCTTCTGTTTCCAGAATTCCTCTTCAATCCCCACTATTTTTTTGAGTTGCGCTTGGGCCAGATAGAGTGCACTTCCGTTGTTGTCATTGTCATCTTGCTTAAAGGCAGTTTTTGCCTTCTCGAGATTGGTCTCTGCTAGTCTCGCATCCTTAAAAATGTCCCCGAACTTTGAGCAGCTTTAGCCGGACAGGGCCATCCTGGTAGCTTTGAGTTTGATAACCAAACTGATCATCGGATCCACATGTTCAGCCGATGCCCAGGCTTCTTGCACTACCTTGATGAAGTCATTGTGTTGTATCCAAGTTAAGGAAGCTAAATCTTTTAGGAATTGATGGCTTGTCAGTTTGGGTACACTACCAAAATAAGTCATATCAGCGACGTAATTAGCGACGCCAACTTAAAACGTCGCCAATATTTTTGGTTTTAGCGACGCCAAATTTAAGCGTCACAATACGTCGCTGGTAGCGACATACAGCAACATATTACGACTACCTATAGTCTAATAAAAATCAACGTCGTTGATTTGTCTGAAAATGTCGCTAGTTTTATCAGTTCAGCGACGGTTAGCGTCGCAAAGTCTATAACGTCGCCGAATATTAAACTAATACCGACGCTTTGCGACGTATTTCGGGCGTCGCTAATTTCGTCTAAATAGGGTTTCCTCGGTTCCAATTTTTATTTCTCCCTCTCCCCAAATTTTTTGTTCCCGCCCCTCTTCCCCCGACCTCGACGACAGCCCGACCCCCTTCCCTCCGGCGCCGCTCATCCTCCTCCTCCACCGCGAGCTCCTTCTCCTCCCTCCAGCGAGCCCCTTCTCCTCCTCCTCCTCCACCGCGAGCCCCTTCTCTTCCACCACCGTGAGGAGACTGAAGGTAAACTCTAACCCTAATTGAGGTGTTTTTCGTGTCCAAAATGGACACGGAGACACATTACGACCATGTGTTCACTGATACAGTGTGTTCGTGAGGTTTTGGACACTTTGTGTCCATTTGTTGGACACGTGGACACCCCCAAGATTGCATATATATGTATTTCACCTCTGTACACTTAATCCCCTCCTCCTCCACCACCGAACTTGTCCTCCTCCTTCTCTTCCACCACCGTGAGGAGACTGAAGGTAAACCCTAACCCTAATTGAGGTGTTTTTCGTGTCCAAAATGGACACGGAGACACGTTACGACCATGTGTTCACTAATACAGTGTGTTCGTGAGGTTTTGGACACTTTATGTCCATTTGTTGGACACGTGGACACCCCCAAGCATGCATATATATGTATTTTACCTCTGTACACTTAATCCCCTATATACACTTGTGTATTTTCGTATTAATTTGGATTTGCATATTGGGTTTATAGTGTTTGATACATTGTTTTACCTTGTAACATTCCTACACTTATTTTAGACAATAAGTATATGAACCAATTAGTCAACATCTATTTGTTGAAGTATGGTACTCCATTCTTCGTAAGTTCTAGCTATATATGTCTCAAGATCCAATACTCGAAAATCCCAAGAAGAAGAAGAAGAAAAGAATAAAATGACATCGCTCAACACCCTATGACAACTCTTTGTAGAATTGTGTTAAAGTATGAGTTCTACAGTATGAGTTCTACAGTATGGTTCTCTTTGTAGGATAAAATGACATTGCTCAACCCTATCGATCCTCCATCCAAGTCTTCCTTAATCTATTGTCTTAAAGTGTGAGTTCTACAGTATGGTTCTCTTTGTACACATCATGTATATGTATGTGTGTGTCTAGTGGAAGAAAGGGGGAGGGTTAACTAGTACCAGGTATTTGGATAGGAGGGAGAGTTTATACTAGTATATATAGACTAATATCCTAAAACTTGACTTATACAACTTAGAAATGGCTAGTTTGACCAAGTTGGACTAGTTTAGCTTAGAGTTGGCTCGGTTGGACTATACATAATATATAGACTAATATCCTAAAACTTTACTTCTACAACTCAGCCTATATAAAATATTGTAGACACGGGTGATATACCGCCGCGATAATCTCTGACCACCGCATGCACAAACACGCGAAAGAAAAGTTAGCAATGCGAAAAGAAGATGACAGATAATCTCCGACCATTTAACGTAAAATGTCATGTGTACATATACTGCAGAAAGTGTAGACCGCATGAACTGACAATTGCATATCATTCACTAGCTTGATGTATCTATCTTACAGAATTATGGAGCTGAATTACTATCTGCGGAATCGTACTTGGATGTACAACCGTTATCCTGATGACATGTACGGTGTGCGGGATAAATTCATAGAGGGCGTACACCAGTTCCTGCAGTTTGCCAAGGTTTTCCCTCAGTACATGGACGGTACCAAAATTAAGTATCCGTGTGTGAGATGTCGCAACTTGAAATATCATCCAGAAGTGGATGTCATGTATCATTTATACTCGAAGGGTTTCACGCCGAATTACTATCAGTGGAGCGAGCACGGAGAACTTGTGTCTTTAGCATCGGAGTACGAGCCTTATGTGGATGTCCACAACAACGCTCCTTACGACGATGGGTTGGTGAACATGGTTTTCAACGCGGCCGGGCCTAGTTTCGATCCGGATGATCATGATGCACCTGAGGAGGCACCGAACCCCGATGCTGCACAGTTCATGGAGTTGCTGGAGAATTCAAGGACTCTATTATATCCTGGTTGTGAGGATTATACACCGTTGGAGGTGGTTACAAGATTGTTGAGCATCAAGTCCGATTTTAATATGTCGCAAGATTGCTACAACCGTCTTATGGAGTTGCTTATAGAAATATTGCCTGAGGGTGCGAAGTTGCCTAAAGACTTCTACCGGTCTAAGAGGATGGTTAGATCACTCTGGATGGGATACGAAAAAATCGATGCCTGTCGTAACGGGTGCATGTTGTACTACAAAGACGACAAGGATGAAGACGTCGGCAGATTTTGTGGTGTCGATCGCTACAAGACATGTGGTAGAGGAAAGTCTGTCGGTGCCAGGAAGCCTACCTCTTCGATGCACTACTTGTCGTTGACGCCGCGGTTGCAGCGGTTGTTTATGGTGAAGGAAACTGCAGAAAACATGAGTTGGCATAAGCGGGAACATACCGAAGGAGTGTTGGATCACCCATCTGATGGAGAAGCATGGAAGCACTTTGATCGAGAGTATCCAGATTTTGATTCTGATCCGCGTAATGTCAGATTGGGTCTCTGCTCCGACGATTTTACCCCATTCGGACTTTCGGGATCCCAGTATTCGTGTTGGCCTGTGATCGTAACCCCGTACAATCTACCGCCTTGTATGTGCATGAAGACTCCGTATATGTTTCTCACCGTTATTATCCCAGGTCCGAATAATCCGAAAAGGAACATCGATGTATATTTACAGCCATTGATTGATGAGTTGAATCAGCTGTGGGAAGTAGGTTCCAACACGTACGATGTATCTAGAAAACAAAATTTTCGGATACGGGTAGCACTTATGTGGACCATCAACGACTTTTCGGCCTATGGAATATTATCTGGATGGAGCACGCATGGTCGTCTTTTATGTCCGTATTGCATGGACAGCACTAAGGCTTTCCATTTGAAACACGGAGGCAAACTGTGCTTCTTCGATTGTCATCGACAATTCCTGCCGAAGGATCATCCGTACCGGAGGAACAGGAATGCTTTTCGTGCTGGCGTTGTGGAGAAGGCTAATCCCCCGCCAAGGTGGACCGGATACACGATATGGGAAGAGGTAAAAGATTTACCAAGAGCTATTGAGCAGCCTGCTATGGGCTACAAGTGTGACGGATTTGGTCGCACTCATAACTGGAGGAAGAGGAGTATATTCTGGGATCTTCCATATTGGAGCACCAATCTGATTAGACATAACCTTGATGTCATGTATATCGAGAAGAATATATTTGACAACATAATTAATACTGTAATGGACGTAAAGGGGAAGACGAAAGACAATCCAAAGGCTAGATTGGACTTGGAAGAAATATGTAGACGTCCTGCATTGCATTTGATGGAGGACGGAAATGGGAAGTTGAAGCAGCCTAAGGCAATTTTCTCACTGGAGAAGGAGGATAAAGTGAGGCTTTGTAGGTGGATTCAAGGTCTGAAATTTCCAGATGGGTATGTTTCGAACTTGAAAAGATGCATCGACCTCAAGGAGAACAAACTGACAGGTATGAAGAGCCATGATTGTCACGTATTCATGGAGCGGTTAATTCTGATTGCATTTCGGGAATTCTTACCGCAGGCAGTTTGGGATCCATTGACGGAGCTTAGCATATTCTTCAGGGACCTTTGTTCTAAAAAATTGCTCGTTGAACGTCTAGAAAAGCAAGAGAAAGACATTGCGGTAACACTGTGCAAGCTAGAGAGGGTGTTCCCTCCTGGATTCTTTAACTCTATGGAGCATTTGTCGATTCATCTTTCCTACGAGGCACGTGTTGGTGGACCCGTCGAATATCGATGGATGTACCCGTTCAAGCGACATTTGAATCACCTAAAAAGAAAGGTGAAAAATAAGGCTCGGGTCGAGGGTTCTATTTGTGAAGCCTATATTCTCGAGAAGATTACAAATTTTTGCTCCTCCTATTTCAAACCTCATGTTGCTACGAATAGAACGAGGGCTCCGAGAAACGACGACGGATATCAAGAATTTAATGATGGAATACTGAAAGTATTCAATGCATCCGAAAAGCCTTCGAGGAAAATGAAGAAGAGATATTTGAATGACGAAGAGCTAAGGGCTGCTCAGTTGTATGTATTACTCAATTGCGACGAGGATGAAGTGGAGAAGCTAGAGGGGTAAGTAACTCTGGATGATGAGTTTACGTCATCTCAATGTAATAGTATAAGCTAATATTATTGTACTAATCGACGGTTGCTTCGTTGTTTTCCAGCACATATAATGATGAGTTGAGGCTGGTTAGACCCTACCTAACAGACGAAGCATTAGAACAAGAAATGAGACGTCATTTTCCTTCTTGGTTGAGCGAATATATAAGTAGCTCGGTAATTACTGGCCTCTTCTAATGCAACTGCGCAATAAATAACTTATTATCGCTTCTTTGATATTCAGGTCGATCGTCTAATTTCACCCGAGATTGAATTAATTCGAACTCTTGCCAAGGGACCAATTACTCTTGTTAAAATATAGCCAAGTTACTGTGTTAATGGCTTTCGGTTCAAGTCAACAAATGCTCCGATCAGAGACAGCTTCCTGGATCTTGATTCTACGAAAAATAGTTGTTTGTGTATCAAGTCTTCGAACTACAAAGACGTCGATCCAGGAAATGATTTCTTTGGCATCTTGCGAGAGATTGTAGAGTTGTCATATAATAATAGCAGAGAACCTGCAAAGATCGTGTTGTTCAAGTGTGAATGGTTCGATCCGATTGAAAATCAAGGTTGGAAAATTGACAAGCATGGTCTTCTGGATATAAACTACAAGCGTAGATATCAAGGCTACGAACCGTTTGTCCTAGCAACTCAGGCTCAGCTCATGTACTTTACAGCTTATCCGAGATGGGGATCAACGAAGTCTGACTGGTGGACAGTATGCAAGACTAAAGCCAGAGATACTTTTGATGTTGACAAAAAAGCTTACCAGGAGGACGAGCTACCTCTTGTAACTAATATTGTCGATGTAGACTCCACGGAAGTTACGCATTACACGACACATAATGTAGAAGATGTAGAATTATCCAAAGAGGAAGACGAAGCTGACGAAGACGAAGATGAAAGTGAAGATGAGGAGGAAGAGGAAGATGAGGTCGAGGAAGACGAACAAGATGATTATTCTGAAGATGATTGAGAGAGATATACTTATCTGAACTTAGATGTTTCTTCTAGAATATATTATCTGGACTTAGATGTTTATTGTAGAATGTATCATCATATGTTGTCTTGGTTATTATCTTGTCTTTGTTGTGCTTTCATATTTCTAGTCTCTATTATTTGTTGTACTTCCATATTTCTAGTCTCTATTATTTGTTGTACTTTTATATTTCTAGTCTCTATTATTTGTTGAATTATCATATGCTGTTATCAGGTATGGCAGGTCATCGCGGAGTGTACCGAAGGGGACAACGAGGTCACTCTCCTCCGGTACTTCCTACAGGTACTACTAGAGGATGGAATTTTCCTTCGGTACCTCATTCTGGTACCGGCTCTAGATCCTCGTTGCCGATTACTCCTCCATATCGGACAGTAGGTGGGCCTGGTGGGACGACGTCACGTGGCATATCTCCTGGGACGAGTAGTTCCAGGCCTGTTGAGAGTGATCGCCCGTCTAGCGTTTCTACTGCTGATACGATGATGGAGACGGATGAGCAGATGGCGGAGGCTGCGGCGACGGCCGAGGCGGCGGCGCCGACGGCCGACCAGCATCATGCAGATGATGCATACGCACCTCCGGAGGAGAGGAGGACGGAGATCTGGGCCGACGGTACAAAGTAGGTGTTTTTGTTTATAATTTTTTTCTTTATGTTTTTATCATAATTTAACTTTTTTCATGAATATAATATGTTTGTACAGATATTGTCCCCCAGAGGTACAGAGACGTCTAGGCCACATGTTGAGGCATAATTATGGTGGTGCTTGGATTAACTACTCTGAGGCTCCGGACGAGAGGAAGGCCTTCTGGTTTGCGCGCTTCAAGGTTAAAATATATTTGCTTTTAACATGAATCATATAATTTTTTTATATTATATATAACTGATAAATATTTGGTTTGCGCTCTTCTAGGATATGTTTTTCTATCCACCGCACCTGGCCGAGCTTATCGAGGGGATGTTTTCTGCCGTCGCTGCCAAGCTGATCCGCGACTCTATCAATGATCAGAAGGATCGTGATCGTGCCGAAAAGCCGATCCAAGGTTGGATCACCCCTGATCAATGGAATGCGATGAAGGCTCGATTCGAGGAGCCAAAGTACAAGGAGAAGTCGGAGAAGGCCAAGGCGGCTAGGCAACATGCCTCGAAGTGGTGCGGTGGGTCGATTCTGATGACAGAACATTTCCGTCGTCTGGTATGTCTTCCTCTTTTAGAAATATTATTTTAATACAAAATCGATAAATTATTACTAAGATAATATATTTAATTACAGGTAAGGAAGGTCGGTAACGCCGACATGGTGACCGTCTTCCTGGCCACCCATCGTCGTGGCGTTGACCTTATTGACGAGAGGGCCGAGCAGACTTATGTAAGTATTATAATATGTTATCTTAATTTAATACTTCGTGTCAATTTTAATATAACTTAGTAAATATGATGCAAATAAATATTCATGTAGTTAGTAATAATAAGTACATTAATTAGAAATTAGAAATAATAAGTACATTAATTGGAAATTAGTAATAATAAGTACATTAATTAGAAATTAGAAGTTAGTAATAATAAGTACTTTCTAGGCCGAGTATCAGAGGCTGCGGGAACGGGCGGCTGCTAGTGCACCTGATGCAGGCGAGGCCGGTACTTCATCACAGTCCACTCAGGCTCCGTCGGAGGACGAGTTGTGGATTGAGGCCGCTGGTGGACTCCGTAGGGATACGTACTACGGTACGGGATCCTATGGCACCCTAGTTGCGACCCAGTCCTCTAGGACATCTCCTGCTAGTGTGTATAGTCCACAGCCGTCCCAGGAGTCTGCCCGAGTCCACCAGATGATGGAGTCTCTCCGTGATGACCTGCTACGACGGATCGAGGAGCAGTCTCAGCACGACGATCCTGCGCTGCTAGTACGATTGGATGCGCTCGACCGCGGCATTATGGACCTCAGGGAGACGACTGAGAGGACAGAGCGCACCGTTGGAGGGTTAGAGCGCACGGTCACGGAGCTGCAGGTAGGACAGGTGACTACGGCCAAGAGGATGAGATTGGCGCATGAGTCGATGGTTGTGAGCAGTGATAGAATGTTATCTATCATGGATTCATACCACCAGCGACTTGCAGCGTTGGAGCGTGCTGGTGTTCTGGGTGCGCCTTCATCGTCGTCGACTCCGCCGTCTCCACCGCCATCTTCTTCGACACCGACTCCACCGACGTCACTGCCTCCATCGGTATCGATTTCACGTGAGTATCAGTTGTTCTTCTCCCTTCGTCGTGGCGGTGCCCCTTCTGCACCAGATTCCTGGTAGTCCTAGTTAGGACTATTTCTGTGTTTGTTTTATTCTTTGTTTGTGACTTTTTTCATTCGTTGGTTATGTAGATTTGGATACTTGGTTGTTTGGATACTTGGTTATTTGGATATTTGGTTATTTGGATACTTGGTTATTTGGATATTTGGATATTTGGTTATTTGGTTAGTTGTTGTGTGATTGTTGTAAACTTGGTTATTTGGATATTTGGTTATTCGCAATTATCGACGTCAAGTATACAAACTTGGTTACTTGTGTACAGCGAGAAATGGACATTCTGTGATTGTCTGGATCCTATTCTACAGTGAGAAATGGTTATCTTTTTAAACTGCAGGAAGAAATGGACATTCTGTATTTTTTTAATTTTTTTTTGCAAATTTAGCGACGTTTACCGACGGATACCGACGTAAGTTTGCGTCGGTAAACGTCGGTAAATATGCCATATTTTCTAGTTTACCGACGCTTTAGCGACGTTATAAATGTCGGCGAACGTCGGTAAACGTCGGTAAGTTACCGACGTTTAGCGACTTCGATCATGTCACTAAACCACCAACTATTCGTCGGTAATACGTCGGTAAGTTACCGACGCGTAGCGATACACAGTAATACGTCGGTAATCCACCAACGTCACTACGGTAGGCGTCGGCAATATACCGACGTATATATACGTCGGTAAACGTCGATAATGGCGACGTTTCGATGATTAGCGACTTACATTTCAGTGACTATCACGAAACATCGGTAATTACGTTGCTAACTTTATTTAGCGACGAAATTTGTCATTTTAGCGACGTCTTTAGGCGTCGCTAAAATGACTTATTCTGGTATTGGTAACTTCGAGAAGAGGCGCATGATCTGATTCTACTCGATTAAGGTGATGCACCACCGATGTGTGGGTATTACTGAGCCACCTATGGTTGACGAACACCCTATCGAGCCTCGAGAACTGCCTTTGTGTCCCTTTTCTGTTGTTGCACCAAGTGAAGCAACTGCCTGAATAGTGGAGAGTGGATAGTCCGAAGTTGGAAATGAATGAGGAGAACTCCCTGATCGACGTCGGGTCCGGGGGCCTGCCACCCTTCTTCTCTATGAAGATAGTAATTGCTTTGAAGTCGCCTCCAATGGCCTACGGAATGGTAATGTGTTGATGCATCGCCACAAGTTTGTCCTAGAAAGATTTCCTTCACTTCTTGTCATTGCTTCCGTGCACATCCGAGATCAGGAATAGGTTCATTTGACCCGACGGGATCCAGGCACCAGTAAGCTCTTGATCACTACTGTCGAATAACATAACCTTCGTCTTGGACAAAATCTAGATGCCTTTTGTGAATGGCACAAGGGAAACCCATCATCAGCTTGAATTTTCTAAGTTGCTCCCATTGAAATTTGGGTTTGATGACCCCCGAAACATTGATTTTGTGAATCCTACAGAGCATTTTGAGTCTTCTAATGGTGCGACCGTTGGCTATCCCCTGGAGATTCCAGTAGAGGACCTTAAACATTAAGAAGATGAGGGTAAAGAGTTAGAGTTGGTCTTGGCCAATAATCTGGTGGACCTTATCCTCGAATTCGCTATTGTGTCTCTATGCATTTTCTGGTATTTCTTTATGCCATTAGAGGTCTTAGGCGTTGACGCGCCTCTGTCATTGGCCTAAGTATGCTCCTTCCCTTGGTGAGTCTACTCGTTTAGCAAATTTGGCCCCGTGTTACTGACTCCCTGTGAGGCTGAATCCTGATGCTTTGGCTTTATGGTGTTCTATTTTGAAGGGTTCTTAGTGGTATGGCCAGTCTCTGAAGGAGAAGTTTCCTTGCCCATAATTGGTCTCGCTGGCGGAGTGGGGGGTGTTGCTTCCAAGATAGGCTTCCCAGTTCTGAGCGGCTGGGTCATAGGAGGAGAGCATTGGCTAGAGGTAGGACGAGTATCTGCTATATGGCTGGAATTGGTTAGAGAATCAAAAATGGGGTTAGTTTTGTGAAGGGTATCAGAGATATGGCTAGATAGGGAGATTGTATCAGGATTGGGGTGGGTGTCAGTCAAGTGGTTAGATATGGGATGAAGAGCTGAGGTGTGGGAAACTGAGGGGGATGGCTCTGTTCCTGGAGTTTTAGTAACAAGTACTTCCTGAATGGACGTGACTAGCTTGGACGAAGGAGGCGGTGGAGGACGATGGAAGGGTGGAGGGGTTGGGGCAGGGCCATTAGGCACACCTGTCAGATCCGATAGACTGGGAACTGAGGCTAGAGGGGAAGGCTTAGGGTCACTGGAGGCCGTCTAGGGGGACCCCGACGGCTCGGACACTGAGGTGGTAGTAGGTGGCTCAGTCTCCTCTAGTACGACAGTTACTATCTCAATGTTGGGCAATGAGTGCAACGATGTGATGGGGTTGATGACCGAGCAGGACAGGGTCTTCACCATGGTCCCCACTTCTGAAGCCTCCAGAACACTCATAGAGGAAGCGATAATTGTTGCATGTGTCTTTCTTTTATAGGAGATACTGGAGTAACCCAGATGACGGCACCTTCTGCAGAACGTCGGGGGATCTTCGAATATGCAATTTTGCTAGTAGCTACGCTGGCTAGAGAGGTTCACCCTGATCCTAGATGAAAGTTGTTTGCTTATGTAATCGTGGCTTTGTCGAGCTTAGGTAGAGAGGTTATCACCGCAATAATACGAAAGAGGGCTGCTTTGTCGAACAGGTATTATTTTATGCTGGAGAAGTTAACCCACACTGGCGCTAGGGGTGATTTTTCTAAAGGATCAAAGTCGAAGGACCACATGAAAACTCTCATAGGAGATTTCGCCATCAACCACGAGAACCACAATCTGAGTCTGAGGAAGTCCTTCTCCAGCTTCGGTTGGATGAAAATGTGTTTGTAGTCGACGACACCAATACGAGAACCACCCTTCAAGCCGAAAGCATCGAATGCCCGACGAACGATCTCGATGGACGGCCACTAGCAGGAA
This sequence comes from Iris pallida, assembly GCA_029216955.1. Taxonomy (NCBI): domain Eukaryota; kingdom Viridiplantae; phylum Streptophyta; class Magnoliopsida; order Asparagales; family Iridaceae; genus Iris; species Iris pallida. Next base: position 248,970 of record JANAVB010001397.1, on the reverse strand, counting down.
AACTTATCGATAAAAGCCAGAGAGAGGGAGAAGCAAGAAGGCGTTCCTCCTCCGCCAAGAAGGAGGCTGCGAGTTCCCCAGAAACGACTTTGTCGCCTTGGAAGGAAGGGAGGAGGAAGGGAGAGCGAATGAACCCACCACCGCATGGGTGCAGGATGGCCTGGGCAGTGGGGGTGGCACTGGGGAAGAGGAGCGGCGGGGAGTGGAAGACTTCCCGGAGGCAACGGCTGCCCGGCCATGAGGCCAAACCGGGAAAGGGAGCACAGGGATCGCCGCTAGGGCCGGCTTGAAGAGGGCAAAAGCTATATATATATATATATATATATATATATATATACCCCTAAAAACCCCCCCTATATATATATATATATATATATATATATATATATATATATCGCCACGTCAACTGTCACTTAAGGAGGGAGATTTTTAGGACATTTTAGAACAACAAATAACATTACTCAAAATATAAACCTTAAAACACTCGGGCTCTGTTTGGTTAGCTTTTATAACTCAAAACTTTGCTTTGAAACATAAAAAAAAGTAAAAATTTATGTTTGGCTACAACTATCCACTTTTAAATATATTTTTTGAAAACCGACGTTATAACTTTCCTTTTACAGAGTTGGTAAAACCTGTTTTGGGAAAGCAATTTTCGAGTGTTCAGCAGGCCCACACCCCCAGTCTCCCAAAAAAATTTCAACTCTCACTTCTTCTCTCTCTCATGCTGATCCTCTTTTCTTCCTCAAAAATTTCTCTCAGCCCTCTCTTTCCCTCTCTCTACCGATCCCTTCTTCTTTCTAAAAAATTTCTCTCAATGATCCTCTCTATCTTCTTCTCCAACTTCAACGGTGGTGCGTGGGAGGACGAGGCCGGGGCCTGGCGAATAATCTCCTCGTCCTCCTCTTCTTCTCCATCTCCGAGGACGTCAGACCAACCTAGACCTAGCCTCCGGGAATGAGGAACCGCACTCTCTGTAGCTTGTTGGAGTCCAGTCTGGATTTGGTAACAACATATTTGTGGAATCCAAATATAGGTAAATATTTGATTTGATTAGATTTGGATATCCATAATTTTTGTTGTGTTATTTTAGATATAAAAGTATTCTTATTATAGTAAATCTTATTATAATCTAAAATAGGACATTGGTAGAATATTTTAGGCGTAATAGGATTCATAGTTTATTCCTATTTAGGAAATCCTATTATGACTAGAATATTAATTTTTTCATCCTATATATATGGGTGAGGGTGGAGGCACAAAGTAAAACACAAAGTGGAGATTCGGGGTGCTCGTCCACAAGGAAATCTAAGAGAGTTTAGGTTTTACTCTTAGGATTTCATCATCCAAAACAGAAAGAGGAAGAAAATCTAATCAAGGAGTTGTCAACTTTGGTTAGGAAGATTGCGACAGGTTGGTGAGTGATCTCAATTGTAATCTTCTATTTTTCTTGTTGAGAGTGGTAGGGGGGGTGAACCTGTTAGGGCAAAGGGTCCAACTTTAGTTTTTGTCAATCTTGTAATTTTTATCTAACTTATAAAGGTTAGGATTTGTCTAGATGATAAGTTATCGATATATACTTGTCTTTATATGTGCTTGGTGTCCATTAGACAGGGGTTGGTTTGATCAGGTGGGTTGGCAAATGCTTTTGCACGTCCAACAATTGGTATCCGAGGTTTGGGGGTTCTGGCATCCATGTCTATAGGAAAGATGAACACTCGTATGATCACCATCACAGGGGGAACTAGACAATTTAGAAGCCATGGATAGAGTATCTACTCTGGTGCAAGGACTTACATGGTCCATTGGAGGTCGACAGCGCAAAGCCATCGGACAAAGTTGCTGAACTGGAAATGACTGGATCGGAAGGCCGTTGGATTCATCCGCCAATGGCAGGACGGCTCGGTGCTTCACCACATGTCCATGGAGAGTTTGACAAAAGCATTGTGAGAGAACCTGCATTCGCTATACAAAAGGGCCGGAAACGACTGGTAACAAGGTGTTGCTTATTCACCAACTCGTCAACTCGAAGTACACGAAGGATGCCTCGGTGGCACATGCAACATCTGAACGATGTTTAGGGTATCATCAATCAGATGTTTGTGATGAAGATGGTGATTGATTATGAGCTTCAGGCCCTAATACTTTTGAGTTCTCTGCCGGAAAGTTGGAAGACATTGGTGGTATCAGTGAGCAACTTTGCATTGGATGGAGTTATCACGATGGAGGCAGTTAAAAGTAGCTTGTTGAATGAGGAGGTCTGGCATAAGCAAGTTAAATCATACCAAAAGAATTCTTTGGTGGCTTCCTATATAAAGCAAAGAGCTAAGTCACAGGCTAGGACAAGGGAAATTTTGCAAAATCTTGCGATTATGGACGACAATGAGGGCTGCTATCACTATGGCGAAAGGGGTCATATCAAGAGAACTGCATGAAGCTCAAAACTGATAAGGCAAAAGACAAGGATGATCAAAAGGATCTCATGGCATTTGGATATATTATCATCAAAGCGACCGACGCAGAGGACCTTGTGGTATGTGTCATAATGGCGACTGGTTCATGGATACGGGATATCGTATCATGCCATTCCAATAAGAGGATTTTCAAGTCATACTACGACGGCAGGTTTGGATGTGTAAGGATGGACGACAAGGGGACGACTGGAGTTGTAGTTATCGATAATGTGTACTTGACAATAGAGCTTGATGAGAAACTTGTTCTCAAGGGTATGCAGCATGTACCAATTTTATACTATAATATGATTTCGGTAGGGAGCCTGATAGGTGATGGATGTTGTAGTTTATTTGGGGACAAAGATTGGATGCTTACGAAGGGTTCCAAACAGCAGGCTCGGGGAGACTTGTGTTGTGGCATGTACAGACTTAAGCCACTGAGTTGTACAGGCAGGCCACAGACATCGGATGGAGGCTCGAGGGGTATTCAAAAGGAGGTGGATCATCGGGAACTTATTGAGGATAGTCTTCGAAAAGTTTTGAGGGCTACGGATGATTCAGTTCGTCGAGACAAAGCCAAATGGGGATGAGTCAAAGATTGATGGTCAATCTGTCGCTCCCATGATTGTTGGTCGATCTCCAGGTGGGGGTTCCTCTAAGGATCCGATTTTGGCAATGGGTGGTTTATTAAAGCTTCACGGAGCAACATTGGTTTTAGTAGTTCAAAGCCAGGGAGGAGATCAAGATTTGTAACAAAATCAATCAGAGGCAGGTGCATCCCTATTCACACCGTTCAAGATGAGTTGTGGGTCATCGATGACGTGCATAGTGCATGATGTTCTACTAGAGGATGTATGTGTACGGGAAAGCTTCAATGTTGGAGATGAAGGTGGACAGGTTTAGGAGTTCGAATTTCGAGAGAATCGCACAATCCGTTTGGTTGGGCAAGCCAAGGGTGAAGAACCTCGACGGAATGGTAGCATGTTCCGGTGGAAGACAGAAGTCAGGGACATACAGCCGAGACTTAAGGTGAGGTTGGTCATCATGGACTTTGGTCTTGGTCGTGTTATCGATATTGACAGGATTCCAGTAGTGTAGGAGGTGCTACTCATGGCAGGTAATGTCAACATTACGATCGAGGAGCTGGAAACGAAGGAAGATGCAAAGCAACTTGGGAGATCGGAGATCAGTAGAATGGGGGAGCAAATATTATATCGTGGGATGACAGGCATGGAGTCTAGTTGAGGACCCATGGGGTTAATACCCTCTCATCATACTTGAGGAAGAGATTGTTGGACTCCAGTCTGGATTTGGTAACAACATATTTTTGGAATCCAAATCTAGTTAAATATTTGATTTGATTTGATTTGGATGTCCATGCTTGGTGTTGTACTATTGGTGTTAGATTCATATTTTAGCAAAATCCTATTATGATGTAAAATAGGATATTGATAAAATGTTAGGCATAATAGTATTCTTATTTTATTCTTATTTATGAAATCCTATTATGACCATAATATGATTTTCTCATCCTATATATGGGGTAAGGGTGGAGGCACAAAGCACAACACAAAGTAGAGATTCGGGTACTCGTCCACAAGAAAATCTAAGAGAAAGTCCGTGGTTTACTCTTAGGACTTCGCCATCCAAGATAGACGGAGGAAAAAGATCTAATCAAGGAGCCGTCAACTTTTGTTAGGGAGATTGCTACAGGTTGGTGAGTGATATCAATTGTAATCTTTTGTTTTTCTTCTTGAGAGTGGAAGGGGGTTGAACCTTTTAGGGCAATGGATTCAACATTAGTTTTTGTCAATCTTGCAATTTTTATCTAAGTTATAAAGGTTGGAATTTATCCAAGTGACGTAGTCACCGCCATATACTTGTCTTTATCTGTGCTTGGTATCCGTTAGACGGGGGTTGGATTGATCAGGTAGGTGGCAAATGCTTTCGCGAGCCCAATACCGCCGAACCTGGCGAGACCTCTAGTGCGTGTACATCACCCTCATGTACTCCTTCACCGGGACCAACTTGATTTGGACCATACGGCCAGAACCATTTCCAGCGAGATTTGGGTCCTACCGTCGGAGCTCATCTCCAAGGAACTATGTGCCCCCTGCCGCTGGAGTTCATCCGCCTCCTCTCTAGGAACTCCATCCCCCGCTGAGAAAGAATCGAGTCGCTCGATACGGTTGCCACAGATACCTTACCTTTAGAGCAAGATCGGAGACGGAAGACGATGGACTCACCTCTAGATTTATTTATTCTAAACACATCGGGAGACAAGGCTGGACATGGGTTAAAGCTGGACCTGGTATCAAGAGATGTCATTGGACAAAAAAATTATGGACACAACAAATTTAAAATTATTTTATTAAATTTGATTAAAAATTATTTTCTAAAAAAATTTACCAACCAGAATTTCTAACTTTCGTTTCTAAAATTATTTTTTCAGATGAAAGTAACCAAATGCAAAATCAGAATTTTATATTCAGAAAACAACTTTATAACTTACTTTCAGAAAACTGTTTTCAGAAACAAATTTTACAAAACATATCCAAACGGGCCCTGACTCTCTCTTTCTCTCTAAATCTCATCTTTCTTCTTCTTTATGTTTGCCCCCCTTCCCCCATCCACAGAGGAGAACCATGACTATAACCACCCTGAGCACAACCACCAGCTACGTCCTCCCCGCCGACGTATCGGAGCCACTATCGTGCTTATTAAATTTAGAGATAAGATAGACGCTCGTCGATCTTCATCGACCGAGGCCCTCATTCTTTAATACTATGATATACAGAGCTCCCATATGCGACTATTTACGTAGTCGCAGACCTCGCCCTCTCAAAACTACCACTATTGCCGTCACCGAACGCTCTACTACTGCCTTCTCGATAGAAAATGTTGTCACCTCATCTCTGTCGAAGTCATGAGTCATCCATCATTGACATTGCTGCCTTCTTCTCATAAAGTTTCCTAAATGTCTGCCATATACCTTCGTACCAATCTTACCGGCTACCGTGAGCCAACCCCCGACTATGTCGAGATGACTGCAATAAGAGCATCATGTCCACCCTTCTTCCTCACTACTCGCTCTTCAAGCGTGAGCTTCCTATCCGAGTAATCTACCATCAGCTTTGATCCCCAGTTGAAGTAGAGTCTCTCATCCGCTTCTCATCACCAAAAAACTGAATGCTACAAGTAAGAATTATGATATAAGTATTTCTATTAAAAACAATCGACTAATTACAAGTGATAAGTGTAAATAGTTTAAAACTTATATTTAATATATATGAATAATAGGTTAAAACATGTAATTATTTTGAAGAAAATATGTCTATTGATAAAAACAAGTGATAAGTAATAAGTGTAAATAGTTTGAAACCTATGGTTAATATATATGAATAATATGTTAAAACATGTAATTATTTAGAAGAAAATATGTCTATTGATAAAAATACTACTTAATTTATATATATACTATATTTTATTACAGAGAGTTATATGTAACTAAAGTAAAAATTGTGTATGATAATCCGTATTATGTTGGTTACGCTCTTGACTTACCTAAAGACTTGGTATATCACTTCGATCGAACCCTTAACCTCAGCAAAATTCGGTAATTATATATCATGCTTGTTTGTACTATTTGTTTACTTAATTGAGTATGATATTATAGTTCGGTTAGGAAGCATTAGTTATTGATTCATTGATTGTTGCTTGATTCATATTGTTGTTATTATTACTTGCTTATGCTTCTGGACACGTGATTGGTTTTAGGACACAATTTATTACATCTATAGTAGCTATAAGTTATTACTCAGTTACTTGTTATAGTGCGAGATCCTGATCCATCGACTTGACTAGCTTTAGATAAAATCATGAGACATAGAGAACGATTATAAACGTTTGAACATCTATTACTATACTTTTCTTTTTGTAAACTAGTATCCTCCAAGAAAAGGGTTACTTGCTTTTGTAACCTAGTGTCCTCGAAGGATAGGGTTCTTTGTTCACCTTGAGGGCCCCATGTTCGAGTTTAATTGTTAGCCGTCGATTCACTAGGAGATATGGTAGTTGTATTATGTTCCTTCGACAGTTCACATATGCATAGTTGTTCTCACTTGCATATGACAGTTAGTATAGTTTCACCCTTGGTACATTTTCCTGTTAGATATATCATGTCTTCTATTTCTTTCAATGTTATATTTATTACACTTGGCATGTTTATTATATATCTTGCTATGTCCCTCAAGGACCTTGTTTGCTTCCATGTTAACCGATTTGATATTGTGGTTCTCCACTCACGGGATTGTTCGTGATCAACTCTCCAGTTGTATAGCTTAGTTTTATATGCCCACTGTTCTTTTTTGGTCTATTGGAACATATATGCTATTGCCTAGAAACCATAAAACATATTGTTTATTCTTGTATTTATTCGTTATGTGGGTTGAGATATGCTAATAATGATAAAGACTTGTAGATAGCTAGAATACCATATTTTGGGCAGCGTATACGTATTCAATTAGAATGGAATTCACGTAATATGTAGTTGATCATTGCCATGTATTCTACTCCTACATATAATGGGACTGCAATATAACAATAAGTATTAAATAAGCAAGAAGCATGTAATGTACAAAATAGTGAGATACACAGTCAATAATGGCAAAGTATGCTGTCAAAAGAATTGGCAGAGATATGGCGGAGATCCGACTATAAATTTGTCAAATCGAAAGTGGTATAACAAATAGAAACTGAACAAATGTTACCGGATGCTAAAATAAATATCGCCAATGAGTCTGAAATTGTTGAGATACAAGAAAAGACTACCCATAAGTCCAATTTGGACACATAACAAAAATAAGTAGCTTCGGATTAAAACGAGGTCCACATGTAAGCTGGCAAATTACTAATAGGTCAACCTAGGCTGATTTTGGTCGCCCTCCAAAGGGTTAAGTTATATATCAAAAAAAGTCTAAACGATTATATGGTCTTAACTATACTTCCAGAATTAGAACCGAGGAGCCAAACACAAAAATGCTTGTAAAATCGGATCGTAGATCCCGCGATACGGCGATCTGGTTGACTATCTCAGAATCAGACGAAACATGGGTCACTGGACCGGTCAGAATCTATAAGTCCATCGGTGCAAGTTTCGTCGAGACACGACAAGTGTACACAAGCTAATTACAAAAATTAAATTTTTTATACATGTGAAATTTGTCAAGCGCACGTGACCAATTTGAATTCCGTCGAGTCCAACATTCTGGAGAAAATAGTACACATCTCTTGTTGCATGTGGTTCGAGTCGAGGTGGTCTCGTTTGTCAGGAAGACCCTCGACCAATAGTTTTTAACTTTTATAATAACAATTTTTAAGTTTTCCGAACACAAATTTAACTATTGTAATTTCCAAATTAATCCTTTAATTTATATAGATTTGAAGAGGGTTAGATCGACTACATACTTGAGGAATCAGATTGCACGATTTGATCAAGCGAGGGGCTTGGAATCGACCTTGCAAAGTAGGGTGCCCTATTATCGGGATCGACCTGTGCACGAAGTCTATTTTGTCGTACAGTGATAGCAGCAGTACGGAGCTTCGTACAAAGGGTGTAGGCATCGTAGTTGGCCATAACTACTTATTTTGGGTCCAGTTAGAGGCAGTAGAACTTCATTCATCGACGATAAATGGTTGACATGGGAGACATCGATGGAGTTATTGAAGTGATACAGCTCACAGGAATTGTGAATTAAAGTTTTGGCTTGATTGATATAATAGGGGAACAATATTTTAGATAAATAAGATTGTTCCAATCTACATCCTAGATAGCTTAGGATATAATTGAATTATATTAGGCTATTTTTTTGTTTGAAACTTGGATATCGAATTTAAATCCCGGTTTTCCTTCAATTGTACATATCTTGAGTTTTTGGCTTGGGTTGAATATTAAGAAGGTGAACAATAGTAAAGCTATTGTTCCCGAATAGGTTTTACTTTTCTTTTCATTTTTTTTTCATTTTCCTTTCCTTTTTTTCATTTCATTTCTTTTTCTTTTTCCTTTGCTTATCTTTTTCAATTTCTTTTTCCTTTTATCATTCATAATTTCTTTATTTTTTATTTAGTGTCGGGTGTTGTTGTCGGGTGTTGTCATTTGCTTTATTCTTGTCACGACCCGCACCCGGAAGTTCGGGCATGAATACATGAAAACACATCAAGCCTATGCCGTAGAGTTAACGGTAGTACGCTGTCTGATCCTCAAGTATATTCAAATCCAATCAATAATATAAGTCATGATAATAAGATTCAAACTCAAAAACCAGTACTAACTAGTAGATATGAAAATGGAAAGACATGTCCACAGAGAGTCCTATACAGAAAGTCAGATACAAGAATCCTTAAAATATAGTACATCTCAAAAAGTTCAGACAACATAATCTAATCAGCAGAAATTAAATGCTAATCTAAAACTAAGCAACATCCAGTGGTAAGCTTGCTACAACATCCTCTGCATCCTTAGATGAACCATGATCAGCCTCAGGTGTGCCATTATAAGTGGGACACCAGTTCTTTAAGCCATCGCCAAAAAATGTGGTTATCCAGTTAGGATGGAAGCAAGTACAATACATGATCTACTATTCATAACATAATAGAAACTATATAATAAGAAATAGAATATGAGGTACATGAATATATAAACTGTAAACATGGTAGGACAAGTATGTTAGACACGTAAAATAAGATAATTATGGCAGGAGTAATCATAGCATGTGAAAAAATCAATATGAATGCAAAAGTCATAAATATACTAAGTGTGTTTGAAATACCACGTTCTATATGGATCGGGATGAGGGATCTACTTGCTTTGGCTAAATCATACATATCGTGTATCATTTAGCTATCAACAGGGAAGAGGGAATACGGGTTTTAATCATATATGTACTAAGGTATTCGCGTCAAACTAGTAATCATGGATTCAAAGCACAACACAGAAACACGAACATGAAACAGTATTATCATGTAAACACGATAAACAAGAAAACATGGTAATCATAAAATAGAATCCATAAACACTAATCTCGTGTGATAAATATGACAATAATCATGGAATGCATATCTAAATCATAAAATATAGTAACTATCAGGAAGTAAAAATAATAATTGTAAGTACTTGTCTCGGATATCTGAAGTCGACGTGCATGACATGAACGTGTCGACACGAAAAGTATCAAAGTCTTAGGTCCAAAATATAATAATAATCCCCAAGATAGCATCGTCACAATTATAATCATCAAAGATCATAACGTTCAATAATAGCCCAAGATCGATCCATCGTCTAATAGTAGATAGAATAGTCCAAAGGTTGTCGATAGGTTCATGGAGATTTAGCCAAGTCACAAAAATTTGAAACACACGATTAGATTACGATTAAGATGATAATCAAAGGAACAATGCACGATTAGAACCTAGGACTATTTTGGAAATATATATGTGTGTGTGTGTGTGTGTGTGTGCGTGTGTGTGTGTGTGTGTATTTTGGAAACTATATTTTAATAGTCGAACTATTTTGAAATAATAACTTAAAAATGCAGAAAATCATTTCTTGAGATAATCCTTTAATTTGGAAAATACTATTTTAGGTTAAAAATATATATTTATTATATAAATACTATAATAATATTTGTGTTATAAGATAAATTTTTGAAACGAAAATAGACCCAAGCCCAGTATAGTATACTTTGATCCACAAAATTTTAGGATTTTATTTACTATAAATATAATAAATAATAGCATACATACTAAAAATAAAGATAATAGTATACAAATACCTATAGACATATACATATATATCAATCTTTATTTATATTATACTAATAGTCTTTATATATATAATTACACACACACACACTATATATATATATATATATATATATATATATATATATAAATACTTTAGAGAAACTCCGGATTTTATTGATGTATCATGTGCAAAATGCCGAAGCCTATACAAGAAAGCGCGTCCTGTGCGAAAAACAACAAAAGAGGCCAGATGCGAAGAAAAAACTGTGCTCTAGCCCGACCCGAGACTAGGATAGCGCCGTCCTGAAGAAGTCCATGGCGTGAGAGCAACGCTTGCTGATTTTGAGAGTTTGTCGGATGGTTTCCCTGATCAGTTGGTTGTGGTTGCATTGGTGTCCTTCGTACCTGAATTTATTCTAATTTTTTCAAAGGATCGAAATGCCGGCAGCTGCGACGATCTGGTGCCCGTACGAGTCGCCCCAGCATGCGAGGAGATCGTTGAAGCCCCCGAATGGGAGCGCGGACCGACAGCGACGAGAGAGGTTAATCCATAGAAGGGAGGCGAGGTCGCCGGTGAGGAGGACGTGCTTGGCAGTTTTTGATTGGTGAGAAGTGCAGCAGTAGAATTTCGACGCCAGGTTGAAGCCGATGGATGTGAAGGAATCATCAGTAGGGAGCTTCTTGTGGTGAGCTTTCGAGATTAGAATTGACCATCTACTAGGGATGCAAGACTGCCAGAAAGGGGCGAGAGTGGGGGATGGCACTCCGCTGGCTCTGGCCACCTTCCTAGCCGAGGCCAGCGAGAAAGTGCCGTCTGACCTAGGGGACCACCTCCAGGCATCGAGGTGGTCAACGATCCGTACGTCCGCGATGTCAAAACGGTTCACAGTACCCTGACCCAGCCAATCAGTAACCCTGTCCCATCGCCATCCGGACTCGGTATTCCATAAGTCGCGAATCGAGCAATTCAGAGGGGGAATTTGAAGTTGGGTGGAGGAGAGCCTCTCTAAGACACCCCTCGTTGTACGGCGACTAGCTGCCATTCCCGAGCTATAAGTAGATAAGAGGTTCAGCGAGATGTCGACTGATGAGGATGCGTTGCCAGGATGCGGAAGATTTGTTGTTCGCGACCGCCGTCGTAGGGTAGGAATATCGAAAGTATCTGGCCGGCATGAATCTGGTCCAAATCGAGTGATCCGTACGGAGCTTCCACCATAGCTTCATAGAGCAGGCACCCACTATATTCGTAAGCCTACCGAAGCCTAACCCCCCCTCATTCGTAGGTTTGGCCATGGTGGCCCAGCTGGCCCAGTGGTGCTTGTCCTTCCCGTCATTGTGACCCATAAAAAGTCAGAGAAGATGGATTCTAAAGTGGATAACACCTTCTTTGGTGGGGAGCACACCGCCAGGATGTAGATGGGGATGGAGGGTAGGACATGCTTGATTAGAATCATTTTTTTTGCTAGAAGAGAGGGTTGCGTTATGCCAACCCTCGATCTTTTTCTGATTTTGCTCACTAGGCCTGTGTAAATGCCCGAATTCGCTTTCCCGTACACAAGTGGCACCCCAAGTATGAGAATGGCAGGTATGCCATGGAGAGCGATATAAGGTTGGAGAGCGTGGCCGAGTGAGTTCTGTCCGGTTTGTGGTGGGTGTAGATGACGCTTTTGTTAGTGTTAACTCGCTGGCCCGAGCATCTGGTGTATTTCTCAAGCATACGGTGGACCACTTCCACCGAGCTGATGTCGTCTGATAAGAAAATAAGGATGTCATCCACGTAGGCCAAGTGAGTGATGAGGGGGCATCCTTTGGTGGTATGGAAGTGGTTGAATCTGGGGGTGTTAGCCATGTTGTTGAGGTTTCTGCTGAGCGCTTCGGCGGCTATAATAAAAATGGTGGAGGAGAGCGGGTTACCATGTCTGACCCCCCGGCTGGATTTGAAGAAGCCGTCAGCTTGCCCGTTGATGACGGTGGAGAAGCAGGAGTTGTTTATGGATCTGAAGATGATGTCTATCCAACTTTCGAAGAACCCGAAGGCCCTAAAGACCCAGATCATGAACTGCCAGTTAAGACGGTCATACGCCTTCTCCATATCGAGTTTGATGGCGATGTTCCCTCCCCTGGATGGGAATTTCATGCAAGTTATCATCTCCTGTGCAAGAAGGATATTGTCAGAGATGTTCCGGCCCGAGAAAAATTTGCTTTGCTCGTCAGAGATGATCTTTGGGAGGAGATTGGCCATACGGATGGCGATAATCTTGGAGATTATTTTATTGGTGAAGGTACATAAGCTGATGGGACGGATGTCTTTGAATATCTTCGGGTTGTCTTTCTTGGGTATGAGGATGTGGTTAGCACGGGAGATGGCATTGGGGTAATTCGTCCCTTGAAATAAGGCGATCGAGGCCTCATGGAAGTCGGGTTCAATGATGTTTCAGCAAGTTAGAAAGAAGACGTCGAAGAAACCATTGGGGCCAGGGCGCTGTGTTCATCGAGGGTCTACACTGCAAACTTAACTTCCTCCGCAGAGGGCAGGGTCGGCAATAGTTCGTTCTCTCTCCCGGTGACCATATTGGGAACCTTGGCCAGGAATTCCTCGTCCTTGACGATGACTTCCTTAGAGAATAATTTAGTGTAGAACTCAACGGCGGCCTCCTGAATACTCCTCTAGTCTTTGAGTAAGATGCCATTTTCGTCGGCAATTTGGTGTATGTTAAGCTGTTGTCTGCGACTTTTGACACATGAGTGGAAGAATCCGGAGTTCCTGTCCCTTTCGGCATCCCAGGTGAGTCTAACTTTCTGCTTCCAAAACTCAGTCTTGACCTTCAACCGCGATTTGAGGAGGGCCCTGGTGACGTTGAGCGTGGCCCAATTCTCCGGTGAACTGTTCGACACGTACCGTTGTTCGGCACGGGTGACGTCATCTTTCGTCGTCCGAATCTCCTAGAAGATGTTGCCGAACGCGCTTCTGCTTCATGTCGAAAGTGCTCCCCGAGTAGCTTTGAGTTTGGCTGCCACTCGAACGAAGGGGTCTAGGTTACTTGCAGAGCTCCAGACGGAGGCTACTACGCTGCAGAATTAGGGGTGATGAGTCCAGAAGTTCAGGAATCGGAAGGGTTCTTGGATAAGGTTGGAGTTGTTGCTAATCTCGATAAGGAGGGAGGGAGTGGCCAGATTCAGTGTAGTTTAGGTGGGTGAGGTTGGATATGAGACCCATGTCGGACCAGCGGTTGTCGACCAGCGTACGATCAAGCCGGGAGTACTGTCTACAGGCGCATTCCTGCATGTTGTACCAAGTGAAAGCGTTCCCGGAGAAGGGGAGAGGGGATAAGTGGTTGTTGAAGATGAAGGTGTTGAAGTCATACATAGTTTGTTGGGGAGGCGGCCTACCCTCGGACTTTTTCTCCCTACTCGACAGTGCATTGAAGTCGTGGATGCAGAGCCACGGGAGGTTGTTGTGTGAGATGTGGGTGTCCGACAGCGTATCCCAGAGCAGCTTATGCTCGGCAACGTCGCAGCTGCCGTAGACGACGGAGAGGAGGGTTCAAGATCGATAGGTGGGGTGTTCTATCCAGCAGGTGAGCGCATATCTTGAATCACGAACGGTGCCAAAAATGCATCCGGCGGCGAAGAGGATCCAGATGTCGTTACGACCGACTACCGCGGTCGGGAAACCGAGCTGTAGCTGGATGGATGTGAGTTTTTGTGAGGAATTTTTGGTTCAATGATGATCAAGATGTCTGATCTGTGGATTTTCTTGATGCTGAGTAATCTGCTCAATGTGGGTTTATTGGGCAGCCCTCGAACATTCCAGGAGAGGATGTTAAGCATTGGGTTGGTTGCGAGGGGAGGGGAGCTTGTTCAGCTTAGCGGCCGACCTCGTGGTCATGTGCTTAGGCTCATAAACTTTTTTTTATGGGCGTGAGGGGATTTGGAGGCTCTCGTAACCGCCCCCTCGGACGGTCGAGTCGCTCTAGGATCTAAAACTTCCAACTGGGTAGCATCGGCTCTGTCAACATCAGACAATATGCAAAGGGGGTTGTTGGGGTCAAGTAAGCCGGAGATGAGGGGGGAGTCCGCTATGCTGGCGAAGGCCGGATGGAGGACCAGGGCCAGCTGGTCCTTCTCTCCTCCGGCTTGTGTGGGGATGGCGGGAGGGGATTCTGTGTCTATCTGCTCGTGCTCGGCTAGAGTGTCCGCTCCGAGATGAGGGCTTTCTAGGATGTCGACTAGGGGGTAGTGGTGAGGATGCCGAATCTGTTGTTGAAGAGGATAGCCGGGTGCTTGTGTAGAGGGATGTCTTTGTTTGAAGGGGGTGGGAGCGGGGGCTGGGGGTGCCGTCACTGTCTTCGAAGTGGGAATGTGAGTTTGGTAGGGGGAGAATCGGAGCCGAAGGTGTGGTAACGAATTCCTTTTTGGATTGCGCCTTATGGGACTTGAGCTCCGGGTGAGCTCTGAAGCAAAGCCAAGTGGAGTGGCCCCAGATCTGACAGTGTTTGCAAATGATAATGTTATTATCGTACACCAACGACTGGGTGTGCGTCTTGCTTCCTAGTTCGATCTCGATTTGGGTGGGGGGTTTTGTGGCCAGGTCAAGTTCTACGTAAATCTTGGCAAAGTTCCTTTTGGAGAGATTACGAGTTTCCTCAGTGATGGCCACTAACGACCCGAAGGAGCTAGTGATTCTCTTAAGCACGGCGGGGGCGAAGCAGACTAGGGGGAGGTTGGGAAGCGTGATCCATGTCAAGATGATAGTTGAGTCGACCTTGGGGTTGAAACTTGGTGTTCATTTGACGATCTTAACGTTGTGAGCGTCGGGGTTGGAGGTAAGATGGAGGAGGATGTGCTTAGGGTCCATCGGGGTGACCTTGTAAGCAGATACTAGGCCCCATCCGGCAATAGTTTCTTGAACTTTGGTGATCTTTGGGCATCCCGAGGAGAATTTCAGAATCAGTGTTTTCGCAAAAGTGGCTGCTAAGGATAAAATCTCTTGGGCAGAGAAGGGTACTCGAATGGGTTTGCCTTCGGGGAGGGGTCTGGATTTCGATGTCCGGGAGCTCCGGGGTCTCGATCGGGGGGATATGAGCCCTGCGGTCAGGACACAGCTCATCTGCATATGACGGAGCCTTGGAAGGATTCAATGCGCTGGCTGGGGGGAGGTTGTGGGTGTATGGTCGCCGCACTCGGGAGCATGCACCCCGGAGGAGACCCGACTGTGGGTGCATAGAGGGGAGCACGCCGTGGGGGGTGCTAAATGTTCGATGCCTTTTTGGCCGACGGGGGCAGCAAGCGACAGGGATGGCACAAGGGATCCGGGGGGGACGCATAGCTAGCCAGGGGCGTGGCATACGCCAGCAAGCCCGGAGGAGCGGGCGCATAGCCTCCCACACGAGGGCCTGTAGGTGCATGAAAGTTGGCCGCTGGCATGGGCGCATAGGAGTTGAATCTAGGGGCTAGGAGGGGTGCATAGCCCTTCGTGAGGGTGCCAGTGGGCACATGAGTCACTGTGGAGGGAGTGGGCGCATAAGCACGAACATTCCTGGAAGCATGTGAGATCTCCCCTCTCCCCAAGTGGGGGTGAGGAAATTTTAATCCCAAGAGCGAGAAAATGTTGTTCCGGATGTCACGACCCGCACCCGCTTTTCGGATACGAGATATGTCCAAGCCAGCCTACGCCGCAGAGTCGGCGATAGAACTCTGTCAAGCCCACAAAAAAATAAATACTCAAAAATAAACATTTGCTGCTCATTCACATTTCTATATTTATTATAACATTTATAATTAAAGAAAAATACAAGATTTTACAGTAAATGAAATTGATACATCTGCTATCTATTTCTAGGTTGTCTTCAGCATACCCAATTCTTCCCCAGTGCTAAGAGTGATCGCGGCTAAACCTGTAAAATATTGGTTATCCAGTCAGGATTGGAATAAGTACACAAACCGACAGCAATGCAAAAACACAATAGAATCGACAAGACATGAAAATAACATATGGAATATGAAAGCTAGTAAGAAACAGATGTCATAGCACGATAGAGAAGTAAACAAGGAAAAGCTAATAAAAGACATCTATCTAGGTGGTGTGAAATATCTGTTACAACATGTGAACGGCTAGAGGGTAAATACGGCTCACTGCACGTGTCGTGTGCAGCTGCTATCGTTCAAGAATAGACTCATGGGATAGTTCTGGGTAGTTCACATGTTTACTAAGATATTTCCCCTCCCGAATACTCCGTGTGACGAGCGTGTCAACAAGCAGCAAGATATATGTAAAGACATGAAATAAAAAGACTACTATGAATCGGAAAGCAATCAGAAAGTGCACTTGCCTGAGGTCCTTAGCTGGAGGAACCAAGAACACTATACCACTCAATGAGCCACAATCAGTCAACACATGTAGAAGTCTCCGTATGCTGAAATAAACATTACCATCATTCTCAGAATAGTCAAATTAGCTAGGATTGCCTGTCCTTAAGTCCAATTCTGGACACAAGGGCAAAACGGTAATTTCGGGCAAAAACGATGTCCGCCGTTGGACCCGCTTTGCACCAAAAAGCGTGCCAGAGTCAACGGTTTCTAAAATCGTCAAACTACATGTCTACGGATTCAGTTTTCGGATACGAACCCAACCGTATGTCTAGAGTTGGATTCCGGCGGGCTGTGCACAAAATCTCCCGTTGAGTGGAACCGTGGGGCCCACAAAACGGCGTCGGATTCAACTGTCTCAGAATTGGACCAAACTTGGCATACATGACTAGAAAAATGATACGGTCCTGTTGGCGCAAGTTTCATCTCGATCTGACGAGCGTGCACGAAGTAATTGAGAAATTTGCAAAGTGCACGATACGGTGAATTTTGACGGATACGCATCAAATTCGTCGCGCACACGCGACCAATTTGAATTCCGTCAATGCCCACACGACCATAAAGCCGTTACGCAGCTTTCGATCCTTACGGTGCGCGACCACGTCGCCCGAAATGGCGGGACGCACGTCGTGTGGATGAATTTCTAATTTTTGAAAACTATTTTTAAACATGTTTTTCTCGAACTTTGAAAACTGATTGCTTTGCACATAGTTGGTAAAATTCGAAACTACAAACTAGGTTATAAAGCACTACATATTGTCTTCTAGTGTGTCTAATTTGATTTTTGATACTATCGATGAATCGACCGGAATGGATCTCCCAACTAGGGCACTTGGACTGGTTTGAGACTGATTTCAATACTGTTTCTTGTCGACTTTGCGTCGAAATCTCGGACAGGTTGTCCTACTATTCTCGGAACCATTTACTGGGATTAGATGGGGTATAGGTTGACTACTCATAGGAGTTGACAGATCGATATTCAATCGAGTATTCGTCGAGAAACATAGGATGGAAAGTGGGTACCTGTTGTTCGAGCAATAGTAGAGCAAGACTCTGTTTTGCTCTGTTTTGTGCGCTTTTGTCGCCGTGGTCGGCCGAAGATGCTCCGACGGTGGCACGCAGGTGGCCGAGGGGTTGCTGGGGACGCACGTGGGATGGCTCATAGTGGGGCGTGCAGCTCTTGTCGTTGCCACTGCGCTCACGCGCAGCTATGGCTGCCCCGCGGCTACTGCTCGGTTTGTTGCTGTTGTGGCTGAGTACGCACGCCTGGCCGGCGGCTGTGGCCGCGCACGGCGGCGGGTGGGTCGCCCAGAGGTGGGGAGTATCCCTGGGTATTCACGAGCTCGAGTGATTTGAGTTCCCTCGAGTTCTTCCTCGTCGAACTCCCTTTTGTATCCTCCCTTCTCTATTTCCCATCGAATTTCTCTCAGGATTAGGCTTGGGTATACACGAGATTAGGTTTTGATATGGAGGAGAATCTAATGTAGATTATACTGCACCAGATTTGCTTTGATTTGGTTGATCTTTATTCAAGATTTAAGCTTGAGAATTCTCCAAAAATCCCTTCCATTGCCGCGTGGGAACAGAGTTCAGGCTCGGGTTTGGGTTTTAACATGCGGTATCCCGCCTTTCTATTGCTATACGTATATATAGTTGCGGGTGAGGGAGTAAAGGCTGTGCTGTGGTTGATTTTGAGAAGTGTCGGGTTTGGCCTTTTTTTGGGGGTCGAGTACTTGCCTCCTTCTTTCTTTCTTTTTCCTTTTTTTATTCCTTTTTTTTTCTTTATTTACTAATTAAGTATAAAATCAAATCCCTTTTTAAATAAATACTTAAAGCATATCTATATCTGAAATGATATCTAAAATTTATCTAAATAAATATTTAATGCGTATTTAGCAATGTATATATATATAACATCTATTTAATTCTTTAATAAACTCAAAATAACAAAACAAGCATATAATTTATGAATCTATAAAAATATTTCTAACTCCTATATAGCATACGCACATCTAGAATAATCATTCTTACGAAAATGTTATCACATACGAAAATAAAATATCAATTTCTTTTTTTAGAAAAGAATATATTATATATAACACTCATAAAACAATACTTATTTTACCACAAAATAAACGCCCTAGTTATATTTACACAATAATTATCCACACGGACATCTTTAGATGCACTACATGACTACATGGGCTCGGGCTTAGTTCGTGTCAGGTCCGGGCAAGAATGGTACAACCGGGCCTCCTAAGTCGTAATATTAATAAATAATTAACTATTTATAGTGGTCAAGTCGCAACTTAGCCTGGTTTTTCTAGTTAGGACATCACTATGGCCGGCCTTCCCCTACCATGGCTAAACATTGGTCAAGGCACGCCATTGCACTATCCGTGCCACGATTCCTAGTCGCCTTGTACTCCCAATTTAATCATGATTAAAAAAAACATCTACCGTAATAATTAACTAAATAATCATCTAAAATCACCATTTAAATAAAATAAATAAAATAAAAAAAATATTTCAAAATTTCAGGGAAGGGGAGCTACAAATCTGCCCACCTTAAAAATAATTTCGTCCTCGAAATTCTAACTCGTAAACATGCCAAAATTCCAACATAAAAATAATAAATAAAAAAATAAATAAATCCACTATTACCACAATATCCTCGAATTTTAATTTCTTAAAAATATTTATATCCTCCTCCTAGCCATTTCGTAACTACGAATCATCGAGGACTTCTACCCACCTTTGGTCACACTACTCCTCAAACTAAAATCCCATAATCTTCTAACTTGTTGCTAACAATCCTACCAACAATTATCTAGGCATATGGTTTCTAAAATCCTCTCGTATCTATCAAGCAACTCAAAATTTAACAAGCAACCAATTTTGTCACCCTCATTTCCAGTATTTCCCGTATTTCGTATTTATACTCGTATCTGGATTTTGACATATATTTTTATTTTTCTCAGCTTGTGGGATTTTGGTATTTCCCGTATTTTGGGTTTTGGCATGGCTCGGTTTTATTGGGTGGGTTCGGTTTGGTTTGGTTTATGTGATGGATCACCTTAGCCTATGCTACTCCTCATCCCCCCCACAACTCCTCCTCTTTATATCTCCACCTACCACTCTCTCTCCTCATAAACACCATTAATTTCTTTCTTATTCTTCTTCTTCTCCTTCCTCAACACAACTCTCCTAACCCTAGGCAAGTGCATCTTGCCACTACATGAGGACCCTCTTTTTTTTGTCCATTTGCTAGTTTACGACATGGAGATCAACATTAGTTCTTGGGTTTTTATGATTTGGAGTCTCTGTTGATGTATATCTAAGTTATTACTATTTTTGGATTTTACATGTTTTGATCCATTTTGGTTGGCTTTCTTTGAGTTCTGATGTTTCCATGTGGAAGAGCTTTCAGTTTCACCCAAGATGGAGCCTTGGAAATCCGGATTTGGAGTTCGGATGGCCAAGTTATGAACTGGTGAAGCTTTGGGCTCTTCCTTGGTGTTCTTGCTGTTTGGAGAAGACAGTGAGCAGTGTGCAGAGCTGTTTAGCTTACACACACTGAGCTACGCACGCTCTTTAGTGCTGCGTACGCAGACTTGAGTACACTTCCTGTTGGAAGCGTGTCTCCTTGCAGCTGCTTCCTGTAGCGTGCGTGACTTTCACGTATGCTGCTTCCTTGAGCGTGCGTGACTTTCACGCAGCTGCTCCCTGTAGCGTGCGTGACTTTCACGTATGCTGCTTCCTTGAGCGTGCGTGACTTTTACGCAGCTGCTCCTGTAGCGTGCGTGACTTTCACGTATGCTGCTTCCTTGAGCGTGCGTGACTTTCACATATACTGCTTCCTTGAGCGTGCGTGACTTTCACGTATGCTGCTTCCTTGAGTGTGCGTGACTTTCACGTATACTGCTCCCTGTAGCGTGCGTGACTTTCACACACTGCTTCCTTGAGCGTACGTGACTTTCACGTATACTGCTTCCTTGAGTGTGCGTAACTTTCACGTATACTGCTCCCTGTAGCGTGCGTGACTTTCACACACTGCTCCCATGAGCGTGCGTGACTTTCACGTATACTGCTTCCTTGAGCGTGCGTGACTTTCACGTATACTGCTTCCTTGAGCGTGCGTGATTTCATGTATACTGCTCCTTGAGCGTGCGTGACTTTTCACGCAGCTGCTCCCTGTAGCGTGCGTGACTTTTCACGTACGCAGCTCTTTCAGCGTACGTGACTTTTCGTACGCTGCCCCCTTGACCCTTGCTTAACCCATTGGCTCTTGGAGTTTTGGTTTTATTTCTTTAAGCTTGGCTCTTCTATAGCCCTTGATTTTACTTAATATGTTTGGAATGACTATTGTACATGGCATGATATGATAAGGAACTAGCATAATACGACAGTGACCCATGGTGGTGCACTCCTGACATGACCAACCTGACATGATAGTGGCCCGTCGTGGCGCACTCCTGACAAGTACCTTGACATGATTTATCTTGATAATTTAACTTGACCTGCCTTGACACCGTGGGTGGTTCTTCTTGCTTGCTTGTTAAATCTACTTGCCTTGTCTTGCATCATGTCTAGGATGGGACTCCTGAGTACCACGGTCAGGAGTACCTACTAAAATGGATTAAGGTTAATAACTAGAATAACTCAGTAGTCATGAAGAGATGACACAGCTACAGGCAATCCCGTTACCTGGGCGCTCTTGGGATCTGTAGCCTGTCGTCGAGTAGGGCATATTTCCAGCGCACCGTCGAGTGTTGCACCCTCTAAGTCACCTAAGGGTACATTTGTCTCCTGGACGATGTACCCACCTGAATTCAACCCTAATCTTTCGTCCTTGGTAACCTGGATGGTCTGCAGGGCTTGTGGCTGTGGAACAATCTCACTGCATCTTGTTAGTAATTAGGCCTGTGATAACCCTAGTTAGTTAAAGTAGTAAGCCGTAGTATCTACTTGGCCGTGATTGATTGAATGAGGTATAACCAGTCTAGTTATGTCTTGATCCCATGCAAGATTGCTTTCTGTCTTGATTACTTACATTACTTATCTTGCCGATAAATGGTGGGAAACCAAGCTCTGTTCAGATGAAGGGTTACAACCCCGGTCCTTGTTTGGTTTACGGGTTGTAACCTGGCTATCGGAATAGTTCCATGGTTATCTCGTCGTATATCATCCTGACATGTTTTTGTAATTTTAGTTTTAATATTAGATTTTCTGTACTGATTGCTGGCTTTTGTTCTTATTTCGTGGCCCCCTTGTGGCACTTGCTCTTTCTGGGGTTGACCCAGCTGGTTTTGTGTGGCCAGATTTCGGAGCAGCTCCCGAGGATCTACCAAGCTTCCAGCCCAATGGTGGCGACTAGAAGGAACCCGGGCTACGAGTGGGTTTTCTATTTTGTTTCGCTCACTCTATTGTAAAGTATTCTTTTGAGGCATTTAGCCGACGAGCACCTATTAGCTCGAAGCACTTTTACTTACTGTCTGCCTACGGGCTGTAAACATGATTGACAAATCCTAGGGTTAATCATGTATGACTAAACTCTTGCTAGTCCTAACATTTTGTAACGACTAGCTTCATGATCAGCTGAATATGTAATATTTGGGACGTCTTATTATTGTATATTTAATGATCATACATCTTGCGACCTTACTTACTTGTGGTGATTGAGACACTAGGCTTGTTCATAACCATAAGAGACTGTTGGCTTGTAGAAAACCCTTACATATCTAGATAGCCGTGACCGTATATCGAGGTGGTTTCCATTTCAATATACGTAGCTGGCTATGTCTGCCCCCGCTCTCCAGTATTCTGGTTCTGGGGCGTGACATGGTTTAAGTGGTGGCCCATGCAGGTCTTGTAAATCAAGATGTGTGGGGGTTTACCAGATAGATGTCTCAATCAGTACTCGTCCTTGATCTCTGTTCGTATCCTCTGAATCCCTGGATTCTTGTCCTGATCCTGTGCTTATATCATCGATCTGTCTTGGTCCTTTCCTTATTGATCCCTGTGTCGTCTTCTTCAGCGGCACTGTACCTGGTTCTACCGATCGACGAGGTAGAGCACATCCCGTGGATCAGCAGCAACCCGGAGATCAAGCCCAGCATTCCGGGGCAGCCTCTAGAGTTGTACCTATTGGAGGAGAGTCACCAGTTCGGCCCATCCAGCCCGCGGAGCCAGATGATGGTACCTTAGTAGGCCTCGTTAGAACCTTGATAGCTTCCCGGGATCGTCGCAGCGACGCCCTGTACCAGACAGTTCAAGATGCTTTGACCAGAGGCGGACATCCAGGGAACCAGGCAGCAAATAGCTTCAAGCGATTGAACCCTTCTTTCTTCGACGGCAGCGAGGATGCGATTGCCGCGGATGCATGGCTTCAGGATACCGAGGTGATTCTATAAGCAGCCAGGACACCCGAGAATGAGAAGGTGGCGGTGGTACGCCTGCAATTGTTGGACTTGGCTCGCAGTTGGTGGGCAGCGCAAGCCATTGGATTAGTGGCACCCATTGCTTGGACAGTGTTTAGAGAGAGATTCCAGATGAAGTATTTTGATGCTGTGGCTCGGTACGACCTGCATACCAGATTTACCAACTTGAAGCAAGGAGGCAGAACAGTCGACAGTTATGCATCGGAGTTTTCTAGGCTCAGTAGGTTTGCCTCCACCTTGGTGGCGACCGAGTTTGATAGAGCCCAGCGGTTCCAGCAGGGACTGCATTTGGAGATCTTGTTGGCGGTTGAGCAGTTTGAGCACCAGACGTTCGATGCAGTCTTGAGAGCAGCTAGGAGGCATGAGTACACCTCCCAGAGGATCGTGGATAGGACCGGAAGTAGGAAGCGGTCCCACAGCCAGATACACCAATCATCGGCTCCAGCCCCGCCAGCTAGGGGATTGACCATTGGAACTCGGAGGCGGGCGGCCTCAGTAACGTCGGTTCAGCATTCGACCCCGATGTACCCACAGCAGCAGAAGCAGAAGCAGACTTTCGCGATGGGATGTTCTCATTGCGGGAAGCCAGGGCATGTGGTAGCAGACTGTCGCAGGGCACAGGGATTGTGCCTGGCTTGTGGAGCAGCAGATCATAGGATAGGGGCTTGCCCGAATAGGGGTGGTTCATCTACTTCCAACCCTTCTAGCTCTTCGGTGAGAGGACCGGCCCCAACACCAGTTCAGCAGCAGCAGTATCAGTCTTCGAGGCCCTTGCCGCCTCAGTCTTAGGCATTCCAGCAACAACACCCCCAGCAGTATGCACAAGCCCAAGCTCAGACCCAGAATAGGCAGAGAGGTTTCTAACAGAGGGGACCAGCAGCCAAAGGACAAGGTCAGGCTATGATGATGGCTATGGAAGAAGAAGTTGCACCAGGTGAGGTTGTGGCAGGTACTATTTTCGTCAACTCCTCTCCAGCGTCTGTATTATTTGATTCTGGTGCATCGCATTCATTCATGTCTGTACGATTCGCAACACGGATAGGATTGGAGCCTGAGTCATTATCAGTAAGGCTCAATATACTTACTGGTAATGGTCTTGTGGGAGTAGATCGAGTATTTTCCTCGTGTCGGATCGTAGTTAGCGGTAGGGAGTTCCCCGCTAGATTCATAGAGTTTCCTATGGCAGACTATGATGTAGTCCTAGGCATGGATTGGTTGAGGAACCAGTATGCTAGGATAGACTGCCATATTGGCAGAGTTGTCTTTAGTATCCCCGGCGAGCCAGAGTTTTCGTTTTCCAGAGGCACAGTGGAGCCATCTTCCCCAGCATTGCGGATGGCAGTAGCAGCAGTGCAGTTATCCTGGATAGTTGAAGAGTTTCCAGATGTCTTTCCAGAGGAGCTTCCAGGGATGCTGCCGGAGCGGGAGATTGAGTTCACTATAGACTTGATTCCCGGGACAGCACCAGTATCAGAGCGAGTCTACAGGATGGCGCCTTCAGAATTGGAGATTTTGTACAAGATGATTGAAGAACTGAGGACCAAGGGATTCATCCGTGCAAGTGGATCGCCTTGGGGAGCCCCGATGCTTCTTGTAAAAAAGAAGGATGGTACGTCTAGGCTATGTGTTGATTATCGTACCTTGAATTCGGTGACAATCAAGAACAGATACCCTATTCCAAGGATAGATGACTTGTTTGATCAACTTAGAGGGGCTTCAGTGTTTTTGAAGATCGACTTGCGGTCAGGATACCACCAGATCAGAGTCAGAGAGCAGGACATCCCGAAGACAGCATTCAGATCGAGATATGGACATTGGGAGTTCCTTGTTATGCCCTTTGGAGCGACCAATGCGCCGGCAGTATTCATGGACCTCATGAATCGCATTTTTATGCCTTACTTGGATCAATTTGTGATCGTGTTCCTAGATGACATCCTGGTCTACAGCAAGAGTGAAGCAGAGCATGAGCAGCATCTCAGAGTCGTCCTTCAGACGCTTAGGGAGCATCAGTTGTACGCCAAGTTCAGTAAATGCGAGTTCTGGTTCGATCGTATTTCGTACTTGGGTCACATCATTACCCGAGGAGGAGTGGAAGTGGATTCCCAGAAGATTGTGGCTATCGAGTCATGGCCGGTACCCAGCTCAGTGGCGGAGGTTCGCAGCTTCCTTGGATTGGCCGGCTACTACCGGCGGTTTGTTTCAGATTTCGTAAGGATTTCAGCACCGATGACCCAGTTGACCCGCAAGGATGTGCCATTTGTTTGGACAGCAGAATGTCAGGAATCATTTGAGAAGTTGAAGCGAGGTTTGATAACGGCTCCCATTCTCACCCTTCCAGATGGGACCGGAGGATTTACAGTTTATTGTGACGCTTCAGGCAGAGGATTGGGGTGTGTCTTGATGCAGTATAGGAAGGTAATATCTTATACGTCACGTCAACTTCGTGATCATGAGAAGAATTACCCGACCCACGACTTGGAATTGGCGGCGGTAGTGTTTGCTTTGAAGTTGTGGAGACACTACTTGTACGGAGACAGAGTGGAGATCTTTACTGATCATAAGAGCCTGAAGTATGTTTTCACCCAGAAGGACCTTAATATGCGGCAGAGAAGATGGCTCGAGCTATTGGTGGATTATGATGTGGATTTGCAGTATCATCCCGGGAAGGCCAACGTTGTAGCAGATGCATCGAGCAGGAGAGCCGGAGTTTATTTCCTGACGGCACAACCAGAATTATTGGCAGATCTTCAAAAGATGGGAATTGAAGTGGTTCTTCCTACCAGTGTGGCATTGATGGCCAGTCTACAGGTTAAGTCCAGCATAGTTGAGAGGATCCGGATGGCGCATTCAGCAGATTTCAAGCTTCAGCGACTCAAGCAGAGTGTGAAGCAGGAAGAAGGCCAGAGTTATGTATCCATGAAGACGGTACACTTCGGCACGGCACTCGTCTTTGTGTACCTAGTGGAGATATCAGACAGGAAGTCATGGCAGAAGCCCACAGTTCACAATATTCTATTCATCCGGGTGGTACGAAGATGTACCATGATATTCGTCAACACTTCTGGTAGAATGGCATGAAGAGGGAGATAGCCCGGTTTGTCTCTCGGTGTTTGGTTTGCCAACAGGTTAAAGCTGAACATCAGAGGCCCGCTGGACTTCTTCAACCTTTACCGATCCCAGAATGGAAATGGGAACATATAACCATGGATTTCGTGACCGGATTGCCCAGATCTCCGGCCGGCAGAGATACTATTTGGGTAATTGTGGACAGGCTTACCAAGGTAGCATACTTTCTTCCATTCAGAGTTGGACAGTCGACGGTGCAGCTAGCAGAAATGTATCTCAGGCAGATCGTCAGGCTTCACGGTGTGCCAGTCAGCATCACCTCGGACAGGGATTCAAGATTCACATCACACTTTTGGCGCAGCTTGCAGAAGAGTTTGGGGACTCACCTTCAATTCAGCTCAGCTTATCACCCGCAGACGGATGGTCAATCAGAGCGCACAATCCAGACTCTTGAAGATATGTTGAGATCCTGTACCCTTGACTTCGGTGGTTCATGGAAGAATCATCTGCACCTGGTGGAATTCTCGTACAACAACAGTTATCAGGTCAGTATCCAGATGGCACCCTTCGAGGCTCTTTATGGTAGGAAGTGCAGATTCTCGCTAGCATGGGACGATGTCGGAGAGAGGCAGATGCTCGGACCCGAGTTGATTTCCCAGACGGTTGAAGTGGTCAGGAAGGTCAGAGATCACCTCCGAGTTGCCCAGGACCGCCAGCGCCATTGGGCCGATGCTCATCGGCGTCCCTTAGAATTTGCTGTCGACGACCATGTATTCCTTAGGATCTCGTCTAACCGCGGTGTCATTCGCTTCGGCGTACGGGAAAAGCTTAGTCCTAGGTATATAGGGCCGTTCGATATTCTAGAGCGAGTAAGAGATGTATCCTATCGTCTCGCTCTTCCGCCGTCACTAAGTGAGGTACATGATGTATTCCATGTGTCCCAATTACGACGGTATATTTCGGACCCGAGCCACATCCTAGACCATTCGGAATTGGTTGTTGGCACCAACCTTTCGTATGAGGAGAGGCCCGTGTCTATTTTGGACCGGAGGGAAAAGATACTCAAGAACAAGACTATTAAATTAGTCCGTGTTGCTTGGGGTCATCACTCTCTGGGTGAGTCAACGTGGGAGCGTGAAGACGACATCCGATCGCGATATCCCTACCTGTTTGACTCGTGAGGTATAATGTCTTTCTTATGCCTTACGTTTTCCCTTTCTTGCTTGCATTGTATGATTGTATGATTGAACTGCTTAGTGTAACTTGCCTGTGCTTAGTGTAGCTTGTCATGGCAATCTCTAGCTCCTTGATTAAATTCCGAGGACGGAATTCTTTTAAGGTGGGTAGAGTTGTCACCCTCATTTCCAGTATTTCCCGTATTTCGTATTTATACTCGTATCTGGATTTTGACATGTATTTTTATTTTTCTCAGCTTGTGGGATTTCGGTATTTCCCCTATTTTGGGTTTTGGTATGGCTCGGTTTTATTGGGTGGGTTCGGTTTGGTTTGGTTTATGTGATGGATCACCTTATCCTATGCTACTCCTCATCCCCACCATAACTTCCCCTCTTTATATCCCCACCTACCACTCTCTCTCCTCATAAACACCATTAATTTCTTTCTTCTTCTTCTTCTTCTCCTTCCTCAACACAACTCTCCTAACCCTAGGCAAGTGCATCTTGCCACTACATGAGGACCCACTTTTCTTTGTCCATTTGCTAGTTTACGACATGGAGATCAACATTAGTTCTTGGGTTTTTATAATTTGGAGTCTCTGTTGATGTAGATCTAAGTTATTGCTATTTTCGGATTTTACATGTTTTGATCCATTTTGGTTGGCTTTCTTTGAGTTCTGATGTTTCCATGTGGAAGAGCTTTCAGTTTCATCCAAGATGGAGCCTTAGAAATCCGGATTTGGAGTTCGGATAGCCAAGTTATGAACTGGTGAAGCTTTGGGCTCTTCCTTGGTGTTCTTGCTGTTTGGAGAAGACAGTGAGCAGTGTGCAGAGCTGTTTAGCTTACGCACACTGAGCTACGCACGCTCTTTAGTGCTGCGTACGCAGACTTGAGTACGCTTCCTGTTGGAAGTGTGTCTCCTTGCAGCTGCTCCCTGTAGCGTGCGTGACTTTCACGTATGCTGCTTCCTTGAGCGTGCGTGACTTTCACGCAGCTGCTTCCTATAGCGTGCGTGACTTTCACGTATGCTGCTTCCTTGAGCGTGCGTGACTTTCATGCAGCTGCTCCTGTAGCGTGCGTGACTTTCACACACTGCTCCCTTGAGCGTGCGTGACTTTCACGTATACTGCTTCCTTGAGCGTGCGTGACTTTCACGTATGCTGCTTCCTTGAGCGTGCGTGACTTTCACGTATACTGCTCCCTGTAGCGTGCGTGACTTTCACACACTGCTTCCTTGAGCGTGCGTGACTTTCACGTATACTGCTTCCTTGAGCGTGCGTGACTTTCACGTATACTGCTCTCTGTAGCGTGCGTGACTTTCACATACTGCTCCCTTGAGCGTGCGTGACTTTCACGTATACTGCTTCCTTGAGCATGCGTGACTTTCACGTATACTACTTCCTTGAGCGTGCGTGACTTTCATGTATACTGCTCCTTGAGCGTGCGTGACTTTTCACGCAGCTGCTCCCTGTAGCGTGCGTGACTTTTCACGTACGCAGCTCTTTCAGCGTACGTGACTTTTCGTACGCTGCTCCCCTGACCCTTGCTTAACCCATTGGCTCTTGGAGTTTTGGTTTTATTTCTTTAAGCTTGGCTCTTCTATAGCCCTGTTTATTGATATTTTATTAGATATTTTACGCCCATTTTATATCCTTACGCCTTTTGTCATGAACTTGATTTTACTTAATATGTTTGGAATGACTATTGTACATGGCATGATATGACAAGGAACTAGCTTAACACGACAGTGACCCATGGTGGTGCACTCCTGACATGACAAACCTGACATGATAGTGGCCCGTCGTGGCGCACTCCTGACAAGTACCCTGACATGATTTATCTTGATAATTTAACTTGACCTGCCTTGACACCGTGGGTGGTTCTTCTTGCTTGCTTGTTAAATCCACTTGTCCTGTCTTACATCATGTCTAGGATGGGACTCCTGAGTACCACGGTCATGAGTACCTACTAAAATGGATTAAGATTAATAACTAGAATAACTCAGTAGTCATGAAGAGATGACACAGCTACAGGCAATCCCGTTACCTGGGTGCTCTTGGGATCTGTAGCCTGCCGTCGAGTAGGGCACATTTCCAGCGCACCGTCGAGTGTTGCACCCTCTAAGTCACCTAAGGGTATATTTGTCTCCTGGACGATGTACCTACCTGAATTCAACCCTAATCTTTCGTCCTGGGTAACCTGGATGGTCTGCAGGGCTTGTGGCTGTGGAACAATCTCACTGCATCTTGTTAGTAATTAGGCCTGTGATAACCCTAGTTAGTTGAAGTAGTAAGCCGTAGTATCTGCATGGCCGTGATTGATTGAATGAGGTATAACTAGTCTAGTTATGTCTTGATCCTATGCAAGATTGCTTCCTGTCTTGATTACTTACATTACTTATTTTGCCGATAAATGGTGGGAAACCAAGCTCTGTTCAGATGAAGGGTTACAACCCCGGTCCTTATTTGGTTTACGGGTTGTAACCTGGCTATCGGAATAGTTCCTTGGTTATCTCGTCGTATATCATCCTGACATATTTTTGTAATTTTAGTTTTAATATTAGATTTTCTGTGCTGATTGCTGGCTTTTGTTCTTATTTCGTGGCCCCCTTGTGGCACTTGCTCTTTCTGGGGTTGACCCAGCTGGTTTTGTGTGGCCAGATTTCGGAGCAGCTCCCGAGGATCTACCAAGCTTCCAGCCCAATGGTGGCGACTAGAAGGAACCCGGGCTACGAGTGGGTTTTCTATTTTGTTTCGCTCACTCTATTGTAAAGTATTCTTTTGAGGCATTTAGCCGACGAGCATCTGTTAGCTCGAAGCACTTTTACTTACTGTCTGCCTACGGGCTGTAAACATGATTGACAAATCCTAGGGTTGATCATGTATGACTAAACTCTTGCTAGTCCTAACATTTTGTAACGACTAGCTTCATGATCAGCTGAATATGTAATATTTGGGACGCCTTATTATTGTATATTTAATGATCATACATCTTGCGACCTTACTTACTTGTGGTGATTGAGACACTAGGCTTGTTCATGACCATAAGAGACTGTTGGCTTGTAGAAAACCCTCACATATCTAGACAGCCGTGACCGTATATCGAGGTGGTTTCCATTTCAATATACGTAGCTGGCTATGTCTGCCCCCGCTCTCCAGTATTCTGGTTCTGGGGCGTGACAAATTTACACAAGTAGCTAAGGCTTATTTATTGGTTCTAATAAACATGACCATTCGTCTCTCTGAAATAGAAAGGACAGGAAGATAAGGAAGATTAATCGAGAGCAATTATGAAGCTTCAAGGGCGGTAAAGAGTATCCAATGATGCAGATAGAGAGAAGGTTTAAGAACCACTGCCTTATTTGCTAGATTGGATACTTTAGTTCAGTCACTTGCTACGTCGAAGAGCCCTTCGTTACTTAGAGTGGCATGCAATCCATGCAATACAGAAGTCTCGTTCTCAAAATTCTAATTCAAACAAGGTTCCATAACGGAACGAAATTTGAGAATTCAAGATTGTGGTCTTAATGGGTTTTCTATTTGGACATCAGTCGTTGGTTGGATGAATATTGGGTTTCAATCTATATGGACTGGCCAGTAACCTAACGATAAACTATTTCTAGTAGGTTAGGGTATCCTAGAGTAGGTTTCAACCCAAGTGGTTGAGCTAGTTGCCAGTCAAGTTGGTTAGCTAGGTCCCTCAAGCCCAAAATGTTCCTTCAGTGACTTTTGTGTTTAAGTAGCACATGAGGCCTCAGTTGGGTGACACACTAGTAGCATGGGCGTAGTAAGCTTCGAGTAGACCGCAACCAAATATTGGGTCGAATGTATTGAGTCAAGGTTGAGGCTCTAATGGAAGTCGGGAAGTATACTTGTATTGGTAAGGGTTGTAGCTAGTCCT
Source organism: Iris pallida (assembly GCA_029216955.1). NCBI lineage: Eukaryota > Viridiplantae > Streptophyta > Magnoliopsida > Asparagales > Iridaceae > Iris > Iris pallida. The sequence continues at coordinate 217,766 of JANAVB010001397.1, read as the reverse complement.
TTTAACCTGAAAGTCGTAGTACAAAAATAGAGTACAAGGGGACGGGTTTGAGTGGGACATGATATACCTGGATGAAGGTGGACTCGTCTAGATCTTACATATGAAATTTGTTAGAAGGTAACAGCCGGTCTCGTGCTCTGAATGTAAATGACACGACCGGGAACACAAAATGATCTAAATGAAAAGTGGGAGTCCATTGGGCTCTAATTATCATCCTAAAGGAAGTTATTCCGATCAATCGGTAATCCTCATCTATCCTAAAATTTTGGAAGGCTTACAGTCTACCCACCTTAGAGGCTAGGATATGGTGGCAAAGTTCCTGTCACAGGACTGGCTGATGGTAGCTACACTTGCATATACAACTATCATAGTCATGGGGATACTTTGTATCTATCTATCAATTATGAGTTTTCGTCTTTCCAATCAGTGAAAGAACAAAAATAATAAAGAGTCCAAGAGAGATGTTACTGAATACAATTACATGATTCAAAGGCGAATGTATAATTCAAGAAGAATTGTCAAAGCAGTCACGGATGAGATCCTAGAGACATCTACATCTCAATCCATGTGGGATAGTTAAATAAAAGCGAACCTCATGCATCATGGTTGATCAGACCGTAATATAATGATTCTGATTAGACAATATATTAGCGGGCGTTCCCAATAAACATATGTCTTGAATCAAGCTCGATAAAAGGGTAAGCTTGCAAAACTAGGCTGTAATAGCAATGTGGGTCAAGATAGTCAAAACATAAGTGTGCAAGATTTTTGGAAGGAATAAATAAGTAGTTCGAGAGAATCCAACCTTACCTGGTGTTCTTGCTTATACAGTCTTCCTACAATCTTCCTATCCTTAAGGCTTTGGTCAACTATTGGGTCATGGAACTCTAGATTCTATATTCTTGGTAACTGATTAGTGTCAGTTAATTATCTCGTCAATAGATCACAAGGACCACAGAAAACCAGGTTGGGACGCAGGCTATCAAACTTACAGAACTTTCACTAGTGTTGGCTTTGGATCTTATGGGACACACATGGCATCTTTCTATTTTCCTATGGTATTCTAAACTGGTAATCATGTCTGAAATTATTCAGCCGAGAATTATGCCTCGTCTGTATACTATGGTTGTGGCAAACCCTTGGTTCCGTAATTCAGATGTGATAAACTATCAGTTACTCTAACTTATATCAACACAAGGGTATCTAAGTTCTAAAGAGGTTAACGAGGACATAGCCTTAGCAATGTTCCATAGACTATGATTCTTTGGAATGATTTCAATTCTGTGGGTTGTGCCTCGCCAGTGCGCTGCTGGCTGCAATGAACCCACATTCTCCACTCCCAAATAATTGACGACAGTGCGCTGCTGTCTAAACTTTATGGGTTAGCTAATATTTCTCTAACTATAACCGTAAAAATTTATGAGCTTCTAGAGATTCAAATAAGTTGACTAAAATAAGGCGTAGGTACTTGTCCTATCAGTCACACATTTAAAATAAAAGAGTTAAAGTGAAGGAAATAACTAAAGACAAAAGGGATATAAATATTCTAATATCTATTTCATGTGCATTTCAATGGTTGAGGGAAAATCTAAAAACAATCTACCTCGAGATTCGTACAGGAATAGCAGAATCAGGAGTTATAAACCACTTACTTACAGCAAAAGAGAATTCAAAATAGACAATTCTAACTTATTATGCGATGTTTATATCTAATAGAGCAAAAGAAATTAAACAGTTTATCAAAATCAAAATTAACTCCTTAACTCTAGGCAAGTCTAACATACCAAGCGATTATTATATCCACATTGGATCACATTGTCATACCAAAGTAAAAGTGTACCTATAAAGATCTGGAAAGCAATCTAAATTGCATGGCCTATCTAATAACCTTAACTACCTAACGGTCTATTTAAACAAGGGACTCCTACTCCTAGTCATTCTCCTAAATTATTTTAGTCCTAATTGTGAATGAGCATTTCTTAGGTGCAGGCTCGCAATAGTACAACTAACGTACCATCACGAGTTCACAATCTTTTACGAAAACTGACCTGCATGGGCCACCACAAAAACTTGTCACAACCCGCACCCGCTTTTCGGATACGAGACGTGTCCAAGCTAGCCTACGCCGCAGAGTCGACGGTAGAACGCTGTCAAGCCTGCAAGAAAAATAAATGCTCAAAAATAAATATTTGCTGCTCATTCACATTTCTACATTTATTACAACATTTATAATTAAGGAAAAATACAAGATTTTATAGTAAATGAAATTGATACATCTGCTATCTATTTCTAGGTTGTCTTCAGCATACCCAAGTCCTCCCCAGTGCGAAGAGTGATCGCGGCTAAACCTGTAAAATGTTGGTTATCCAGTCAGGATTGGAACAAGCACACAAACCGACGGCAATGCAAAAACACAATAGAATCGACAAGACATGAAAATAGCATATGGAATATGAAAGCTAGTAAGAAACAAATGTCATAGCACGATAGAGAAGTAAACAAGGAAAAGCTAATAAAAGACATCTATCTAGGTGGTGTAAAATATTTGTTTCAACATATGAACGGCTAGGGGGTAAATACGGCTCATTGCACGTGTCGTGTGCAGCTGCTATCGTTCAAGAATAGACTCATGGGATAGTTCTGGGTAGTTCACATGTTTACTAAGATATTTCCCCTCCCGACTACTCCGTGTGACGAGCGTGTCAACAAGCAACAAGATATATGTAAAGACATGAAATGAAAAGACTACTATAAATCGGAAAGCAATCAGAAAGTGCACTTGCCTGAGGTCCTTAGCTGGAGGAACCAATAACACTATACCACTCAATGAGCCACAATCAGTCAACACATGTAGAAGTCTCCGTATGCTGAAATAAATATTACCAACGTTCTCAGAATAGTCAAATTAGCTCGGATTGCCTGTCCTTAAGTCCAATTCTGGACACAGGGGCAAAACGGTAATTTCGGGCAAAAACGATATCCGCCGTTGGACCCGTTTTGTACCGAAAAGCGTGCCAGAGTCAACGGTCTCTAAAGTCGTCAAACTACATGTCTACGGATTCAGTTTTTCAAAACGAACCCAACCGTATGTCCAGAGTTGGATTTCGGCAGGCCGTGCACAAAATCGCCCGTTGAGTGGAACCATGGGGCCCACAAAACGGCGTCGGATTCAACTATCTCAGAATTGGACCAAACATGGCATACAGGACCAGAAAAATGATACGGTCCTGTTGGCGCAAGTTTCGTCTCGATCTGACGAGCGTGCACGAAATACTTGAGAAATTTGCAAAGTGCACGATACGGTGAATTTCGACGGATACGCATCAAATTCGTCGCGCACACGCGACCAATTTGAATTATGTCAAAGCCCACACGACCACAAAGCCGTTACGCAGCTTTCGATCCTTACGATGTGTTACGACCCGCATCCACTGTGAGGGTACGAGAACGTAACAACGCTCAGCCTACGCCGCAGTGTCGGCGGTAGAACGCTGTTCTAGGTCATGAACTATAACTAACATAATATGAATACTCTCCATAAGGAGGCCAACACAGAGGTACAACTCAATCACAAACTAGAGATAGAATATGGCACGATAAAAATAGATAAGAAAATCCTCAACTGAGGTACAACATAATGAATACAAGTCTCAATTATCTCTACAATATACCACTCTGAAATCGAGACAACAACTAAACATGAAAAGAAATAGTCTAAGCTATCTAAACTATACAAGGTATCATCCTGAGCAGCTGCCTGAACCTCCCCAGGGGTCCAGGTCGCGAGTGTCATCTAGGCAAGCTCCAAGTAAGGGTGCAGAGTTCCTCATCATCCTCTGTAAAATTTTTAACAGGTCCAGTCAGGACGGGGGCGAGCACAATATATCTCAACAGTTCATAGCAGGTTAGAAAATATAATCATGCAGTAAAGTAAGATATAGATACTGAAGGAAATGCAGTATGTAAACAGAGAGAGAGAACTGTAATATAAATATCTACTATACATAGAGAACTAATAGTGACTAGTGAGTCAGAGTAAAATATAAACATGTGAATGGCATAGGAGGTTCATGACTACAGCTAAGAGAGTGATTCATGACTACAGCTACTTGGATAATATTCACATGTCTATTTCTACTCCCCCAACCCCAATCAATACACAAAGATCCGTTCAAGTTATGTTAAGATTCGTGAAACTTCACATGGCTCATAAAATGAGTGATACGTGAAGGTGATTCATGGGGGCTCTGTGAACATGAGAGTACATGTATCACAGGCGGTTCGTGAATCAGAGGAAGCATAGAGATACGTGATGGTTCGTGAAACGCACAAACATACTGTATCTGATGCTCCAGAGGGGGATAACATCTCATGAAAAGATCCATATAGTACCAATCCGTGTGACCAACGTGACAGTATCAAGTAAAGTAATTTAAAGCAGGAAAATAATTCTAAGCATGATATGAAATGATCAGAGAATGTACTCGCCTCGTATCTGAATGTCTGAAGTAAATGTACTGTCCGAGATGAGATACCTGACTCCTAGTTAGAGCAACACAAGTTAAGATGTATATAGAGGGTGATATATGAAATGTACAATGCATCTGCATGCTGTCTAGGTCAAACTAGACCAAAGTCAACACTTGGTCAACTCTGGTCAACTGCACTAGTCAAACTTGGTCAAGTCCTAGCCCAAACAAGTCTAACAAGTCTCACTAGGCCTAACCAAGCCTAGTCTAGCAATCACACACCAATCACAAGGCTATACAAGCCAAACACAAGCCATCACACTCAATATTATACATAAGAGAAGGAAGCTAGCATGTAAGCTATGTGTGTGTGTGAACATGGAGGTGCACAACAAAACAAGGAAATCAAATGCTAATTATAAGTTACACTATCATGGCACAAGCTAACAAGTATACCTTTACTTATCATGGCAATCATTTAGAGGAGGCTACATGGCATGGTTGTTTACTTATGAAATCTGAAATTAACTGGCATTTCAAATTAAGGGGTTATGGTTGCATTACATCTATGCATTCATATTTTACACATACATGCTTGCATTTATATTTTACATTACACCATGTTCCAATGCAATCTATTGCCTATATGCATATATTCATCACAATATATGCATATATGAAGGCAGCTACCTTTCATTCATATTCCATATATACATAGATGCATACATTTATGCATTCATACATATATATATATATATATATATATATATATATATATATATATATATATATATATATATATATATATAGGTTATACATAGATGTATAGGTTATATACATATATATATATATATATATAAAAAAAAAAAAAAAAAAAAAAAAAAAAAAAAAAAAATATATATATATATATATATATATATATATATATATATATATATATATATATATATATATATATAGATAGACACATAGAGAGGTTCCTACATACATATTTACATATATATATATATATATATATATATATATATATATATATATATATATATATATATATATATATATATACATATTTATATACATACATATATGTATGTAAATATAGGGAGAGGGTTAAGGGCTGAAATGGTGTAAATGGAACTGGAATTTGGCATATTATGGGGCTGTTTCAGAGGGTTAAAAGACAGGTCATGGGACTGCCATTTGGGCTATGCTTGTGTGTTGAATGGAAGTGGTTCATGGACTGCTACAAGGACTGTTTTCAGATAATGTGTAGAGGGATACAGTGGTTTAGATAGGAGGCCATTCTTCTCAGGGTTCCATTTCTCAGGTTTTTGACATGAAAGTATAATAGTGTGTGAAGTGCTAAAGTGTGTGATATGTGATATCCAAAAGGAAAACAGTGTGTATACTAGGGAAAAAAGAGAATCAGTGATATAGGAATGAGTGATGATACAAAATCACGTTATGCATAAGGAGAACTCAGTTTAATATATCAATCAACCTTGAATTCAAATAAAACCAAATCCAACCAATGAAGTATCAGTGGACTTTAGTGAACAGAAATTCGAATTAGAAACCCATTAGCTGGAATTTAACATGTACATACTCAATTCAAAATCTAATCCCAGGATCAAATGAAACCCAAGGTTCATACATTGAAGAACCCCCCTTCAATACAGCCCATACAAACTCAGATTTAACCAAAACTGGAACTTAAACTCAGTTATAAACATCAAGTTAATCCTAGTTAGGAAGAAAAGAAGGGAAATCAATTCATTGGTTCCCTAAATCTCAGATTGAATATCTAGGCTAACCCAAGGTTCAGTTATGCATGAATTCAAGTGTGTGAAATGCTTGGACTTGTGTGTGATACTAAGGGGATTTCTGGAACATCAGTTAACAGTGTGTGTCATGGGTGCTTACAGGAAAATACATCAATGAAGAGTGTGTGTACAGCAGGTAATATAGCAGTGAAAAGAGAGGAAAGGGTGTACATGTGTGAGTGACAAGGTGTGACTGCAATGTGTGTGGGCTAAAGTGCAGGAAATAAAATCCAGTATGTGTGTGTATAAGGATAGGAAAAACAGAACAGTGAATAGAGGAGAGTATAATGGGCTGTTCAGGAAATAGAAAACAAGAAGGAAATCATGTGTGTGTGTGTTCTCTGTGCTAAAGTGTGCAGGAAAACAAAGGGTGTGTTCTCAGGAAATCAAAACAGTGAAAGAAGACTGTGTGTGTATAACCAGTGTTCATTGGAAAACAGGAAAAGGAAAAGCAAGGAAATCAAATTAGATACTTAAGGACAGTAAAACACAGGCTTGTAAATACCCCACAAACTCAGAATTAAACCCATAAAGAATGAAGTCAATATTGAATTAGAAAAAGGAAATCGTTAATACTAATCTCAGGTTATCAATTGACAGGAAGCATCCCAGTTAAGGACTGATGAAATCTCAGTTATCTAGGGGAAAAACAAACTCAGTTTTGACAACTCATGAACACATTTAAAACCATTTAGAACAGTCCTATTTTAAAATCTCAATTAACAGTGCAACCAGTCCCTAAATCTTGAAATTCCAGATTTCTACACTACACAACAGTTCACAACTTCTCAGGTTCCTTAATAACTGGGAACATAAACCCAATTTCAGGTTTTAAATGTAAGGAGGAAAGTCTCAGTTATATACATAAACAGTTTAATATACAGTTGAAAAGAATAGACCAAAACCAATATCCCATAACAATTTCCAGAGCCTATATTGAATGAAATATGACACTAGGCATGAGCATTGATATGTGGGGCTATTTAACAGTGATAATTAATCAAACAACATGAATTTAGAGTTAGAAAAACAATGGAAAATAATGTAATAGGACTGTGCATCAGAAAATAGTATTTTTCCCCATTTTCGAATCCCATTTCTAAACAAGACCTGTACTAAAATAGAAACTGAAATTTCACACAATATACATTATATTTAGGAACTATTTAACAATAAAAAAAACATTATTTAAGGCATTAGCAAACAATTAAACACAGAACACAAATCAGCATACTGGTATACACAGTGCACGATACGTGCACAGGCAATATCGTGTCCGACACGACACGAGAGCTCGTGAAACTCGAAGAGCCTCGTGTCAGTCATGGACACGACACACGTGTCAAGTTTTAGGTGTCCAAGTGGCGTGTGCACAGAGCAATGCTACACGAGCAGCAGGGCATGCCACCTGCCCGCGCGCGCGTGTGCACGACCGCGTGTCCGCGTGTCTGTACGACTCCAAAACGACACAAAAACCATCTCAGACATGAAGAAACCAATAAGCGACACTAAAATGAGTATTCCTATTCAACCACAATCAGAAAACAATAAGGAAAAACCTATTGGGACATTAGGTCGAACACCTAGGTATTCCTATGGATACGTGTCTGATACGGACACGTATCCGACACAAATTGGGGTCAGTTCCTACCCGAGGCTAGAGGGGACCTAGGGCTATGCATCCATGAAGATAAATCAGTAGTTTAAATGGGGAAGAGGGATTTACCATTGGTTGTCTCAAGCTCCAAAAAAAAACTGTCAAGTGCAGTCCATGTTACTGTAGCTCGAGCACAATATGATCCCCAAATCAGTACTCTACCTCCATGGACAGCAAGAGGGTGGTGGTTAGGTCACAATGCAAGAAGTTTGGTTGAAAAAGGATGAGGAATGGAAAAGTTATGGAAAAATGAAGTTGAGCTCACCTTGTTCTTGAGGAGGAAGAGAATGATGTAAAGAGGCAAAGGATTTGAAAGGGATTAAATAGGGAGGGGATCCCAAGATGGCTGCCCTAATATCTAGGGTTAGAGTTGATCTAATGGTTGTCCACCATTCTAGGCTAATCAATGGCTAGATGAAACCTAGGTAGCCTATCACTAGTCTTAGCTAATCAATATGACTAATAACTAATCAAATCACAAATCATGACTGGCCATGACTAACAATGACCAATCTCAATCTAACTTAGTCTAACCATGACTAGCTAGGACTAATCTAGGTTAGGCTAAACTAGACCACACAAAATAAATTAAAATAATATTTAAATCACACCATTCACAATAAATCATTTAAATTCCTAATAAAATATATTAAATTCCAATAATTCAAAAGTGACAAAAATACCCTCTAGGCTAAAATGATAAAGGAAACACCCTAATCTTATGGCTAGGATCTAGGTCAGCTATCTCTAAGGTTACACTAGCTAGACACCAAATCACAAGTCATACTTTTAAATAGTTTAAAATTAATTAAAAATTACCAAAAATCATAATATGAAATAATATCAATAAATAATAATTATAATTTCAAAATTTCAAAATTACCCTCATTTTAGAAAACTGGGTGCTACAATCCTACCCACCTTATGAAAATTTCGTCCTCGAAATTAAAATGGTAGTAGTCCTTCTAGGTCAAACACCCCACAATCAAAGTCTCAAACATACCGTCAGATAATCATATGCGTCTGTCCAAAATCATGATACTCACAATCTTTGTCATGCTAGTGAGCAAGGCTACGGTAATCACAGAGTCCTTGACTAAGGTACGTACCTCTAGGTTCATGGTATTTAAAATTTTCGCATTGCCGCATGCGACGGCGAAAACCTTAAATTCCTATACCCGAGAAATACATCCAAAATCTGACTATATGTCCTCACTATGCCAACTAACACGACCATCGAAGATTTTAGATCCCATGATTTAGGTGACCTAGCCCATATGGTTTATCTCAGAATAACACCAAAAACAACAGGATAAAATTGATAAATCAACAAGGAACAGATGGAATCGGAGTTCAAGATAGTTATAAAAGACAATTTCGAAAATGGAATTGAAAAGAACGGAACTTGCAGCAAGATCTCCAACGGTCTGTGCATCCTTGACTGTCCTGACGATAGCTCGCCCTGCTGGTTTCCTCCAGCCTGATGCTGATACTGCACAAATCTCTGCTGCTGATGCTGCATGAATCGCTGCTGCTGAGAGAAATCAGAAAGGACGGAAGAAAATCTCTGTACAGATAGAGGTGCACCTCCAATGTAACAGAAATGCCAACCTGAGTCGACACAACAAGAGCTGCGGTCTCGAGGCCCTGATGAACAGGACGAGAGGTGGCCAGCCTCTCGATAGTATCCCCCGAACCGAAGCGATGAGATCGTGTCTTCATAACCATCATGAAAACGATCAAAACAAGAAACAATTTCTGAGAATAAAGTGAAAAATTCAAAGGAGGACAGTTTATATTGAAGGGAAGTCAATAAGCAACAATTTGACAAAAAGAATCTGATTAAGAGTTTTTCCTAATGTGATTGAGTACCTCCAAAAATATCCTCATCCTACTGCAGGCTGTAGTGATACTCTAGTTCGAATACCACTACATAAACTCGACCTGCATGGGCGACCACTAAAAACGTGTCACGACCCGCACCCACTGTGAGGGTACTAGAACGTAACAACGCCCAGCCTACGCCGCAGTGTCGGCGGTAGAACGCTGTTCTAGGTCATGAACTATAACTAACATAATATGAATACTTTCCATAAGGAGGCCAACACAGAGGTACAACTCAATCACAAACTAGAGATAGAATATGGCACGATAAAAATAGATAAGCAAATCCTCAACTGAGGTACAACATAATGAATACAAGTCTCAATTATCTTTACAATATACCACTCTGAAACTGAGACAACAGCTAAACATGAAAAGAAATAGTCTAAGCTATCTAAACTATACAAGGTATCATCCTGAGCAGCTGCCTGAACCTCCCCAGGGGTCCAGGTCGCGAGTGTTATCTAGGCAAGCTCCAAGTAAGGGTGCAGAGTTCCTCATCATCCTCAGTAAAATTTTCAACAGGTCCAGTCAGGACGGGAGCGAGCACAGTATATCTTAACAGTTTATAGCAGGTTAGAAAATATAATCATGCAGTAAAGTAAGATATAGATACTGAAGGAAATACAGTATGTAAACAGAGAGAGAGAACTGTAATAGAAATATCTACTATACATAGAGAACTAATAGTGACTAGTGAGTCAGAGTAAAATATAAACATGTGAATGGCATAGGAGGTTCATGACTACAGCTAAGAGAGTGATTCATGACTACAGCTACTTGGATAATATTCACATGTCTATTTCTACTCCTCCAACTCCAATCAATACACAAAGATCCGTTCAAGTTATGTTAAGATTCGTGAAACTTCACATGGCTCATAAAATGAGTGATACGTGAAGGTGATTCATGGGGGCTCTGTGAACATGAGAGTATATGTGTCACAGGCGGTTCGTGAATCAGAGGAAGCATAGAGATACGTGATGGTTCGTGAAACGCACAAACATACTGTATCCGATGCTCCCGAGGGGGATAACATCTCATGAAAAGATTCATATAGTACCAATCCGTGTGACCAACGTGACAGTATCAAGTAAAGTAATTTAAAGCAGGAAAATAATTCTAAGCAGGATATGAAATGATCAGAGAATGTACTCGTCTCGTATGTGAATGTCTGAAGTAAATGTACTGTCCGAGATGAGATACCTGACTCCTAGTTATAGCAACACAAGTCAAGATGTATACAGAGGGTGATATATGAAATGTACAATGCATCTGCATGCTGTCTAGGTCAAACTAGACCAAAGTCAACACTTGGTCAACTCTGGTCAACTGCACTAGTCAAACTAGGTCAAGTCCTAGCCTAAACAAGTCTAACAAGTCTCACTAGGCCTAACCAAGCCTAGTCTAGCAATCACATACCAATCACAAGGCTATACAAGCCAAACACAAGCCATCACACTCAATATTATACATAAGAGGAGGAAGCTAGCATGTAAGCTATGTGTGTGTGTGAATATGGAGGTGCACAACAAAACAAGGAAATCAAATGCTAATTATAAGTTACACTATCATGGCACAAGCTAACAAGTATACCTTTACTTATCATGGCAATCATTTAGAGGAGGCTACATGGCATGGTTGTTTACTTATGAAATCTAAAATTAACTGGCATTTCAAATTAAGGGGTTATGGTTGCATTACATCTATGCATTCATATTTTACACATACATGTGTTTTCCATAAATAAATTCACTTTATTTATTTTGTATCTGAGAAAATTACAACTGTAGGAATCTAATCTAGAAGACGATTACTTTATCCTTTGGACGATGCGATGAAGAAAACTCGAACTTTGAAGAACTTGGACAGTAACTGGGCAATCTCTCTGTTTTCTCTGAAATTGACTGTAGTCCCTGATGAAGATGAAGAAACTCTCTTTTACAGAGTTCAGAATAACTGTCCTTAAGCATACGCTCAGGTAGTTACTTGACGTGTGCATAACTGCAGGGACGCGTGGCAAATTCTGATGGAGACACATTAGCGTGCGGTTGAAAGTAGTAGAGCATATTCAGGAGAAATTGATGGCATGAATGCCACGTTGCATAACTTCTGAAGAAGTGGATAACTGAGTGCAGGACACATGAGAACGTGTGTTAACTGCACATTGAAAATCATTCTGGACACAACTGCTGTGATACGCTACCTTAGAGGAAGAGTCATACGCTAGCTTTTGAAGGCACATGTCTTGCATACGCTTACTTAGACAGCGTAGAACCATATAAAGCTGGTACGCTCACATTATTGACAGGGAGTCATATGGAAACTATACGCTCACTTGACAAGGAGTCGTATGGAATCCATACGCTCACTTGGTTGGAAAGGAGTCGTATGGGGTCCATACGCTCACTTAGTTGGGAAGGAGTCGTATGGGGTCTATACGCTCACTTAGTTGGAAGGAGTCGTATGAGATCCATACGCTCACTTAATTGAGAAGGAGTCGTATGAGATCCATACGCTCACTTAATTGGGAAGGAGTCGTATGTTTGAATAAGTAGACACGTGGCATGTTTGAATAAGTAGACACGTGGCTATCATCAATCTTCTTTGATACACCATATCTTCCAATAACTGACAAAATCTTCTCGAGCGTCGTGACTGCGGATATGATGGCTGACAGACTGTCAAAACTGACAGTAATGATGGCTTTTACATTTATGAGAGATGCTGAGCTGTCCTCGTAAAAGATAAAACTGACTCTTCGAAAACATATACGACGGCTAGTCTTCATTGGACAGCTGTCTTTGCACGAAAGATGAAGTATCAAATTCATCCTTTATTAAATACATGCTGTGCTGTCATCTCAGAAAATAATAAAATATTCACTGAGCGTACGACCTTTGGATGAGCGTATGGCCTTGACTGAGCGTATGGCCTTGAGCGTATGGCTTGGACTGAGCGTATAGCTTTGAGCATATGACTTGGATTGAGTCTCATGTCAGCGTGTCATAATTTTCACACCCTACAAGACCTCCTTCAAAGTTTTCGAACTTTATGAATTTCAAAAGTTCGAAATTACTTTGAACTTTAAAGTGAGAATAAGTCCTGACATGCTGGCATGAGTTTGTTATCTTCCTCAATATCAGTGCAAATCTTTAGGGATTTTGTTTAAAGAATATCCGCCGTTTGAACTTCTTCCTTTCTTCTATAAATAGGTCTTCCAAAACCTATTTTATTTCTTTACCACAGCTTTTGCTTTCGAGAGAGAAAAGTGCTTTCAGAAACTCAAAATCCTTCTTCCCCTTCTTCGTCTTCGACTCAACCTCCATTAATGGCGCCCAAAGCTGATGCTTCTGCGAAAGGAAAGGGGAAAGCCCCTGAAGAGTCGTCTCATCCTGCCATCGATACTGCCACCACCAAGAAGACGGCCAGTCAGCGTATTTCACGCAGTGAACGGCCATTGAAACCTCTCTATGGTGAGGACGAAGATGATGAACAAATAACTATTCCCTTTTTAGGGCTCTAGTTGGAACAAAACTCAAAAAATGTATCCCTCTTTAGGGTCAATACGTCAGCAAATACGCTTCCCTCTTTAGGGTTTAGCCGTATTCCATGTTTTTTATTTTTACGAAAAATATGTTTGGAGCGTATATCTGTAAGATACGCGTATTTTTGATAGAGATATCAAAATACGCTATCCTAAAAGAATATGCTATGGCAATTTGTCTCATTGAGATACGCTAACTCCTGTGTTAACGTAATTTTTAATGATCATCTTGTCAACCATACGCTGATACGCTCAAACTGATCATAAACTGAACTTTTAAAATCATTCACTTAAGATAAACTGAGCATATACTGAACCTTGAGTCTGCCATACGCTTAAAGAAAACTGAGCGTATGCTGAACCTTGAGTCTGCCATACGCTTAAGGAAAACTGAGCGTATGCTGAACCTTGAGTCTGCCATACGCTTAAGGAAAACTGAGCGTATGCTGAACCTTGAGTCTGCCATACGCTTAGTAAAAATTGAGCGTAAGTTGAGCTGTACACTTAGTAAAACTGAGCGTATGTTGAGCTGTACGCTTAGTAAAAACTGAGCGTATGTTGAGCTGTACGTTTAGTAAAAACTAAGCGTATGTTAAACTTTACCCTGTCTTGATGTTGAAGATTTCTAATACTTTATTCTTCATTTGCAGAGGATATTCTAGCTCAGGAGGCAGAATTTGAAGGAAGTGTAGGAAATAACTACAGAAGTGACCTATCACATGTTCGTTTTCCCCAATTCGATGGACCTTCTACAAGGATAGCTCTTTTGACAAATCAGAAAGATGATACTTTGCTGAACTTGATGAGTGGACTGCCGTTACAGAGTGTGGATGGTGTTACCCACTTGAAACCAGCATTCCTTTTTGGAGATGCTATTGACATGAATTCCCAGCCTGCTCTGGACAAAGTATTATACTGTTACTATAGGGATGGTAATGTAAATCAGCCAATGTATTTGACTGGCTTGACAAAAAGCATCAATATAGCTCGTTTATTCCATTCGGGTCAACAAAGACAGATGAAGTGGGATATCACTCCATCCCGACAAGCAAAGGCTGGGTGGATCGAATATCGTCAAGGGAGATTCCACAGTGGTACTGAACCACATGTCACATCTCTGCGAGGACTGCTACCTGCCACCATCCCTCCTGAGGACTCGGCACTGCTGAAGCCAGTCAGAGTCCCAATTTTTGCAAACGAATTTGCTCAACTGAAAAATGCCATATACCCAAAACAGTCTATGAGACTTACAGGCCCGGTGCAACCGAAAAATACTAGATGGACTGCTCTAGTGAGATGGATTCTGCAGAACTTTGGTACACAGTTAAAGGCGATAGGACTATATGATGCCATTAAGTGTACTGCTTATGGTTTTAAACCAAACCCGGATCTGTTCTTGGTGTTAGCAGAGAGATATAACTATCGTACCGGCACCTTCATGACCCCAAGGGGCGAGATGGGATTTGCCCTTCATGAAATGGCATATATTTCTCAGCTACCAACAGCAGATTTACCATATGAAGAATATATCCCTTTTGTTGATGAAATGAATAAGATTTCTGAAGCCAACCCACTGATTCTTTATGTCTTTGAAGAATTGATGTGCCATTACAGTATTTGTAAGGCATTTTATAAAGGACAAGGTGGAGAAGGAGACTCCAACTGTTATTCTTCCAAATGGATGGCCTATTTATTTCAAGGCCGTACTGATGAAGTTCAAAAGAAGAAGAAATCTGAGCAGTATGTCGGTGAATTTAAACCCTTGAGTCAAGCCGAGATTAACAGATTAATCCGGGAGACAAATCATGACGACATTATCGTCGAAGAAGATATAGACACCTACAAAGCCGGTGATAGGTTAGAGACCTATATTAAGCAGGGTGGCCGAGAATTATCTGCTGATGGGTCATCTGGCCGGTTTTATATCTCTCTGGCTAAGAAAGTTTGTAGTACCTGGCACCTGTTCAGCAGACAGGATGCACAGAGGAGTTGTCTTCGCAGCCGTCCGTCTGGTTTTTGGGTATAAGATGGATTTACTGACAGCAATGACCTGCCGTCTGAATGCTGGATTAAGGGCGTACACAGACAGAATGTTCGAATTGGCAAGGAAGAGCCTTACATCCTTTCCTCGGGTAGAAATGCCCTTTACCTATTTATTTGGATGGCTGCTTCTGCATTTCGAATCTCTTATGAGTGCTGGGATGGCTAGACCAGATGATACCTTTCTGGAAAGGTACAAGCACATACCGAAATGGAGATATGACACTTTGACCGATTGCAGAACTATATTAAACAGGGGAGAACTATGGAGCTTCACTTGTGTTCCTCCACCTGTTGGTTATGAGAGCATGCCTGGGAGATTGATTGACGGCGTTGGTGCTAATGAGTTGGATGATATCCAACATGAATGGCTAAAGAGAATCAGGCCATCTCATTTAATCTGCCGCCGTGACAACATCACTTATCTAGAGCCATATCTCCCGAGCAGATTTACTCGGCAATTTGGTTACGATCAGTTGCATGTAGGCAATGCAACGACGTGTTTTGGTTATCAAGGAGGGTTGATTGATGGTGCCAGAGCTTGGCTATATTACATTGCCAAAGGTACAGGGGCTACCTTTTCTATGCCAGATCCGGTCAGCTATCGAAAAGGAGCTAGAATATTGGCGTCCTATGCCAGATTCTATGTATCAGCTAACACCTTTGATGAAAAATTTAGCATCTCAGGCAGAAGCTTTATTTATGTTGAAAAGAAGTCAACCAAATCAGCCTTGCCTAGAGATTGTCATGACAAAGAAGATCCTCTGGCCACTGATGAAGTTGATGATGATATTTTGGAGACTTTCTTCTCTGATGACCTTCATCAACCATTGCATGTACCCATCGGGAGTGCTGAAGAGAGTATATCTATTGATAATACCCCGAAGAGGAAGCGGGGTAAAAGTGCTGCTGGTCCTGCTGCAAAAAGAGCTACTCGAGCAGAGACTCGAAGTCGCAGAGGAATTACTATTCCAGGGAATTCTCCTGTCAGAGATGTTGATGAAGCAGGTAGTGATCCAATAGACAATTATCCTACTGTTCCATTAACTAAAAGAATAGGAAGGAAAGTGATAGTTTCAAAAACTAAATCCGTGATTTGTCTGGATGCAGAGAGTCCTACCGATCGTGCTATGCGATTGGCTTCAGAAAAACAAGCTGCATTTGATTTTTCTGTAAAGACAGAACCTGTTGAAGAAGAGATTCCTGAACCTGTTGGGACTTCCATGCCTTCTGATATAGGCTCAGTTCCACCAATGGCCGATGATGCGCAGGAAATTAGTCAGCCTGCGGTAGAGGCCGAGCATCAGACTGAAACGGCTAATGACTTACTAATTTCGGGAGAATCAGTGAAGGAAGCCACTTCTCTCAATCCAATTGCTGAAGCTTCAGAGAGCGAACAAGTTGACTATGAACCGTCATCTCATTCTTCTGGAGAAGAAGACATGGAGATAGACGATGAATCACCGTCTAAAACACCAATTGATGCACTGAAGACCATTGGTCAACACTCAGGGTTGACACCAGAGCCGGAGAGGCATATAGAAGTTCAAGTTCCGAGTACTTCTGGGGCGGGAAGCAGTGAAATAAATCCCGTGTCAGAAAGTACTCTGAACAGACTACGAGCCGGTCTGAATGATCCGAAGGAAACTGAATATGAACCAGCTCCAGGTAATATTTTATTCATCAAAATTTTGTCTTGTCTCTGCTTTATTGTCTTTTGATTTTGATCATGCTTCTTTCATTCTAACAGCTGTAGGAACTGTACCGTCTATGAGTTCTACTCAAGCCCCACTTGTTCAAACTGATGTGGGTGAGGGGAGTTCACATCTGCCGAGTTCTCCAAAAGCACTAACTTCAGCTCCAAGAATAGAGGCTCCTCCTGCTCCTTCCCCTATTATTGCAGCGACTCCCGGTTTTGATACAGGGATAGCAAAGATCATGGGGATGTATTCAGATATTATTTATTCGTATCTGGATACATTCTCAAGAGGACTTATGAAGGATGAGACTATGACCTTTTTGAGTCTTCGAGAAGCGACTAGTTTTCCACTTTCAGCTTTGAGACAAGCTAGTTATGAGGCTCAATGTGTCTTCTTTAAACATCTCCTGAGTGAATTAGAAGCAAACATCCATAAATATTAGGAGATTAAAAAGGAGGACATTAATTCTCTGACTGCAGCTGAGATTGCTCAATTGGAGAATGAAGCTCAAGCTCAGCACATTGCTCTGACAGAATTTCTCGCTCACTCTTCCAAAGAGCTAATGGCGAAAGATGAAGAAATAATAAGTACTCGTCAGAATATGGAACGCCTAGAGAAAGATGAAGCGTCAAAAGCTGAAGAGCTTAGAAAGTTAAGGGAAGAACTAGCTCGTATTCAGGAACAAATTGCCTCTGTGGAAAAAGAACAATCAGAGATTGCTACTGATCGTAAATCTGCAACTGAACGCTGTCAAGTTTTACAGCAGGAGCGAGAATTGATGCAAACCAATCAGATTGAAGAGACCAATCGCCGTAGCTCTATTATTGTAGAATATGAC
This sequence comes from Iris pallida, assembly GCA_029216955.1. NCBI lineage: Eukaryota > Viridiplantae > Streptophyta > Magnoliopsida > Asparagales > Iridaceae > Iris > Iris pallida. The sequence continues at coordinate 199,808 of JANAVB010001397.1, read as the reverse complement.
CAACGGATGATTGGAGCAGAAACAGCAGAGCGAATCAAGAAAGCTCAAGAAGAAAAGATAAATAATGTAATCGTTCGTATTCAGGAGATAATTACTCCTCCTAAATAGTTCTTTTACATTTTTTATGTACTGAATTTTTGAAATCCAATTGTAATCATTGTTTTGATTCTGATTAAAGAAATGAACATCTTGGCTTAATTTCAATTTTGTGGATAATATTTTTGTAGAAAACATGTTCAGAGGTAAATAATACATGACATATTTCAATAGAATAGAATATACAAATAAACTTTGCAACTCTATCATGATATTAAACCAAGGATTTTTAGTTTAATACTGATTAGAGAAAACAGAATTCCGATATAAAGATATCTTTAGATTCTATTTTCCATGATCTTTGGACTCGGAAATCAAAAGACGAGATATCATTTTCAGAGAATAGAAAATATGATACATAAAAAATTCAGAGGTAATATGGACATAATTTTCTATACAAGATCATTATTAAGTCCACTGGGGATCTAATAAAACAAAATATCAAATTCTCTGGGAAGATGATACATGGTGGAATATCAGTTTCCTCTGGGGATAATGATATCGAGATAACTTTTGTAGAGAAGAATTTTATATTTGCTAGGGAATGATGAAAATATTATACATAATATTTCTTTAAAAATTTGCCATTGATAGGCAACATCATGACTTTCCCATCCATAGAGTCTAGCTGGTATGCTCCATTAGAGAAGACTTTGTTTACTACGAATGGGCCTTCCCATTTTGCATCAAATTTGCCTTTGCTCATATGTGTCATGGTCATAGGACGTCTGACAGTAAGGACCAGTTCTCCCTTCTGATATGCTCTGACTTTGACTTTCCGGTTAAAAGCTTTTGAGATTCGGGCCTGATACAGCTCGATATTTTGTTGAGCATACAATCGTTTTTCATCTAGAGCTTCCAATTCTTGAAGTCGAAGACGATCATTGTTTTCTGTTGTAAGTTCATTGGAGATTGCAATTCTCAGAGAAGGAATCTGGATCTCAAGGGGAAGAACAGCTTCACACCCATATACCAAAGAGAAAGGCGTACATCCGGTCGCATTGCGAACTGTGGTGCGGTAGGCCCATAAACATTCACCAAGCTTCTCGCTCCAATTGCGTTTATTAAAAGAAACGAACTTTTTCAAGAGTTTGATGATTGTTTTATTGAAAGCTTCTGCCAATCCATTAGCTGCTGGATTATATGCTGTAGAAGCTAAATTATTAATCCGATGATCGTCGCAGAATCGAGTAAATTTCTGACTGACGAACTGCGGTCCGTTATCATGGATAATACGCCGAGGAACACCAAATCGATAGATAACATGATGTTTGACGAAGTTGATAACACTAGAAGTTTTAACTTCAGATAACGGGATTGCTTCAGCCCATTTGGAAAAGTAATCGGTTATTGCTAGAATAAACCGATGTCCTCTTGATGATGGTGGGTTGATGGGACCAATGACGTCCATGCCCCAAGCTTCAAAGGGCCATGATGCCGCTGTTGGATGTAAGAACTCTAACGGTTGATGGATAAAGTCTGTATGAATTTGACAGGCTTTACATTTCCGAGTATATTGATTAGCGTCAGCCACCATCGTGGGCCAATAATAACCCATACGTCGGATACGATCTTGAAGTTTAGGACCTGGTTGATGAGCTGCGCAAACACCATCATGTGCTTCACGGATTATCTGTTGTGCTTCTTCACCAGCAATGCATCGGAGGAGAAGACCGTCGTAAGACCGACGATATAATGTCTTCGTCGTATGATTATAATAGAATCTGAGAGATCGACGCCGAATAGACGCTGCTTCACTCGGATTATCAGAAAGTATATCATATAAAATAAAGTCTAGAAACAGGCGTCTCCAGTCTTCAGTTATGGCTTCTGTCTCATTAGAAAAGACATATTCCATAGTAGAATCGGAAGAAGACGAGGACATTTTGTCAAACTTTAATCCAGCATTAAGGTTGAGAGAATCTTTGTCTGGTTTGTGAGGAAAAGCCAAAGCCAAATTATTCTCAACACAGAATAGTTCTCGGTTATAAACCACTATTACTTGCTGACGTCTGATTGGTATAGCTAATACAGCAGCAAGATTAGCTAAAGCATCAGCTTCTGCATTATAGGCTCGTCGAACATGTTCAATAAAGAAACCTTCAAAAGATGAGGCTATAGAGAGTGCTGCTCGATGATAAGGTATCAAATCCTGATAACGAACTTCATACGTTCCTCTGATCTGATTGATAATAAGCTTGGAGTCTCCATAAACTTCCAAATATTGAATATCTAGATGTTTAGCAAGTTGAAGGCCGATGAGTAATATATTGTATTCGACTACATTGTTTGAACATGATTGATCCAGAGAATAAGCCCTCTGAATAGTTAATCCTTCTGGGGATACAAGAACAATCCCAACTCCAGCGACAATATCGCCGTTAAGACCTATTCTAGATGCTCCATCAAAGAATAGACGCCAGGTAGGAATTTCTTCAGAAATCAGATTTGAATCCAGAACTTCATCAGGAATCTCATCATATAATTTAGAATCTTCTGGAATCGCATGAGCAGCCAGAAAATCAGCAAGAGCCTGTCCTTTTACTGACTTCTGAGGAATATAATGCATATCGTATTGAGCTAACAAGATTCTCCAATTAGCTAGTCTGGAGTTGAGAATACCAGGTTTCTTCATCATAATCCTGATGGGATTCACTCTGGAAATGACGTGAATCGTTTGACCGATAATATAATGTCGCGTTTTCTGAACAGCAAACATTAATGCTAGGCATTCTTTCTCGATTGGAGAATAACGCAATTCAGCACCTGTCATTGTGCGACTGAGATAATAAATAGCCTGTTCATGGCCATCTTTATTTTTTTGGGCAAGTAATGCACCAAGAGAATGATCCATGGCTCGAACATATAGAAGGAATGGTATTCCCGAGACGGGAGGTACCAAAACTGGAGGGTTCATGAGATACTGTTTAATATCGTCAAATACTTTTTGACATTCTTCGTTCCAGACGAAAGATACACCTTTCTTCAGAAGTTTGTTGAATGGTCTGCAGCGTCCTGATAAGTTGGAAATGAATCTCCTGATATAAGCAATTCTTCCTTGAAATCCTCGTAGCTCTTTTAAGGTGCGTGGAGGACGCATCTCTTGAATGGCTTTGATCTTCTCGGGATCCACGTGTATACCTTTAGCGGTAATGACGAAGCCGAGAAATTTACCACTAGAGACGCCCAGGAAGGACTTAGTAGGGTTCATTTTAAGTTGATGCTGACACATTAAATCAAAGATAGTCTTCAAATCTTGGATATGATCCTCCTTTTGTCGACTTTTGACTGCAATATCATCAACATAGCATTCAACTATTTTCTGGAGATGTTCGCAGAATATAGTGCTCATTGCTCGCTGATATGTTGCTCCTGCATTCTTGAGACCAAATGGCATCACTGTATAACAGTATGTACCGATCGGCGTTCTGAAGGATGTGTGTTTTTTATCATCTGGGAACATTTTGATTTGATTGTATCCCGAATACCCATCCATGAATGACATTCGTTCGAAACCACATGTATTATCGATCATGACATCAGTAATTGGAAGAGGAAACTCGTCTTTAGGACAAGCCGCATTGAGATCACGAAAGTCTATACAGACCCGGATCTTGCCAGTCTTTTTAAGGACAGGAACGATGTTAGCCACCCATTCAGGATGTTGTTCCTCTCGAATAAATCCAGAAGCCATAAGCTTGTTGACTTCAGCTTCAATTGCATCCATGATGTCTGGACGAAATTGTCGCTGTTGTTGTTTGACCGGTTTAGCATTTGGCATGATATTGAGTTTGTGCATTGCAATCTTCGGATCTAGTCCCAACATATCTTCGTAACTCCAGGCAAAGACATCGATATAATCACGAATAAGTTTAATCATGTCTTGCTTATCCGTTTCTGAAAGACTTTCACTGATGAATATTGGTTTAGGGGACCCTTCTTCACCAACATCAATTTGGATCAGTTTATCTTCAGTAGGAGGTTCCCTCTGCTCGAACCTGAATTTCCATTGATTATCTAATCTTTGAGCCCATTGTTCCGATTCGGGTGATATTTTAAAATCATTCTCATCTTCATCATTTTCTTGCGGGCCATCAACAGAGACCATATTGATGGATAGAATAGAACGATGGAGATCGCCAATACTCGTGTCAGAATCCCAAGAAAGGGAATCGGAAGATTCAGATCGTTCATCTTCATCGGATTTTGAATCTTCATGGACTATGTTGATAAAGAAAGTAGGAGCAATGTAACCTAAACCACATTTTGTCCTTCCGTATTTTAATGGAGGAATTCGAACAGGCATTCTTCTTCCTTTTCCATTATTAAGACTGGTTCTAAAGTCATAACCCATATTCTTAATAATATTTTTGGATTGTTGACTGTAGCGACGCAGTTGTAATCTTCCAGTATCGTCGTTTGTGTCATCTTCTTCCAAGTTAGGAGGATTTTGGGGTCCTTTATAAAAGAAGATTGGATTTTCTCCCTTCTTTCTAGCAGGGACCACAAAGTATGATTTTTGTATAGATTCCAATGATACGTCTGTATGAAGAGTTTGAACAACCCCTATAGTTAGTGACTCTAAGCTATCTAGCAATTGTAAATAACTTTGTACATGATTACAGACATCAATATACTGCAAAGGAGATGCTTCATTAATATTAAATACTGTATTTACAACAGAAGGCTGAGCCTTATCAGACTTAGTCAAATTAATGACAAAAGGGGGAGAGAAAGGGCGATCAGAAGTTTTGTTTCGATTAAGATCGATAACAAAAGGCTCAGAAGAGGTGAGCTCCCTTGAAGAAGATCGTGGATAAGTAGTACGTCCACTGACTGGAATGACTAGAGTATCTGGTCTAGCCTGAGAAGGTGGAGGGGGAGTGGTACGTCCACTGACATGAATTATCAGTGAACTTTGTTCGGATGATTTAACAGACTGCGGGAGAGTGATACGCCCTTTTACAGGAATAACAAAAGTGCCAACTTTTGCTATCTCATCATCATTATCCATAGCTTGTAAGACTTTTGAGTATTCATCTTTGTACATGCGAGCGTCATTGAAGTACGCTTCAACTCCTTTGAATGGATAGAGATCTGCAACCTTCTTTTGAACTTCTCCATTATCATCAACATATTTGAAGCAATGATGAAGAGTCGAAGGAACGACATTATGTTCATACAAGAATGGTCTCCCCAATAGAGCATTGTATGAGCAACCATGATTGTCGATGATGTAAAAAGTAACTTTAGTGCGAAGATCGCCTATTTGAAATTTGAGGCGAATCTTGCCTAAAGGCTCACTTTTTCCTTGATTGAATCCCAAGATGGTAGTGATAGTGCTGGAAAGACTATGCACAGGTATCTTCAGTGCATCTAGCATAGCTTTTGGCATAATACTGAGTGCGGATCCTGGATCAATCAGGAGACGATTAACCTTCATAGAATCAACATATCCTGTATGATATAAAGGACGGTCATGTCGATTATCCTCTAGCAGCATATCGTCCTGCGTAAAGGTATTGTTTGGAATAAATTCCAATACATTATGGCAATGAGAAACAGATTCTGTTTCCAACTTCTTGAGAAGAGTTAGGCAGGTTTCCGCTTGCAGCAGTGCTTCACTTAGAGTTTCTCGAGTCTCTTTAGAGAGGCGTAAGAGCTCGAAGATCGATAATTTAGCTGGGGTATTGGCTAGTTGAGCCAATATATCAAAATTATAAGGCTTTTCAAGTCCTGTAGGAGATGACTTCTTCAATGGTTTGTCGAAGCGGACTTGTTGTTTGCCTTTGTCAGCTGCTGTTGGTTTAGAAGGAACTGTCTCAACAGGAACATTTAAAGGCTCTTCAGTAGAGACTGGTGTTGAAGCTGTAACCGGAGGGACGTCAGAAGTTTCTTCAGGAATTTCAGCATAATCTTTCAGATATATTTTTCCTGACCGAGTTCCAGCATGAACTTCAACTTTAGATTCTGGTTCAGGGTCTATGGAAACCATGTTGCAATTCTTTATCTTGCTCTTGGTTCTTTTATGTTTGATGAGAGCTTCATTCCAGAAACCAAGGCCAACACGAGATTGATTATGCCTCATAGTGATGGCTAAAGGTGCTCGGAGTCCTCTGCCTGAGTTCAAACCAGGAGCAGTGGCTAGATCATAACCCATCTTCGCCATCAATTCACGAGATTGTGAACTGTATAGATGAAAAGCAGGCTTGTACCTATCTTCAAATTGAGATACAGATTTTATCTCCGTAGGGAGTGAATTTCCTGCCAAGATGAAAGTAGAGGTTAGATAAAAATTGGGTGTGAAACTAGAAGTCACATTGCATGACTTAGTCTTCCCGAGCTTTTTTTTAGATGATGGAGTCTTCCTAGGAGAAGAGGAAGACGTTTCAAACTCTGTCATTAAATCTGGGTGAATCCACATGATCTCTCCCTTCTTAGTTGTGACAGGAACAAGTCCGTCATTCTGTGCTGGTGGGATGTTTATAACTTCGAGAGCTGCTTTGGGGATAGGAACAATCCCACTTTCTATCATTAAGGGAGGGAAGTCACCGAACTGCATTGAAATTACATTTGCTGTGACTGTCTTGTCTTTGGGTGTCAGTGTCACAGCTCCTGATTTAATCATCTCTTGAATCTTCCTTTTTAATACATAGCAAGACCGGATTGTATGACCCAGCATTCTATGATATGGACAGTATTTTGGATGATCTGTCTTATTAGCTTCATCAGGCTTTTTGATTTCTGGCAATTGAATCTTGTTACCTTTGAACAAGCATTCAAAGATACCCTGAGCATCGTCATCGTCGAAAGAATATTCTTTCTTCGGCCGAGGAGGTCTCTGTTGTTGATTTGTTGGAGCTGGGGTAGCTTGAGTAGTCTTTACCTCTTGACTACTACTTTGGAGATTGACTTCAAGAGCTTCTTTCCCTTTGCGATTGTTGGGTCGAGTACTATTGCTAGCACTCTGATTTGATTCCTTGGGAGCCATTTGTACCCCCAGACCTTTGAAGGTCTCAGCACTGACTTCAGCAGCCTTGGCACTGACAATAAAAGAAGGCCAATCTTGGAACTGAGTGGACCCTGTCCATATGCTGATAATTGGTAAGAGATTCGACTTGCAAGTGTCGATAGTAACAGCATCGGGAGTTCCGAGAGGCATTTTGAGGGCTTCTCTTCTGAATCTTTCAATGAAGTCCTCGGTGGTTTCGTTATTTTTCTGTTTAATTCTTATGAGAGCTGACATGGTCATGTCATTGAGTCCTTCATAGAACCGTTCAAGAAATATTTGCTTGAAACCGACAAATGAGGTAATGCACCCATCAGGGAGACTTCTATACCATTCATAAGCCGTTCCTTTGAAACACCCAACAAACACCCGAGTAAGGAGGGCGTCACTTGGTTGCAGTTGATCAGTCATTACCTCAAAGTGATTAATGAACTGACTTGGGGAGGTTGTCCCATCAAAGAAAGAGATAGTCGGAGGCTTGTATTTAGGAGGATATGATACCTGCTTCCATTCTATCGGGTAAGGTTGCTTGATACCTAACCTTTGTAAACCATCCTTCTGTTTGAATACCTCGAATTGAGTTCGGAGATTCCTTAACTCTTCAGTAACAATTCCAGAAGATTGGGGAGTTGTAACTTGTTGAGTGTAATTGGGAGGAGGGACTGCAGCATATGTACCACCCCCAGCTCCAGACTGACTTGGAGTGGGTTGTACAGGAACATTAGATTGTACCCCCGGAATAGTAGAGGGTTCCGGGTTTGGAACAACAGGAGTATTTAATATAACTGGAGGAGCTGTCTGTTGGACTTGCTGAGTTTGATGCTGAGCTTGCATAAGAGTGTGCATAGCATTCAACGTATCTGCCATAGCTCGCAATTGTTGTTCTAAGGAAGAAATCCTTTGTTCATGAGCTTCGGTGCTAGTTGAAGGTTCATGATTGCCCTCTGCCATGTAAGTAGTAATCATTCGAGGAATAGATGATGAAACAGTCTGTTCTGAATCATCACTGTGTGAATCAGTATCTTTTTCGGGGCTATTTACGGGAGTCAATACTGGAAAGTTAGATTCTCCAAGGAAGTCCTCTGTGATCTCCGGATTACCACTTGGATGAGAAGAAGAAGAGATCCTGGACAAGGCTCCGGTCCTGGATCGGGTGCCGAGATAAACACCATCTTCAGAGTCTGATTTAGCATCAGACCGTATGCTACCCCCAATATTTCTGGAGGTCATATTGACAGAAGCATAAAGAGGTTCATCTTCATCCAACATTGGTTCATATTGAATCCGTTCGAAAACAGATTGTCTTTTTGGTGAACAACAACATTGAATTACAACTCGAGGTTGGAAGTTGCAACCATGCTTTTCATGGCAAATATGAGCAATATCATAGCCTGATGGAGTGTCAATTCTCCGTTTATTTTACAAATACTCCCGGAGATCTGTAGGAACAGATTGGGAAGTACTTGAAGATAGTTTCTGTGTAGAAACTTGTCTTTTGTTCTTCTGTCTTCTCGGTTCTTGAGTGTATAAAGACCGATTAATTTGAGCCACATAATTTTTGGTATATTCTGCATCAGGGTCTAATATACTTGTCTCAGTGGAACCGAGACGATTCTGATTAAGCTTGTTACGAAGATTCGTAGGAGATCTGACTTTGGTATCAGTCTTGGATACTTGTAATTTGCCTTTCTCAGATCGAGAAATTTTGAGAGAAGGAAGATGAGTATTATTCCGACTGGGAGTCGGTAATAATCCATCTTTAGAGGAATTAGCCAAAAGGTATTTTCCTTTGTTTGATCTAGTAAGAGTACTAGTCAAATTAACTCCAGAGGTAAAGACCTTAGGAGTAGAGGAGTTAACTAAAGAGTCTTTCTCCTTGGTTGGCACAAGATGTGCAAGTTGAGGGGGAATCATTTGTATGTTCTGTGGAAGAGAACCCCCAGCTTGATTTCGAGAAACAATCAAAGGACTGTATCTGTTAGCATACGCTGACTTCAGTTTGGACTTCTGGTCATACGCTACCTTTTTATTAGCATACGCTGGCTTTGGCTTAGCGTACGCTGCCTTTGCCGTACGCTGCCCTTTGAATGCCATACGCACAGAGTCATCAATGGCTAAAGAGCCGACTGCTGTCATAAGAGTAGAGGGAGAAGGAACTTTGACATGTCCAGAGATGGTTTTCCTTGTACACGCTTACTTGGTTAAAGAACCAACTTTGTCAGCGTGACTAGGAGAAGCCACTGTTGCCGTGTTCAGAGAAGCCGAAGTGTGCTTAGTTGAAGTTGAAGACGTGTTCTTGTCAGCGTGAGAAGAGACAGAAACGTCTCGGGCTGTTGAAGAAGACTTAGGGACATAGACAGAGCGTCCCTTCTTCTTGGCAGCAGGAAGAGCGGAGGAAGCAGTGCGGCCCTCCTTCGCCTTGAGCATTTCTTCATAAGAAGATTGGTCGAATTGTACAACCATCGTCTTCTTCGTCAAGCCGATCGATGAAGTATCGCAGTGAGTTGTTGCTATCTCGTTGGAGGAGACAGCTTTCCCCAGCAGAGTCGCCAATTTGTTTTCCATAAATAAATTCACTTTATTTATTTTGTATCTGCAAAAATTACAACTGTAGGAATCTAATCTAGAAGACGATTACTTTATCCCTTGGACGATGCGATGAAGAAAACTCGAACTTTGAAGAACTTGGACAGCAACTGGGCAATCTCTCTGTTCTCTCTGAAATTGACTGTAGTCCCTGATGAAGATGAAGAAACTCTCTTTTATAGAGTTCAGGATAACTGTCCTTAAGCATACGCTCAGGTAGTTATTTGACGTGTGCATAACTGCAGGGACGCGTAGCAAATTCTGATGGAGACACATTAGCGTACGGTTGAAAGTAGTAGAGCATATTCAGGAGAAATTGATGGCATGAATGCCACGTTGCATAACTTCTGAAGAAGTGGATAACTGAGTGCAGGACACGTGAGAACGTGTGTTAACTGCATGTTGAAAATCATTCTGGACACAACTGCTGCGATACACTGCCTTAGAAGAAGAGTCATACGCTAGCTTTTGAAGGCACATGTCTTGCATACGCTTACTTAGACAGCGTAGAACCATATAAAGCTGATACGCTCACATTATTGACAGGGAGTCGTATGGAAACTATACGCTCACTTGACAAGGAGTCGTATGGAATCCATACGCTCACTTGGTTGGGAAGGAGTCGTATGGGGTCCATACGCTCACTTAGTTGGGAAGGAGTCGTATGGGGTCCATACGCTCACTTAGTTGGAAGGAGTCGTATGAGATCCATACGCTCACTTAATTGAGAAGGAGTCGTATGAGATCCATACGCTCACTTAATTGGGAAGGAGTCGTATGTTTGAATAAGTAGACACGTGGCATGTTTGAATAAGTAGACACGTGGCTATCATCAATCTTCTTTGATACACCATATCTTCCAATAACTGACAAAATCTTCTCGAGCGTCGTGACTGCGGATATGATGGCCGACAGACTGTCAAAACTGACAGTAATGATGGCTTTTACATTTATGAGAGATGTTGAGCTGTCCTCGTAAAAGACAAAACTGACTCTTCGAAAACCTATACGACGGCTAGTCTTCATTGGACAGCTGTCTTTGTACGAAATACGAAGTGTCAAATTCATCCTTTATTAAATACATGCTGTGCTGTCATCTCAGAAAATAATAAAATATTCACTGAGCGTACGACCTTTGGATGAGCGTATGGCCTTGACTGAGCGTATGGCCTTGAGCGTATGGCTTGGACTGAGCGTATAGCTTTGAGCGTATGACTTGGATTGAGTCTCATGTCAGCGTGTCATAATTTTCACACCCTACAACATGCTTGCATTTATATTTTACATTACACCATGTTCCAATGCAATCTATTGCCTATATGCATATATTCATCACAATATATGCATATATGAAGGCAGCTACCTTTCATTCATATTCCATATATACATAGATACATACATTTATGCATTCATACATAGATATATATATATATATATAGGTTATACATAGATGTATAGGTTATATACATAGATGTATATCTATATACATATATATATATATATATATAGATAGACACATAGAGAGGTTCCTACATACATATTTACATAGATATATATATATATATATGTATATATATATATATATATATATATATATATATATATATATACATACATACATACATACATATTTACATAAATATAGGGAGAGGGTTAAGGGCTGAAATGGTGTAAATGGAACTGGAATTTGGCATGTTATGGGGCTGTTTCAGAGGGTTAAAAGACAGGTCATGGGACTGCCATTTGGGCTATGCTTGTGTGTTGAATGGAAGTGGTTCATGGACTGCTACAAGGACTGTTCTCAGATAATGTGTAGAGGGATACAGTGGTTTAGATAGGAGGCCATTCTTCTCAGGGTTCCATTTCTCAGGTTTTTGACAGGAAAGTATAATAGTGTGTGAAGTGCTAAAGTGTGTGATATGTGATATCCAAAAGGAAAACAGTGTGTATATTAGGGAAAAAAGAGAATCAGTGATATAGGAATGAGTGATGATACAAAATTAGGTTATGCATAAGGAGAACTCAGTTTAATATATCAATCAAATATGAATTCAAATAAAACCAAATCCAATCAATGAAGTATCAGTGGACTTTAGTGAACAGAAATTCGAATTAGAAACCCATTGGCTGGAATTTAACATGTACATACTCAATTCAAAATCTAATCCCAGGATCAAATGAAACCCAAGGTTCATACATTGAAGAACCCCCCTTCAATACAGCCCATACAAACTCAGATTTAACCAAAATTGGAACTTAAACTCAGTTATAAACATCAAGTTAATCCTAGTTAGGAAGAAAAGAAGGGAAATCAATTCATTGGTTCCCTAAATCTCAGATTGAATATCTAGGCTAACCCAAGGTTCAGTCATGCATGAATTCAAGTGTGTGAAATGCTTGGACTTGTGTGTGATACTAAGGGGATTTCTGGAACATCAGTTAACAGTGTGTGTCATGGGTGCTTGCAGGAAAATACATCAATAAAGAGTGTGTGTACAGCAGGTAATATAGTAGTGAAAAGAGAGGGAAGGGTGTGCATGTGTGAGTGACAAGGTGTGACTGCAATGTGTGTGAGCTAAAGTGCAGGAAATAAAATCCAGTGTGTGTGTGTATAAGGACAGGAAAAACAGAACAGTGAATAGAGGATAGTGTAATGGGTTGTTCAGGAAATAGAAAACAGGAAGGAAATCATGTGTGTGTGTTCTCTGTGCTAAAGTGTACAGGAAAACAAAGGGTGTGTTCTTAGGAAATCAAAATAGTGAAAGAAGACTGTGTGTGTATAACCAGTGTTCATTGGAAAACAGGAAAAGGAAAAGCAAGGAAATCAAATTAGATACTTAAGGACAGTAAAACACATGCTTGTAAATACCCCACAAACTCAGAATTAAACCCATAAAGAATGAAGTCAACATTGAATTAGGAAAAGGAAATGGTTAATACTAATCTCAGGTTATCAATTGACAGGAAGCATCCCAGTTAAGGACTGATGAAATCTCAGTTATCTAGGGGAAAAACAAACTCAGTTTTGATAACTCATGAACACATTTAAAACCATTTAGAACAGTCCTATTTTAAAATCTCAATTAACAGTACAACCAGTCCCTAAATCTTGAAATTCCAGATTTCTACACTACACAACAGTTCACAACTTCTCAGGTTCCTTAATAACTGGGAACATAAACCCAATTTCAGGTTTTAAATGTAAGGAGGAAAGTCTCAGTTATATACATAAACAGTTTAATATACAGTTGAAAAGAATAGACCAAAACCAATATCCCATAACAATTTCCAGAGCCTATATTGAATGAAATATGACACTAGGCATGAGCATTGATATGTGGGGCTATTTAACAGTGATAATTAATCAAACAACATGAATTTAGAGTTAGAAAAACAATAGAAAATAATGTAATAGGACTGTGCATCAGAAAATAGTATTTTTCCCCATTTTCGAATCCCATTTCTAAACAAGACCTGTACTAAAATGGAAACTGAACTTTCACACAATATACATTATATTTAGGAACTATTTAACAATAAAAAAACATTATTTAAGGCATTAGCAAACAATTAAACACAGAACACAAATCAGCATACTGGTATACATAGTGCACGACACGTGCACAGGTAATATCGTGTCCGACACGACACGAGAGCTCGTGAAACTCGAGGAGCCTCGTGTCAGTCATAGACACGACACACGTGTCAAGTTTTAGGTGTCCAAGTGGCGTGTGCACAGAGCAATGCTACCCGAGCAGCAGGGCATGCCACCTGCCCGCACGCGCGTGTGCACGATCGCGTGTCTGTGCGACTCCAAAATGACACAAAAACTATCTCAGACACGAAGAAACCAATAAGCGACACTAAAATGAGTATTCCTATTCAACCACAATTAGAAAACAATAAGGAAAAACCTATTGGGACATTAGGTCGAACACCTAGGTATTCCTATGGATACGTGTCTGATACGGACACGTATCCGACACAAATTGGGGTCAGTTCCTACCCGAGGCTAGAGGGGACCTAGGGCTATGCATCCATGAAGATAAATCAGTAGTTTAAATGGGGAAGAGGGATTTACCGTTGGTTGTTTCAAGCTCCAAAAAAATTTGTCAAGTATAGTCCATGTTACTGTAGCTCGAGCACAATATGATCCCCAAATCAGTACTCTACCTCCATGGACAGCAAGAGGGTGGTGGTTAGGTCACAATGCAAGAAGTTTGCTTGAAAAAGGATGAGGAATGGAAAAGTTATGGAAAAATGAAGTTGAGCTCACCTTGTTCTTGAGGAGGAAGAGAATTATGTAAAGAGGCAAAGGATTTGAGAGGGATTAAATAGGAAGGGGATCCCAAGATGGCTGCCCTAATATCTAGGGTTAGAGTTGATCTAATGGTTCTCCACCATTCTAGGCTAATCAATGGCTAGATGAAACCTAGGTAGCCTATCACTAGTCTTAGCTAATCAATATGACTAATAACTAATCAAATCACAAATCATGACTAGCCATGACTAACAATGACCAATCTCAATCTAACTTAGTCTAACCATGACTAGCTAGGACTAATCTAGGTTAGGCTAAACTAGACCACAAAAAATAAATTAAAATAATATTTAAATCACACCATTCACAATAAATCATTTAAATTCCTAATAAAATATATTAACTTCCAATAATTCAAAAGTGACAAAAATACCCTATAGGCTAAAATGATAAAGGAAACACCCTAATCTCATGGCTAGGCTCTAGGTCAGCTATCTCTAAGGTTACACTTGCTAGACACCAAATCACAAGTCATACTTTTAAATAGTTTAAAATTTATTAAAAATTACCAAAAATCATAATATGAAATAATATCAATAAATTATAATTATAATTTCAAAATTTCAAAATTACCCTCATTTTAGAAAACTGGGTGCTACACGATGCGCGACCACGTCGCCCGGAATGGCGGAACGCACGTCGTGTGGATGAATTTCTAATTTTTGAAAACTGTTTTTAAACATATTTTTCTCGAACTTTGAAAACTGATTTCTTTGCACACAGTTGGTAAAATTCGAAACTACAAACTTGGTTATAAAGCCCTACTTGTTGTCTTCTAGTGTGTCTAATTTGATTTTTGATACTATCGATGAATCGACCGGAATCGATCTCCCAACTAGGGCACTTGGACTGGTTTGAGACTGATTTCAATACTGTTTCTTGTCGACTTTGCGTCAAAATCTCGGACAGGTTGTCCTACTATTCTTGGAACCATTTACTGGGATTAGATGGGGTATAGGTTGACTACACATAGGAGTTGACAGATCAAAATTCGATCGAGTATTCGTCGAGAAACATAGGATGGAAAGGGGGTACCTGTTGTTCGAGCAATAGTAGAGCAAGACTCTGTTTTGCTCTGTTTCGTGCGCTTTTGTTGCCGTGGTCGGCCGACGACGCTCCGGCGGTGGCGCGCAGGTGGCCGAGGGGTTGCTGGAGACGCACGTGGGATGGCTCTTGGTGGGGCGTGTAGCTCTTGACGTTGCCACTGCTCTCACGCGCCGCTACGGCTGCCTCGCGGCTACTACTCGGTTTGCTGCTGTTGTGGCTGAGTACGCACGCCTGGCCAGCGGCTGTGGCCGCGTGCGGCGGCGGGTGGGTCGCCCAGAGGTGGAGAGTATTCCTAGGTATTCACGAGCTCGAGTGATTTGAGTTCCCTAGAGTTCTTCCTCGTCGAACTCCCTTTCGTATCCTCCCTTCTCTATCTCCCATCGAATTTCTCTCAGGATTAGGCTCGGGTATACACGAGATTAGGTTTTGATATGGAGGATAATCTAATATAGATTATACTGCACCAGATTTGCTTTAATTTGGTTGATCCTTATTCAAGATTTAAGCTTGAGAATTCTCCAAAAATCCCTTCCATTGTCGCGTGGGAACAGAGTTCAGGCTCGGGTTTGGGTTTTAACATGCGGTATCCCCCCCTCTCTATTGCTATACGTATATATAGTTGCGGGTGAGGGAGTAAAGGCTGTGCTATGGTTGATTTTTAGAAGTGTCGGGTTTTGCCTTTTTTTGGGGGTCGAGTACTTGCCTCATTCTTTCTTTCTTTTTCCTTTTTCTTTATTCCTTTTTTTTCTTTATTTACTAATTAAGTATAAAATCAAATCCCTTTTTAAATAAATACTTAAAGCATATCTATATCTAAAATGATATCTAAAATTTATCTAAATAAATATTTAATGCGTATTTAGCAATGTATATATATATATAACATCTGTTTAATTCTTTAATAAACTCAAAATGACAAAACAAGCATATACTTTATGAATCTATAAAAATATTTCTAACTCCTATATAGCATATGCACATCTAGAATAATTATTCTTACGAAAATGTATCACATACGAAAATAAAATATCAATTTCTTTTTATGGAAAAGAATATATTATATATAACACTCATAAAACAATACTTATTTTACCACAAAATAAATGCCCTAGTTATATTTACACAATAATTATCCACACGGACATCTTTAGATGCACTACATGACTACATGGGCTCGGGCTTAGTTCGTGTCAGGTCCGGGCAAGAATGGTACAACCGGGCCTCCTAAGTCGTAATATTAATAAATAATTAACTATTTATAGTGGTCAAGTCGCAACTTAGCCTGATTTTTCTAGTTAGGACATCACTCTGGCTCGGCCTTCCCCTACCATGGCTAAACATTGGTCAAGGCACGCCATTGCACTATCCGTGCCACGATTCCTAGTCGCCTTGTACTCCTAATTTAATCATGATTAAAAAAAACATCTACCGTAATAATTAACCAAATAATCATCTAAAATCACCATTTAAATAAAATAAATAAATAAAAAAATAGTTCAAAATTTCCGGGAAGGGGAGCTACACCGGATCCCGAGGTGGAGGGGACGTCTCTGGCCATAGCAGGCGGCCGAGACGGGCGAGGGGCCAACGGCGGGGGCGATGGCGGCCAGCGCAGAGGTGGAGCCACTCGCGACGGAGACGTGGCTCGAAGATGCGCGTCGGGTGACGGGGCCATGCTTGGAGGCCACCGAAGGGGAGGCTGCTGCCGGACCTTTGATTGGAGGGATCGAGGGCCACCGGAGTCGGGGGGCCTCCCCCGCCGGGGCAAGGCCGACGAGGGCCAGCTGTGCGGGAGACCAGCGGGGGGCTAAGCGCGGGGCGATCGGTGGGAAGCTTCTCGAGGGAGCCAGAGGGGGACGACCGCCGCAACCGGGTGCGAGCGACCGTCCAGGGGCGGGCCTCGTTTCCAACGGGTGCGGCGGTCGTCGGCCCGACGTCCGGCGCCGCGGGCGGATGCGGGAGAAAAGGGGGACTCATCCAGGCATCGCACGTAGTGGGGGGAGGAGAAAAAAGATTATATATATATATATATATATATATATATATTTATATATATATATTTTTTTGTATAACCTACGGGCCTTATTCCCAAACTAACTAATTTATTTTATTAAAAATCCAATGGGCTCAATTGCCTAGCCCAACTAAATAAAACAAATAAAGAAAAAAGAAGAAACACTGGGCTTTGGCCCAATTTCTAATCCCCAAAACAAAAGGAATTAGAAAAAGAGAGAGAAAGAAGAAGCTGGAAGGAGAGCGGAAGAGAAAAAGAAGAAGAGGGAGAGGAAGAAGGAGGAGATGGAGAGAAGAAAAAGAGAACAGAAGAGAGAGAGAACCAGAGATCGAGGGAGAGTGCTCACCTAGCTCCTACAACGACAAAGAGGTCGGCGATGAGACGGGCGCTCGAGCATCGGCGTTACAAAAGTCGAACGCCATTGGGAGTTGGTCGCTGGCAAGCTCGAGGTGGACGTAGCTGGCTAGGTGTTAGATCGCCGGAGCAGCACATATCTATGCTCGCCATTGGTGCTTGGCACGACAGATCTGGGAGCTGATCGTCGAGTGGAGACGGTGGTGACGGGCGGGTGGCTCGAGGCGGTGGAAGGAGGGGTGGGGTCAAAACTGGTGGACCGGCCTGGAGCTGGCCAACAGTGGAAGAGCGGCTCCGATGCATATGTAAGTGATGGTGCGGGTGATGGCTAGTGATGGTGGTCCTCACATCGGTGGTTGCGAATGATGTTGGCGGAGGTGGATTTCGGTAGGAGTGTAATGGGGATAGAGTAGGGATGTGCTGTCTGGAGAGGGAAGGGGGTGGCGGTCCGATAGTAAATTGTCGAGCAGTAAAGGTGGTAGAGGTGATGATGTCAGTGGTGGATCGATTGTAGAGGAGTCGACGACAGGGAGCCGAGAGGGGAGAGTGTAGTCGTGATGGTGGTGGTGATTGTGGTGGTTGCTGCGACGAAGTGGCCAAAATTGATCAGGCCGGAGCTGGTGGTGGTGACTTGGGAAATTGGGGTCGATGATTGCATGCGGCGGTGGTGCTGCATGCCTGGAGACAGTTGTGGAGGTGGCCGGTGAAGTTGGGAAGGAGTAGGTGGCTGTGCGGCTATAGATAGCCGGAGCTCGGCTAGTGGGCGACGGTCCGGCGAGGTTAGGCAGAGTAGGAGAGGAATGGAGAAACATGTAATAAAATATTGGGGAGTCCCCAATATTTTATAAGAAGAGTGAGGAGTGCGCCACAAGCTATCATGGCAAAGATATAAATTATAATAGATCCAAACTAACCACTAACACAAACTAATCCATTAATAAGTAACTAATTACCAATTGCAAATTAATCTAAAGCCCATGCCTACTAATAATTAATATAAAAATTAAGAATACAATATTAGCTAGTAGCCCAAAATCCAAATCCAAGGCTTGGTAGACTAATAAGCTAGGTTAGCCCACAATCCAAGCCGAAGGCTTGGTAGGGTAAATGAATTTTAAATAAAAATAATATTAAGCTAAGAATTTTAAACTTTAACTAATTAATAAATATTAATAATTAGAGCTAAATAATAAATTCAAAAAAGAATTTTTATAACTCCAAAAACTAACACTAAATTCTCAAAAATAGAATTTCAAATTCTAGCTAGTTACAAGTCTACCCATCTTAAAAAATTCGTCTCAAAATTTAAATTATCACATTCAATAGAATTAAAATCTAAATACGATAGCATTAAAATCTACTTACGAATATTAATATACGAAAAATTACTTAGGAGCGATCAAATACATGAATGAAGCGATTTGGCATGACTAAGATTAATCAAATAAACAAAATTTAGAAATGGTATATTTTGCCACGACCAAAATCTAATCATGATTAAGACACGACCAACAATAAAAATCAAATCATTTAGGCAGGATTAATAAAATAATTTGATTTGCCACGACTAAGTATAATAAAATCTGGTTATTAAGAAAATCATTCACGCACGATCAAACCAATTTGGCACGATGAAGATCATTATCAAAGTATAGTAAAAAAACATTTAGGCATGTTCAAATACAGCATGATTTAGGCACGATCAAGAACGGATTCGAAATCAAAATCATATAAGCACGACGAAATAAATCTAACCACATAGGCACGATATAGAATTAAAACCGCATAGATCAAAATCATTAGTTATGATCAAATTGAAATCTAAGCACAGAATGGTTAAGACACAATCAACTCGAGGTCAAATTCTTATATGTAGGAACGAAATCGTAAAGCAGAATACTCTAGAGGGGGGTAAATTGAGTAGGCAGCATAATATTGCTAATTAAAAAACTCGTTAGCAGTTAGATCACAGATATAATAATAATCACAAAATAAATGACAGTAATAAAAAGGTAGTCAGAAGGCAAACGCAAACACTGAGATTTATACTAGTTTCCCTCTTGTGAGGACTAGTCAGTCAGAAGAACTCTAGCTTCCAGTTGAATCCACTATGAAAAATCACCACAAGTTTTCATCCGAAGTTCTTGTAACTTCTACAACGCGAGCTTTGATCCGAAGTACTCGACCAACTTCAATTATGAAGTATCTATCTTCAATCAAGCCTCTGATTACAATCTCTCTGAAGCTTCTAGACTGTACCGTACTGGCAAATCGACTAGAGGATTGTAACTGGCTTGGGATTTGAAAATGAATAGCTCAGAACACTTTGGAAGAAGTAGTAGGCTTATAGAGAAGAGATATGAAAGTGAATTCGTGTATGAGTAAATTGAAATGATCGAAATCCTTCTCTATTTATAGTTTTTCCAAAGGCAGAATTCTGACAGAATTCGGGCAGAACTCTATGAGAAAATCTCGTTGGGATCCGTAACTGTGGGAAGACCAAGTTCAAAAAGCAATGTTCACTAACCGAACTCTGGCCGAATTTGGGCCGACCTCGGGCCGAATTCTGTTAGAGTTCTGTTAGGGTTTTCGCAAATTAGTTTTTGGGCTTTTTGAAAAGATCAAGCAGTTAGGAAGTAGTTTGGGCCTTTATTAGTGGACTTGTTTTCAAAATGAAAGGGTATTTTGCAAACGTTTCTTGGATAGCCTATTTTCCAGTACGATGCAGTGTACATCTTATTTCTAGACTCAATAATTGTAAAAACTCATTGATGAAATAGGAAAACCAAGAGAGCCCTTTAATGACGCCTTTCTTCTGATATTTGAGCAAACATGAAGACATATTTTTCCTTGACGACGGTTGTCCATAGATAAACAGATTTGGAAATCTAAATACCTTTCGGAAGCTTCGCCCCCGAACCCCCACGGGGGGCGCTGGCCCCTCGACCCATGTCCGTTGATCGGGCAGCGGAACCCCCGATACGAGGCCCCAAATAGGTCGTTAGGCGGCTCAGAAAAATCTTCTTGTATAACACCGTCTTTGGCCCATCAATAATTCTCAATTGCATATGTCCTGGTTTGACAAAACTTGATCATGCTTATTGCATGTCTAAGAACATGTTAGACGAACAAAACACTATGATACAAGCATAACAATATGATATAAAACATTTAGGACAATGCTAACATTATATA
This sequence comes from Iris pallida, assembly GCA_029216955.1. Classification (NCBI taxonomy): domain Eukaryota; kingdom Viridiplantae; phylum Streptophyta; class Magnoliopsida; order Asparagales; family Iridaceae; genus Iris; species Iris pallida. The sequence goes on along the minus strand of JANAVB010001397.1, from coordinate 179,186 downwards.
GAGAACATTTAGCAAAATGCTAAGTTAAAGTAGCAACATGATAGTGATTACATGAATATTAGTGATGTCATTATGGTAAACTTAATTGATTATCCATATTCAAAAACATGATATAATCATTGGGCTAACAATCTTTCCCTTTTTGATTATGGTAAATCGGTTAAGTTTAATTTATATACAATAGATGCATGTATCACTAATAAACACATAATACTAGAATATTGTGTGCTAACTTAAACTTATTTCTCCCCCTTTGATATGATCAAAAATAAGCTCCTCCGTAATTAGAGCTAAAATGAACTCAAGCATAAATAAAGGTGGAAAGCACAAATAATCTTGATCAAGGATTAGGAGAACAGTGTAACGACAAATTTAAAAAATTGCATAACTAAAGTAGAAAAACTTGTCAAAGATAGTTGGTTGAACTTTAACAAAGAACACTGAAATCAAGCAATACATAGTTTACCAACTAGAAATCCAAAAATGACATTCAAAACACATTTTGTTCATCATATTGTGTTTTGAAATAGACCAAAAGAAATATATCAATATAGTACGAATCAATCATTAGTCATAAATGAATCATGTGGAATAGAAATTCGCAGATCTAGTATATATAAAAGAGTCCAAAATATAATGAGACTTTTAACAATGATCACAAAAATATGATTCATAATTTGCCCATACAAATTAGTGAATCACATCAATAAAGAGTATAATCATCGAAAAAGAAATCAAAATAAACTAGAATCTATGCAAAATCTATACCAAAGTCCATGCATTTGAATTCAATTACCATAGCATGATATATGAATACCAATAGATAAACATGAAGGTAATGAAGATAAAGTACTTAAGAATGAGAAATTCAGTCGACTTGAATGCTCTCCCGCAAAGTATGATCAGTCTAAATATAGATAATCATGAACTTTAAGATAAAATCTCAATAAGAAAAGCCAAATCAATTTAAACTCAAGGAATCATCAAAACTAAATATATTTGGCAAGATAATTAAAAAAAACTCGTAAAATGAGAGAATCAAGAAGAAATAATAATAATCACATATTCTCTCATATAAATATCATGAACACAATCGATAAGAATTAAAAAAAATAAACAGGAAGTCCATGATTGAACTAGGTATACCATTAAGAGTGTAAATAAATTAAAACAATTAATTTTGCTCCCCCTTAAAATATGAGTATATAGTTCCGAAGAAATTTATATGCAAGAATAGATAAAATAAATAATCACAAGATCTAAGGAATATCCAAGATATGCATCTTTTCTTTCCTTCGATCAAATGCATATAAAGTTCCAAAAACAAATATCATCTTTAGGCAAATAAAAGAAATATCCAATGAATAAATGCTTAAAGATGAACAAAAAAATATATCTCCAATATATATATAAAAGAAATATTTCAAGACATTAAAAGATTTTGAAAACTGTCTTTAATAATAACATTTAAGTACCGGACAGATTCAATAAATCAAAAAGACTTTTCAAAAATGTGGAATTTATTACGAAAAACTGTCTTAATAAACGTTCGAATGTGTCCATTTAGTCCTCAGACTGAAAGCTGGCGATTCGAATCACGGAAACAATTTCAATAAAAGGAATTCATAAATCTTAAATAAATCCATTTTGAAAACATAACCAGATAAATATCCAAAGAAAAATGTATTCTAGATATATGTCATATCAAGGGGATAATTGATTTGAAACAATTAACTGCTCCATCTTTACATGGCTATATCCAAAAATAATAGTATAGATAAAATTTTAAAATAAAATTTAGAGACATATTTCCATAAATAGAAAACTAATTCAAAAATATTAGGTCTTCTTATCAAAGTTCATTTCTTCCCTTTTAAAGCCTTAGCACGGTGTCCACCTGACAACCGTAAGGTATAAAGAAAAGAAATGCTTTGAGAGAGAGACATTCAATATGCATGACTTCTCCCCTGCAAAGAGTTATTGTAGTAGACTGTAAGTAACTTAAATAAGAAGATAATAATACAAAGCTCAAAATCATTGAATATTACACAAATTAAAGATGAAATCATAAGACCATAATATTCAATGAGTAGCCACAAGATCATCAAGTCCGAATATCGAATAGTATGACAAAAAAATGAACATATCAAAAGATGACAAACATTAACCTATGAAGATCAATATATGTTACCTTTTGTAAAATTAAATCATTAAATAATATTATCCATCAAATCTAAAATCCAAAATCCATCAGATAACAATTGCAACTACATCTCAATAAATCTTTAGTTTGTAAAGTGTTGATCAATCTTGGGTTAGCTGTAGAGGTACTGTCCCAGCTAACGGAGGTTCACCGGGGAACACTTAAGTACCGCTTCGCTTCGACCGTAGTCGTGGTGACAGACAGACCCTTTATAGGCTTGTACCCAAAACAAATCTCTTCTTTAATAACCGTGGATTTAAAAAAAAAATAGTGCAATATAAAAAAATCTTAGAACAATGTAGCATACGGTATAAGATATATCAATTACATTAATCCATATATGCTACAAAATCATTGGATAACAATAAAATATAAAACATTTGTAAATCAAAATGTAGGACCTAGATACGTTGATGTATTTTGGAACCTAAGGGACTGGGTTCAGTACCTTGGATCCAGAACTAGACGATAGTTGCAAGTACACCTTAATAAATCTTAAGTCTAAGTATTGATCACTTTGGGTTAGCTGTAGGGGCCGGTTCCCAGCTAGTGTTAGTCCGAAGACTAGTACACCGTGTCACTACAGGCTATTTACACCTGTATGACAGAAGGACCCTTTCGGCTTGTTCCCAAAATGATTTCTACTCTTAAGAACTTAGATTCAAAGGAATATATGCAGTATCATCGAACATCGTCGAAATCCAGAATCCCTAAAAGTAAATACCGAAGGAATGGTTTTTCAAGATCAAGACATAAAAAAATTTCAATAAGAGCCATGTATCTAAAATGTCAACCGAAAAGCCAAGAAAAACATACATTATTAAAAGAGGCTTTGAGAGGAAGCTAATAAAGAGAAGTATATGAATTTGTTTTTAAAAAATTAATAGCTTAAGTATGAGATAAGCACAAGTTTAAAAACTACTTTTTAAAATAATATAGAACTTGAACTTAACTCATATATCCCCATAAAGATATTTATACAAAAATATAAGAGACATGAGCAATATATAAATGAAAATGAATTATTCATGTATCCTTAACAAGCATTAAAAAAATATCACAAAATCAAAAACATGCATAAATATGCTTTATCGGACAAAGATGTAATTGATTCTTAAGAAATTAATCAAAATAAAATATGAGAATCAATAGTGAAGTATATTATGCAAACACAAGGTTAACATAAAAATATATGTATATACTTTTCAAGTAAATAGAAGACTTGTGCTAAACATACATACTCACAAAATACTAATCAAAGTAAATATGACATGTTAAGGATAAATCGGTAAGAAGTGACCAGTAAAAAAGTATTAAAGACGAAGAGTCAAAACATATTCACCAAAACAAAATTAAGCTCCTATGCATGCTTCAAGAATAAAGATTAAGAGTAAAGAGCATACATAGACAAACGTATCACACTAATGGAAAGTGAGTAAAAGACTATTTAGTGTGAACTAATCATTTAAGCTAAACAACTAGTCAAGCTAGGATTATGTCTCACATTGTTTTAAACAATAAACAATTTAAAAGACATCAATAAAAGCTAATAGTAAGAAATCAATAAGAACATGCTACATATTAGAAACTATTTAGTAAGCATGTTACCGAAGTGGTTCTAGTGACCACACTTCTGTTGGTACAATTGCATGGAAGATGACCTTTGTAGCTTTGCAATCACCAATATGTTCTATGGTTCTATTTGATATGAGAAGCTTCACCTGCAATATTAGGTGAAGACTTTGGTATCCAATACTTGGATCCACATTTGTTAGCTTTGGGAACCCATTTACACAAGTTTATATCAACTAGCTTTCTAATTTGACAACGATTAGAAACGTATCCATTCATACCACAATAATGACAGAAAGTATTAATAGTGCTACGTGCAGCAGTATGAGAAAGTGCAATGGAATGACATGATGTGCGTGGATACTTGTAGTTGAAAGCATGGTTGTGTGAAGCTTTATCTTTGCTTGCTTCCTTTTTAGAAGATCTGACGTTTGCGACTTTGTGATGTGCTAAGTGTCTTGTGTTAGACTGAGTCATAGGTTGTACTATCTGCTTTTCCAGTCTAATCTCTAACTTTTTAGAGTTAGCATAGATCTCATCATACTTAGCAGAAAGAGCATCAATTCTACATGAAGCAATAGAATACTTCTTCTTTTCTGATTCTAATTCCTCCTGAAGTTTAGCATTTTCTTGAGTGCTTTTCTCAATGCAATCAAGTGCCTCATGCAATCAAAACTTCAGTGTGAAAATCTCAGTAGAATTATCAGAAGGAGAACTATTTCTAGCATCACTTAATAAGCAAGTAAGCTTTTCATTCTCACGCTTATAGGATAGAATATCCTTTCTAGCTTGCTTATACTAATCTAATACTTTCTTGTGTTCTTCTAATAGATCACTGAAAGCATCAGATAACTCATCATGAGAAAATTCACTTTCTTCATAAAAAGAATTATTTTGTACCTCATTAGATAATGCCATTGAGCATAAATTTGTAGCTTGATGAGGTCTCTCTTCTTCTTCTTCTTCTTCTTCAAAATATCTTGCTTCGCTTTCACACCATATACTCATACTAGTGTACTTGTGAGACGATGATCTTCCTTCATTTGATTGTTCATAGTGACTCTCCTTTCTAGTAGTAGTACAATCTTCTTGGATGTGGCCTATCTTCTTGTAGTTGTCACATAGAAGCTCTTCTTCGTATAGGGGATTGTGTTGTACCTTAAATCCCAATTCCATCATGCATATATTTGCATCATTATGAAGACTATCCTTCTCTTTGGAGTTGCTAGCTTTGCTTTCATACCTGCACTCATAAGTAGCTTCAAGAACTTTCTAAATTTTATGAGATGTTGTGCAAGTATTAATAAGATTAAATACATTTATGTCTACAGCACACACAAAAATATGCATAGCTTTTGCATCAAGGCTAGCTAACTTCCTCTCCTCCTCCGTGTAACTATAATAAGGCTTGTTGATTATAGAGAATGTGAGAATAGAAGTGATAGTAGGCTTTTTGTAGCCATTGACAACAATTGACCATAAGTCAAAATCTAGAGACTTCAGGTAGAAGCTCATTCATGTCTTCCAATAACTATAGTTTATTCCATCAAATAGTGGGAGTCTATTTGAGGATTGCTCTTCAGTTGGGAAGTACATATTTGCCATATATGATACTGTGATCTATGTAACAGCTGTAATAAATAAGAATATAATAATAGTGTTACCTTGCTTTACTTGTATAACCCGCTCTGATACCAATTGTCGGAATAATTGGGATCAGAATATAATAACTCTAGATGAAGCACTGGCTCTGATACCAATTGTAGGAACGAAATCGTAAAGCAAAATACTCTAGAGGGGAGTGAATAGAGTAGGCAGCAGAATATTGCTAATTAAAAAACTCGTTAGCAGTTAGATCACAGATATAATAATAATAACAAAATAAATGACAGTAATAAAAAGGTGATCAGAAGGCAAACACAAACACCGAGATTTATACTGGTTTTCCTCTTGTGAGGACTAGTCCAATCGGAAGAACACTAGCTTCTAGTTGAATCCACTATGGAAAATCACCACAAGTTTTCATCCAAAGTTCTTGTAACTTCTACAACGAGAGCTTTGATCTGAAGTACTCGACCAACTTTAATTATGAAGTATCTATCTTCAATCAAGCCTCTAATTACAATCGCTCTGAAGCTTTTAGACCATACCGTACTGGCAAATCGACTAGAGGATTGTAACTGGCTTGGTATTTGAAAATGAATAGCTCAGAACACTTTGGAAGAAGTAGTAGGCTTATAGAGAAGAGATATGAAAGTGAATTGGTGTATGAGTGAATTGAAATGATCGAAATCCTTCTCTATTTATAGTTTTTCCAAAGGCAAAATTCTGACAGAATTCGGACAGAATTCAGGCAGAACTCTATTTGAAAATCTCGTTGGGATCCGTAACTGTGGAAAAACCAAGTTCAAAAAGCAACGTTCACTAACCGAACTTTGGCCGAGTTCGGGCCGAACTCGGGCCGAATTCTTTTAGAGTTCTGTCAGGGTTTTTGCAAATTGGTTTTTGCGCTTTTTGAAAAGATCTAGCCGTTAGGATGTAGTTTGGGCTTTAATAAGTGGGCTTATTTTCAAAATGAAAGGGTATTTTGAAAACGTTTCTTGGATAGTCTATTTGCAAGTACGATGCAGTGTACATCGTATTCCTAGATACAATAAATATAAAAATACATTGATGAAATAGGAAAACCAAGAGCCCTTTGATGATGCCTATCTTCTAATATTTGAGCAAACATGAAGACGTCTTTTTCCTTGACGGCGGTCATCCAAAGATAAACAGATCTGGAAATCTGAATACCTTTCGGGGGCTTCGCCTCCGAACCCCCACGGAGGGCACTGCCCCCTCGACCCCTCTCCGTTGATCGGGTAGCGGAACCCCCGATACGAGGCCCTGAATAGGTCGTTAGGCGGTTCAGAGAAATCTTCTTGTATAACGCCGTCTTTGGCCCATCAATAATTTTCAATTGCATATGTCCTGGTTTGACAAAACTTGATCATGCTTATTGCATGTCTAAGAACATGTTAGACGAACAAAACACTATGATACAAGCATAGCAATATGATATAAAACATTTAGGACAATGCTAACATTATATAGAGAACATTTAGGACAATGCTAAGTTAAAGTAGTAACATGATAGTGATTACATGAATATTAGTGATGTCATTATGGTAAACTTAATTGATTAGCCATATTCAAAAAAATGATATAATTATTTAGCTAACAATATAGACGTGATTAAAGATCAAAATTTTGGCACGATTTAAAAATAAATCAATGTATGAAATCAAAGTCACCTATCATGTAAAGTTCTATTGGCATGACTAATAGTTCGCATGTTCAAGAATAGAGTCATATTTAAGATAGAATCTAGTCAGATAGGACCTAAATATGATTAAGTATATAATCTAAATTTAGGCATGGCAATAATAGAATCGAGTTTTAGCACAATTAGAATTAAAATTATACTAGCGTGATTGCGGATTAGAACTTTGGTATGATTAATAAAATCAAAGTATAGTCACGGTCAAAATGGCACGATCCCTAAAATAAGAATAATTACAAAGTCATCTTGGCATGATTAAAATTAAAATTTGGGCACGATTATGAATAGATATAGACATGATTAAGAAATATAATCGAAATAACAACTAGATGGATTTGGCATGATCAAAAGCATTAAGTCACGATCACAATCATATAGGCAAGATGAAGGATAAATTCAATCTTTTAGGCACGAGCTATTTACAACTAAAAGGATCAAATCGTTTAGAACAAAATCATGATCAAGTTGGAATTAATCAAAATCTGGGCATAATCATTAGTATATTGGCAGAAATCAAAATTAAGAAATCAATTTAGGCATGAATAAGAATCAAACTTTAGGCGAAATAGAGAACCTTGAAATAATCGAAATCACTAGGGCATAATCAAATATAGAAATATTGTGATTTGGCATGATTAGGACTAATCAAATTTATAGTCATTTACGTACTATTAAGTCATGTTAGCACAATAAGGACAAAATCAAAATATGGTCAAAATTGTATAAGCACGATGACTAATTTATGTAAGATTAAGAATAGATTCAGAATATAATCGAAATCGTATAGACAAGATGAAGTTTATCATCTTTAGGCATGATATCGTCGTGATACAGTCAAAATCGTTAATTATAATCAAGTCTAAATGATCAAAATTTAAGTGTAGAATGATAGGTACGATCAAACTCAAGATTACAATCATATTAAAGATCAAAGATTAGGCACAATTAAGAATAAAACCAAATATCGTCACGATCAGTAGATCAAAATCATTTAGTCAAGCAAGGTTTTCTAGACATTGTAGAAGCATGAATTTTTTTCGCAAATATAGCTCCATGCGCCCAGAAAGTGTAACTTCATGCGCCCACTCAATGAAGCTCCATGCGTCCAGTCAAGTGTAGCTCTATGCGCCCAATCAGTGAAGCTTCATGCGCCCAAGACTAGCTCCCCCGAAAGGAGGGCGCATAGCCTGAGACATGGCTATGCGCCCAAGCCTGACTCGGTCAAAGCCATGATCAAAATATGTACCGAAGTTGTCACGATCCGCACCCTAGAGTAAGGGCACGAGAAGTGGGTACGTCCAGCCTATGCCGCAGTGTCGGCGGTAGAACGTTGTCCTAGGTCAAACATCTAACAATATAAAGGTACATGTACAGTATATACACTCCGAATGGAGGTGACATAGCAAATACAGTCTCAATCACATCTAAGGTAGAGCATGATAAAAGATAGATAAAATATGAAATCCACAAAGAGATACCGCAGATAGAAGTCTAAGTGTCTAAGATACACAAACCCAGAAAATATCTCAAATCTCAAATACAGTAATCCATAAAGTAAATACAACTCAAGACAACTAAAATAACTATCTATACAACCTCTACTGTGTCTCCTCTAGGCTAGCAGACAACCTCCAAGCTATCTATAAAATTTATCAACAGGTCCAGTCAGGATAGGAACGAGTACAATTCATCAAAAAATCCCAAGTAAATGACAGAGAACTATAAAGCAGTTATAGACAGTTGTATTGATGAATATGGCAGTTTGTACAAGTAATGATGTAGATAAACAGTTAAGGTACAAGAAAAGTAAGGTAACTAAACAAGAGGAGAAGCATAGCAATGAAGACTGTAAAATATAATCTAGCTGAACTAGAGTAACATGATGAGTTCAGACAGTACAATATAAGTCCAGTGTATCCCAATGTGAGTCTAATACAAGATGAGATGAATGTGATTCTAATCATTGTTCTAATAAGGTGATTCGAATAAGGTGATACGAATAGTGATTCGAATAAGGTAATACAAATAGTGATTTGAATAGTAGTCAAACAATGATTCGAATAAATTCTCCAAGTGTGTTTTAAAATACTAAGATAGACATGTAAACGGCTATGGGTAAATCCGGCACATCGCACACCTGGCCAAGTGTGGGATGGCTATCGATCGAATATCATTCATAGGGGGTGGTTCGAATAGTGGGAATGTTCATATGTCTAATCAAGTATTTCCCCGCTCATCTAATACAAATGAATCCAAAATCCGACACATCAATCGAATACAAGTCCAACCAGCACATGAAGATACGAATAGGTGGTTCGAATAGTGATTCGTATGGTGATTCGAATAATAAAAGCAAAACGAATAAGTATGTGTGTCGTATACATGGATTCAGTAATAACAATACGTGTTTGAAACAGAGAATCACATACAACTAACTAGAACTGAAGTACAGTAACTGACAAGTAAATGAGAGAACTATCAGAGAATGTACTCGCCTGATAACCTGAACATCTTATTGGTATAGAGGTCCAAACTGAAGCCATAGAGTCCTAATTAGAGCAATACAGGTCAAGATGTATACGAGAGATGATAAATGAAATGTACAATGCATCTGCATGCTGTCTAGGTCAAACTAGACTAAAGTCAACACTTTGTCAACTCTAGTCAACCACACTAGTCAAATTAGGTCAACTAGGTCAAGTCCTAGCCCAAACAAGTCTAACAAGTCTCACTATGCCTAACCAAGCCTAGGCTAACACTCACACAATCACAAGACAATGTGAACCACAACAATGCATAATATAAAATAGATAATATATATAAATACATACCTTCATACATACATGCATATCCACATTACATACATATTTATATATATATAGGCATATGTTACATCATGCATATTTACATAGTTACATAGATATATACATTCATGCACATTTACATACATACTTTTGTACATTATATATGTTAACATTCATTATAATGTATTATATTTTACTTATACCTTTGATTGATTGATTCATTCATATATGACATTCATTCATGCATATTACATACTTACATGCATCTATACATTATATACATTGTATATAACATGTAAAAATAGAAGAGGAAAAAAAAGAATAAACTGAAATGGAAAGGGAAGGAAAGGAAAATGTAAGGAAAAGGAAAAACAATAGACATATATATGCTTGCATCATATATTTTATATTACTATGCATGCTATCATTATAGATTGCATTATATTATTTATATATTATGCATTCATATCTATCATTACAAGTATACCATGCATTCATATCTAGCATTCATTATATACTAGTGCATGGCCACGTCAGTCTCCATGAACAATCGTGCACCGAAGCACGTGGCCACGTCAACACCACGACCAACCCATGATCTCGCAGCCTGTATGCACCTTCATCATATGCGCCCAAAGCAGGACTATGCGCCCACATAAGAACCAGCGTATTTTCTTATGTGGGGGCATAACTTCATTCCAGCTCGAGAACGACTATAAAAGGAGGGCCTCACTCCTCTTCAAAAAAGAGAACGAAAAGCATTTTCAAGAGCCAAATTGCTGTACTTCTTGCCAGTGAGCCGAGAGTTAGCAATTTTTTTAGGTTTTCATCCACTTTTGTAATCAGAGTGTCAACGGAGTAAAGGAGCAACTACCGCTTGATCTCCATCATCCCATTCTCCATAATTCTTTTTATACTCGGAGATCCTCAGCGCAGGATCTCTCAGGCGTACTCGATTTGTGGTGCCTTGCGCCATCGAGAATGAAGTCAAGAAGCTCATTGCTAGTGGATTTATTCGCGAGGAATAACACCCAGACTGGGTTGCCAACATCGTTCCAGTCATAAAAAAGAATGAAAAAGTTCGAGTCTGTATCGACTACCGTGATTTGAACTCTGCATGCCCGAAAGACGAGTTCCCTCTACCGATCACTGACGTAATGATCGACAATACTAGCGGCTTCGAGCGGATGTCCTTCATGGATAGTTTTTCAGGCTACAACCAGATCAAGATGTTCCCCGACGACGAGAAGCACACATCTTTTCGAACACCGTTGGGGGTATACTGCTATACGGTGATGCCCTTCGAATTGAAGAATACAGGGGCAACTTACCAGCGAGCCATGAACACAATTATTTGTGATCATTTGCACAAAACTGTGGAGTACTACGTAGACGATATCGCAGTCAAAAGTCGTCTCAAGGGCAACCACCTCCAAGACTTGAGAACGGTGTTCGAACTAATGCGTGCACACCAACTCAAGATGAATCCAACCAAGTCTTTTCTGAGAGTCTCCAGCGACAAGTTTCTTGGTTTCATCATCACTTCAAAGGGTATACATCTGGACCCAGAGAAAGTGAAGGCTATCCTCGACATGCACCCTCCAAAAAACCTCAAAGAGCTACGTGGACTACAAGGAAGGCTAGCCTACATCAGACGATTCATTTCGAACCTCTCTGGAAGGTGTCAACCATTCACTCAGCTCATGAATAACGACATATCTTTCATCTGGACTAAACAATGTCAACGCACATTCGATGACATCAAGGCGTATCTTACAAGCCCTCCAGTATTGGTAGACACAATAATGGGAAAGCCCTTCTTACTATATGTCCGCGCTATGGATTATTCCCTTGGAGCCCTCTTAGCTCAGAAGAACGAAGGCGGCCATGAACAGGAAATCTACTACCTCAGTCGCACAATGGTGGGTGCCGAGCACAGATACATGTAGGAACGATATAGTAAAGCGTAATACTCTAGAAGGGGGGTGAATAGAGTTGGCAGCGGAATAATGCTAATTAAAAAAATGTTAGCAACACAATCACAGTATATAATCACAGTTGAAATAATGTAAAGGCAGAGTTCAGAAAGCAAACGCAAAGACAGCGATGTATACTGGTATCCCTCTGTTGAGGACTAATCCAGTCGATAGAACTCTTGCTACCAGTTGAATCCACTATAGGAAAAACCGCAAGTTTTCTTACGAAGTCCTTGCAACTTCTACAACGCGAGCTTTGATACGAAGAACTCGTCCAACTTCAAATATGAAGAGGTATTCTTCAATCAAGCCTTCTGATTACAATCTCTCAGAAACTTCTAGACCGTACCGCACTGGCAAATCGACTAGAGGATTGTAACTGGCTTGGGATCTGAAAATAAAAGCTCTAGAAAACTCTTTGGAAGGCAGAAAGCTTTTTAGATAGAGAGAAGATTCAAAGTGAATGAGTGAATTGAAATGATCGAAATCCATCTCTATTTATCGGAATTCCAAAGGGAGAACTCTGTCAGAATTCGGGCAGAATTCGGGCAGAATTCGGGCAGAACTCGATGAGCAAATCTCGGTCAAATTCGCAACTGCAGGAGGACCAAGTTCCAGAGAATTCAAAAATCAAACGACCACCAACCGAACTCTGGCCGAACTCTGGCCGAACTCTGGCCGAGTTCTGTCAGGGTTAGGTTAGGGTTTTAAAATAGATTTTTGGTGATTTTTGAAAACCTTTTTGAAAACCTTTTTGTAAACATTTTGATAGGTCATTTTAAAAACATTTTGAACTATTTTAGGGATAGCCTATTTGCCAGTACGACTCGGTGTACAATGTATTCCTAGACTCAAATAAAGTAAAAAATTATATTGCATAGGAAGTACAGACTCAAGTAGGCAAACAGATCTTCAGTCTTGAACGGAGTGAATATCCAATCTTGCTTATGTCCAAGAAGCTGAGATGTCCCAACAAGCTTCGTATATCCAGACAGAGTTTTGATCAATTATTAAAATCAGGTTGACCATATGACCAATGGGCCAACAATCTCCCTCATTTTGATAATTGACAAACTATGAATGATATAACATTAAGCTTGTTCAAGCTTGTTCAAAAATATCAAAAAGTAGAAATTGTTCATAACCTGTATTTAACTCAAAAAAAATGTTAGATCATTTTTAATTTTCTTCCCCTTTGTCACTTAGCAAAATAATTGCACAAGAGAAGGCTCCCCCGCAGTAAATGCAGAAGACTCCCCTGCAATCAATACATAAGTAACAAATAGCGAGAAAACAAATAAAAGAAATATAGTATAAGAATTAGAGATATAGCATCACAGGCATGTAATGTTTCTACAAATTATCATCACAGGCATGTATTGCTTCAAAAACATAAAAAAATCTCAGGCATGCTATTTCACAGGTACTTGAAAATGGAGAAGCAGTATAAAGAGATAGTGCTTAAACAAAATGCTGAAATAAACTGAGATGTCATAAATGAAACATCATAAACATGTCCATGAAGATAAAAAGTACTGATAGCAAACTACAAAGTACTGATAAAAAGTAAATAATAAAAACTTGGAATGTCGGAGCATTTCCAAGTATACAATAGAATATCACTAATAATCAAATCAGATCTCATCATCACTATCCTCATCAATATCATCAGCAGCGTGGCCAGCATGACCGGAAGTACCAGCACCAGAAGTACCAGCGCTAGTAGGATGAGTAGGGGCGCCAGCATAGAACTCACCAACGTAATCTCGAGGTGCACGATACCAGTCATAGGCGTTACCTGGCTGGAAGTAGGCATGAACAACCTCATCCTCACAGTGGTAACCCGAAAAAGCTGGATCTCGAGGGATGGAACCGGCTGAATAACCAGTCTGAGCGAATCGAAGATCAGCCAAGGAGTTTGCCATCGCCTGATAACGGGTGACATCGCGGAACTCACGCTCGCGAGCCATGTCCGTCATCGAGACGTGCAAAGATGATAAATGCTGATGTATACCCTCAAAAGTCATGGCATACGACTGATGAGGTGAAGATGGTGCAGTAGGAGGAGCAGGAGGTGGAGCTGAAGCAGTCCGGCTGCGACGAGAAAGCTGGAGTAACTTGGGCTCAGAGTCCTGAGTACAAGTCGATAGATCGTTCACGAATCGCTGAAAGATACGAGGGAGAATCATCGCGTAAGAGAGATTTCGATCTCTAGCACGACAACGTCCCATCATCTGAATAATAGTCTTAGGGCAAAAAAAGGAATCCCCTTGATAAGATGGTACATGGCGGACAGCTCAAGCGAAGTCACATCATCCTTGGAAGTAGATTCTGGAAGAAGAGTAGAGTAGATGATGCGATGCAATTCGTAGTTAAACAAGTTCAGGTTGTTAGCCTTGAACTTTCCAGAATGTACTCTGTCAGGTGCACAGAGTTCCGTTTTGAAACTCGTGAGTGTAGTGCCTTCGGGGAAATCAAATTCTGTGATATCAACTAGCAGTTCACCTTCATTGAGAATACCAAGAATCTCCACTAGGAGGACATCATTGAACTCAATGTCTATGCCTCCAACACGTGTGCTCACGTCAAAAGTGTTAACTACGAGATTGTAATAGAACAATCTAATGGCATTAGTAGCAATTGGGAAGCACAGTTTAACAAGTAAGTGTAACCCTAATGCCTCAAATAAGTGACGATGATCAGGGAATACCGTCCATTTAACCGGAGCGCCGCTACATATGGATCGGGTAGAAAAGTTATCGTACCATAATAAAGCTTGATCGAGGGTTTGAAAGAAGAACCCATCGAAAGCGCCGTCGCTCTTTTAGACCGGCGAAAACAAAGAATCCGTATGAGGATTCGAAGAGGACCCTTCCTCACTAGGAGTGGTCTTCTTCCTCTTAGACGGATTAAATCTAGGTGCCATTGAAATAAAAAGCACTAATTTGAAAGGTGGAGAGAGAGGGAGTTATACCTCACGAAAATTGGATATGTTGTAGAGAAGAACGATCTCCGCACGATTCCAAAATTTGGAAGGATTTTACCAAGTAGATAGGAAGCAATGGGTTGGTGAATACCTAGGGTTTGGAGGAGTTTTGGGCGGCTGGAGCTGCTGTTTGAAAGTTTGGAAGCAATGGAAGAGAAGAAGCTCTCGGGTTCTGCATATATACACATACACCCTCAACCGAACTCGGGCCGAATTCGGTCAGAGCTCTGGCCGAATTCGCCTAGGGTTCTTTCAGGTTGATTTTTGCTACTTCTTTTTTATTGACTCGTTGCAAATATTTAATTCAAAGATTAGTTATTTTAGTCTTCAAATAACATAATTAATAATATTTTATGAATTAAATGTCATTATACAGTGACTGTCTCAGATTAGCTGTAGGAGTACTGTCCCAGCTGGCGGAGGTTCACCGGGGAACTCTTAAGTACCGCTTCGCTTCAACCGTAGTTGTGGTGACAGACAGACTCTTTATTAGCTTGTCTCTAACACAGTTTTTGCATAATGATATATAATCATAAAATAAAATCAATTAATATTATTGACGTCCAAAATTCCTAATTCTCGACGTAAATAATTGAAACGATCTTCCGCTAGAGGTTTAGTGAAGAAGTCAGCTAATTGATTTTCAGTATCTATGTACACAAGGTTTATATCTCCATTTTGATGATGATCTCTAAGAAAATGATGTCTAATCTCGATATATTTAGTACGAGAATGACATACAGGATTCTTAGTCAAATTAATGGTGCTCGTGTTATCACAGAAAATGGGAATATGTGTAAAAAATAAATCAAAGTCTTCTAGGATTTGTTTCATCCACAAAATCTGAGCGCAACAACGTCCTGTGGCAATATACTCAGCCTCTGTTGTTGATAAGGCTACAGAATTTTGCTTTTTACTAAACCAAGAGACTAGAGCCTTGCCTAAGAAATGACATGTACCGCTAGTACTTTTTCTATCAACCTTGCATCCAGCAAAATCTGCATTCGAATAACCAATAAGGTCAAAGGATTTAGTTTTGGGATACCACAAGCCGACAGAAGAAGTGCCCTTAAGGTATCGAAAGATACGCTTAACTGCAGTCAGATGTGATTCCTTTGGATTAGCTTGAAAACGTGCACACAGGCAAACACTAAACATTATATCTGGACGACTAGCAGTTAAGTAAAGTAAACTACCAATCATACCTCGATACTTACGTGTGTCGACTGGCTTGCCTTGTTCGTCAGAATCAAGCTTTGTTGTAGTTGCCATCGGAGTGCCAATAAGTTTGACATTGTCCAGATCGAACTTCTTTAGCAAATCTTTTGTGTACATGGCTTGATTAATGAACGTTCCATTGTCGGTTTGTTTGATTTGCAATCCGAGAAAGAACTTCAGCTCTCCCATCATGCTCATCTCAAACTCATTCTGCATACACTTAGAAAATTCTTGACAAAGAGATTCATCGGTGGATCCAAATATGATATCATCAACATAGATTTGAATTAAAACCAGCTTGCCATTAAAAGATTTAATAAATAGTGTAGTGTCAACCTTTCCTTTTGAAAAACCATTGTCAAGTAGAAAAGAGCTTAGACGGTCATACCAAGCACGAGGGGCTTGTTTCAAACCATATAAGGCTTTCTTCAACTTGAAAACATGGTCAGGATTTTTGAAATCCGTGAAACCCGGAGGTTGTGCTACAAAAACTTTTTCTTTTATAAAGCCATTTAGAAAAGCACTTTTTACATCCATTTGAAAAAGTTTAAAATCATGAAAACATGCAAATGCACATAACATTGGAATGGATTCTAATCTCGCAACTGGGGCATAAGTCTCATCGTAGTCGATACCCTCTTCTTGATTGTATCCTTGAGCTACGAGTCGAGCCTTGTTACGAGTTACTAAACCATCCTCATTTAGTTTGTTTCGGAATACCCAACGGGTGCCAATGACCGGATGATCAATAGGCTTGGGAACAAGTTCCCAAACTTGATTCCGTTCGAATTGGTTCAATTTCTCTTGCATGGCATCTATCCAGAAACTATCACTACATGCTTCATCAATAGATTTAGGTTCTAGCTGTGAAATAAATGCAACACTAGAAACAATATCTCTACTGGATGATCGAGTACTTACTCCTTTGGTAATGTCACCAATTACCAAATCTTGTGGATGATCAGCTATGAATTTTAACCTCTTCGGTAGACTCTGTAGGTAGCTAGTTCCTGGATCTCCTCTAGGGGGTTCAGCTAGTGCAGAGCTTGGTTTAGGTTCAGCTGATGTTGAACTTGATGTAGGTAGATCTTTATCACTATCATCGTGAGTCATTTGGTTCATTTCATCAAAAGTGACGTTAATTGATTCTTCGATGATTATGGTACGTTTGTTGAAGACTCTGTACCCTTTGCTCTTGGCCGTATAACCTAGAAATATACCTTCATCGGCCTTTTCATCAAACTTTCCCAAGTTGTCTTTAGTATTAAGAATAAAGCACTTACAGCCAAAAATCTTAAAGTATGAAACTGAAGGAATTCTATCAAACCATAACTCAAATGGAGTCTTCTTCGATTTGGGTCGAATTAGAACTCTATTGAGCACAAAGCAAGCTGTATTGACAGCTTCAGCCCAGAAGTATTTGGGTAGGCTAAATTGATTTAACATCACTCTGGCCATTTCGGTTAGAGTTCTGTTCTTACGTTCCACAACTCCATTTTATTGTGGAGTTCTAGGGCAAGAGAACTCGTGTATGAAACCGTGTGTGTCACAAAATTGCTCGAAATCAGCATTCTCAAATTTGTCTCCAAGATCGCTTCTAATTCGAGTGATCATGTAACCTTTTTCATTTTGTACTTTCTTGCAAAAGACGACAAATTCGGATAATGCGTCATTCTTGCGTGTCAAAAAATATACCCACGTGTATCTAGAAAAATCATCTACAATAACAAATGCATATAATTTACCTCCGAGGCTAGCAACTCTGCTAGGACCGAATAAATCCATGTGTAGCAATTGTAGAGGTCTAGTAGTACATACTGCATTTACAGACTTGAATGTGGATCTGGTAGGCTTGTTCTTTTCACATTGGCTGTATACCGAATCCTTCTTGAATGTTATGTCTGGTAAACCACGTACTATCTTCTTTGTAGATAATCTTGAAATTGTATCCATGTTTGCATGACCGAGTCTCATGTGCCATAGATGACTCTCATCACTTTTGGCCATTAAGCATCTACCTGAAATGTTAGCTTCTTCCAGCAGATAGAAAACATATATATATTGTCTTCCCTGATTCCTTCAAAGATAGTACTACCAGTTGAGCTATCAACTATAGTACATTTGTCTTTGCCAAAGTTGATACCATAACCATGATCAGCTAGATGACTTATGCTGAGCAGATTATGTTTCAACTCGGTAACCAGACAGACATCTTTAATCACGGGATAGGGAGACTTACCAACATCACCGATACCAATAATATACCCTTTTAAATTATTACCGAAGGAAACATAACCTTTCTTCTTCTTCTTCGACAGTGTTGCAAATAGGGTAGCGTCACCGGTCATATGCCGTGAGCAACCGCTGTCGAGGATCTATTTGCTTCTAGCATGTGAAGGGTGTTCCACATACAAAACAGTTTGCAGATGAAACCTTTGGTACCCATTTCTTGTAGGGTCCTGAATTGTTAGCTTTAGGTATCCAAGCATAAACATTTAAATCTACAAGCTTTCTCATTCTACATGCAGATGATATATGACCAATGAGGCCACAATAATGACATTGTGTATGTCGAGTGTTGAAAGCTGAGTGGTGTGCATGGTTGGTAGGTTTGGGTTTTATAGTATAGAAGAATGCATACCTATGATCATGTTTGGGCTTAACCTTTTGGGGTAAAGGTTTTATATGGTTTGGTCTGACAGTGTTTGGCTTGGGAATGTTCCGAATTCTCGGTAAGTGACACGTGTTAGGATAGGAAGCAGCAGGCTCAGGCTGTTTTTCTAACCTAATTTCCAACCTTTTGGAAGTGTCATATAACTTAGTATAATCAGAAGTAAGTGATTCCATTCTGATTTGTGCAGATTGAAGACTTTTTTTTTCTCTCGAAAGATCTTCTCTCAATTGGTCTATAATCTTGTTTTTCTCTTCGGATGACTGTTTAGTCTCGTGTAATAAGAGCTTTATAGAGGAAAGCTCACCAGACTCACTAACATTAGCTCTAACCTCAGCTAGTAGGTCGGTAAGTCTTCCTATTTCTCCTTTGTACTCTTTGAGTACCTTCTTAGCGGTCTGATATTTACTACGCAGTTTTCTGTAGTCAAGCATCAGGTCACTGAAGGCATCTCCTAATTGCTCAAAGGTGAAGTCATCATATGTTTCTACAGGTTCAGTAGGTACCTGATCGATTGCCATGAAGCAGATGTTTGCAGCGTCCTCTGAATGTTCATCTTCTGAGTCGCTAGCTTCACTCTCATGCCATATGCTGGTGTTGGCATATTTCCGAGACATTGATCTTTTCAGGTTGCCTTTTTCATACCTGTTGTTCTTCTTGTTCGATGATGAGTTGATGGGACAGTCCTTCTTCATATGTCCCTTCTTCTTACAGCCATAGCAGACAGCATCTTCTTGATACCAGTTGTTGCTGTTGTTCTCTTTGACTCTCTTCTCATGTCTCATGAATCTTTTGAACTTCCTTGCTAGGAGAGCTTGATCTTCAGCGTCAGATCCACTGCTGTCTGAGTCATCTTCAGCAGCTTTTCTGTGCTGAGCCTTGAGGGCGATAGTCTTCTCCTTTGGTGCAGGCTCTTCAAAATCTTGCAGCTCCAGTTTATGAGTGAGTAGCTTACCCATGAGTACTTCAAGTGACATTGTGGTGAGGTCGTTTCCTTCAATGATAGCTGTAGCCTTCGGAATCCAGTTCTTGGTGAGAGCTCGCAGGAGTTTGCGAATCTTTTCGTGGTTACTGTAATCTTTGCCTAAGGAGGACAAAGGGTTTACAATATCCAAGAACCTCTCGAACATTTGTGTGACTGTTTCATTTGGCTTCATTTTGAACGCCTCGTACTCTTGAGTAAGTCTGTTGACTTTTGACTCCTTGACTTGAGTCGTGCCTTCATGTGTAACTTCGAGAAGCTTCCACACACCATTTGCCATTGTGCATGTAGATACCCTGTTAAATTTTGTTCTGTCTAAGGCACAAAAAGAGCATTAATGGCACGTGCGTCAAGACTGGCCTTTTTCTTTTCTTCCTCTGTATAACTGCTTTGGGTTTTTCAACCAAAACTTCCTCGACATTTATATGAGGTGGCTTCTGATAGCCATCAAGAACAATAGCCCATAAGTCAAAATCAAGAGATTTCAAGAAGAAACTCATCCATGTTTTCCAATAAGTGTAGTTAGTACTATCAAACAGAGGGGGTCTGTTTGTGGCCTGACCTTCACTTGTGAATTTCATAGTAGCCATGTGATGTGCTGTGATCTAATAAATAATGAATAAATAATAGAACTGTTACCTCGCTTTACCTGTAACACCCGCTCTGATACCAATTGTAGGAACGATATAGTAAAGCGTAATACTCTAGAGGGGGGGTGAATAGAGTTGGCAGCGGAATAATGCTAATTAAAAAAATGTTAGCAACACAATCACAGTATATAATCACAGTTGAAATAATGTAAAGGTAGAGTTCAGAAAGCAAACGCAAAGACAGCGATGTATACTGGTATCCCTCTGTTGAGGACTAATCCAGTCGGTAGAACTCTTGCTACCAGTTGAATCCACTATCGGAAAAACTGCAAGTTTTCTTACGAAGTCCTTGCAACTTCTACAACGTGAGCTTTGATACGAAGAACTCGTCCAACTTCAAATGTGAAGAGGTATTCTTCAATCAAGCCTTCTGATTATAATCTCTCAGAAACTTCTAGACCGTACCACACTGGCAAATCGACTAGAGGATTGTAACTGGCTTGGGATCTGAAAATAAAAGCTCTAGAAAACTCTTTGGAAGGCAGAAAGCTTTTTAGATAGAGAGAAGATTGAAAGTGAATGAGTGAATTGAAATGATCAAAATCCATCTCTATTTATAGGAATTCCAAAGGGAGAACTCTGTCAGAATTCGGGCAGAATTCGGGCAGAACTCGATGAGCAAATCTCGGTCAAATCCGCAACTGCAAGAGGACCAAGTTCCAGAGAATTCAAAAATCAAACGGCCACCAACCGAACTCTGGCCGAACTCTGGCCAAGTTCTGTCAGGGTTAGGTTAGGGTTTTAAAATAGATTTTTGGTGATTTTTGAAAACCTTTTTGAAAACCTTTTTGTAAACATTTTGATAGGTCATTTTAAAAACATTTTAAACTATTTTGGGGATAGCCTATTTGCCAGTACGACTCGGTGTACAATGTATTCCTAGACTCAAATAAAGTGAAAAATTATATTGCATAGGAAGTACAGACTCAAGTAGGCAAACAGATCTTCAGTCTTGAACGGAGTGAATATCCAATCTTGCTTATGTCCAAGAAGCTGAGATGTCCCAACAAGCTTCGTATATCCAGACAGAGTTTTGATCAATTATTAAAATCAGGTTGACCATATGACCAATGGGCCAACAATACACACCGGTGGAGAAGGAATGCCTCGCACTAGTATTTGCCATACAGAAGACACGCGAGTATGTATCTGGGAAGACTATCCACATTATATCTAAAGTCAACCCTCTCAGAATACTCATGACTAAACCAGGCTCTCTCAATTCCCGTTTAGCGACATGGGCAATGTTGTTGACTCCGTACGATATGATCTTCGTTCCTCAGAAGGCAGTAAAAGGCCAAGCATTAGCTGATTTCCTAGCAGCTCATCCGGTGCCGGAATCGTCCAAACTCGAAGACGAAATCCCCAACGAAGTGGTGGATTCTAACATTGAAACTGAAGTAATCCCCATTTGGCGAATGTTCTTCGACGGCACATCAAGAACAGGACCCAAAGGGAATATCGTGGCTGGAGTAGGTGTCGTTCTCGTGTCACCTGATCATCTGGTTATACAACGTGCATATTCTCCCATTGAACCATGCACCAACAACGTGGCCGAATATAATGTTCTATTAATCGGCCTACAACTGGCAAAGCAACTAGGAGTTGACTATCTAGAAGCTTACGATAATTACAAGCTAATAGTTAATCAGGTCCGAAGGGCTTATGAAGTTCGCCACGAAGATCTCATCCCCTACCAGATAGCAATAATTGAGCTGGCGTCTGCTTTCGCTGGATTCTTCATCGAGCACGTGCCTCGACTACAGAATATAGATACAGATGCTCTAGCCGGTCTCGCTGCTTCCTTGACCGTTCATACCAATACTCAGCAGTCGATCACAGTGTCTGGTCGAGAACTATTCTGTGTGAAAGATGCCTTGCATATTCATCACAGTTACGCAGCAAAAAAAATATCGATGCTAAAGACTGGAGATTTCCCTTCATAGACTATACTATCTACGGAATCCTCCTCGAGAACCCGAAGAAAGTAGTATCCATCCAAAGGCGATCCCTCAGATTTTACTATGACACAGTTACCAAGATGCTATACCGACGCTCTTACGACGGGCTACTATTACGATGCTTATCATACACAGAAGCCAAGCATGCACTCCGGGAGGCTCACGATGGAGTTTATGGTGCACATCAAACAGGCCCCAAATTACAAGATGGCCTCAAGCAAATCGATTATTACTGGCCCACAATAATAGCCGATATTATTAAATATACAAAGAAGTGTATTGCTTGCCAGTTCCATGCTGACTTCATTCATCAACCTTCGGAGTTTCTATACTCGACGGCAGCATCTTGGCCATTTGAAGCCTGGGGCATGGACGTCATTGGACCGATCAGCCCACCATCCTTCAAAGGACATCGATTCATCCTAGCCATAATCGATTACTTCTCCAAATGGGCGGAAGCTATACCGCTCACCGAAGTAAATACATCAAACATGATCAATTTCATCAAACGATAATGGTCCACAGTTTGTAAGCCATGCATTTTATCGGTTTTACGACAAAAATCAAATCCAGAACGTAGCCTCTACTGCCTACAACCCAGCGGCTAACGGGCTAGCATAAGCCTGCAACAAAACCATCATAAAACTTCTCAAGAAGTTCGTGTCTTCAAATAGGCACGATTGGAACGAGAAGCTCGGTGAATGTCTGTGGGCCTATCGTACAACGGTCCGGACTCCAACAGGCAGTACGCCATTCTCTCTGGTTTATGGGAGCAAAGCAGTTCTTCCCTTAGAAATCCAGATTTCTTCCCTTCGGGTAGCCCTAGCCAGCGAGCTGACTATGGAAGAGGGCTACCGTCTGTGACTCCAAGAGCTCAAAGCGCTAGATGAAAAACGCTTATTAGCTCAACAGCACATTGAGCTATACCAAGCACGCCTTTCCAGAGCCTTCAATAAAAAAGTGAAGGAAAGGATCTTCTAAGTCGGCGATCTGGTCCTAGCAGTGAGAAGACCGATGGTCATGACACACAAAATAAAAAAGAAATTCCAGCCTAAATGGGAAGGTCCTTTCGTTATAGAATCGGTGTATTATAACGGGGCGTACCGGCTAACCAAGCCCGATGGTGACTTACTCTTGATGCCTATCAATGGCAAGTTCCTGAAGAAATACTATGTGTAACCTCTTTTCGTTTACATATATTCAATCATGTAAATGCATAGTGCGATGTTTATATGATTCAAAAAAAACTATCTAACTATTATCCATATTTCAAGCGTCTTAAATACTCCATGGATAATAGGTCCTCTAAATATTTTCCAGTGGAATCATTTCCTTTTTTGACTCCATCCAAACTTGGTTTGACGAAAACAAATCATGTCCCTATTACCTTTGAATTGTTTTTCGATAATTATTTTTCCAGCGGAATGATCAAATGTTTTGCCACGTCCACATAACCTCTGAGCAAAGCATTCATCAAAGATAGTCATATCCACACTACCTCTGAACTATCTACTCCTCCCTAATGCTATATATCTTTCCACGTCCATATTACCTCTGGTCAGATATAGAACATCCTCTGCTATTACGTCCATATTACCTCTACTAGCAGCTTCATTCAACTTATTATCTATATTCGAATCATTCGAATATAAAATGGATAATAGGTCCACATAAAATTTCTCCAGCGGAATACCCATCAAAAATATCCTTGCTACGTCCACTTTACCTCTAGCATCTATATTTCACAAAACCACATTCACTTCTAAAAGATTCTTTATTCAGTACTTAAACGTCTATCAAAAGACTGGAAAAAAGGTACAAGAGCCATGACGGCGAAAAAAAAGAATTATAAAAATTTATGGGATACACAGGCGGTTTATGTTGTCCCTCAGAGCAACAATTTCGGCTTCAGATTTCACAGCAGCTCGGAGCCGTGCCTCTTTTTGGCGAGCGGCTTCATCTTCAAAGAGGATCAAACTACGATGCTCCCCCTCTAACCTCGCCAGCTGCTCTTCTAAACGGGTAGAAGCGGTGGCAGTCATGGCAGCTTGGGACAGATAATCGCCTTATTCAGATGACGTCGCCCTCAAGTCAGCTTCCAAATGGACGATCTCGTTCCTGATCTGCGCAATATGATTGTGCTTCTCAGTGATTTGTGCAGCCAGCCTATTCTTCGAAGCAGCACGGGCCTCACTTGCAGCATTGAACTGGCCATACTAGTCAGCCATCTCCCCAATCTCTTAGACGTGGGCGTCCTTCCTTGCCTGGAAGGTAGCCTTCTTCTCCGCAAGAGCTATCATCAAAACGTCCTCCTCTGCACGAAATATTGACATCGGACTCCGCTGTTTGATGTCTCGGAACCTGGCCACCTGACCCTCCAGGTCATTTAGGACCTTCCTCAGGGTGTTGGCCCACTCTTCATAGTCAGCTATGCTCTCGAGGGCCGCCACTTGGCACTCTACAACAGCCTTTATAGGGCTGAAGGCAACATTCTGATTCAAGACTCCAAGAAGCTTCATCTTCAGCACGGAGTAGAAAACTCTGACAACTTCCTAGGCGGTCTCTTTATCTTCGATGGAGTGAGCCCACTACAGCCTATGCGCCTACGTGAAGGATCAGCCCTTTACATACTATGTGACTGTCCCTCGCTAACGTGGATGACGTATAAAGGATGAACCGCTTCAAATTGTGTTCTGATGAATTTGTCAGTTCGGATTTCGAGGAAAATCTCAACGGTCGTATCTCCCTGACAGGCTGGCCAAATACTATACGCCTAAGGAGAGGGCCGTGCTATGCGCCCATTGCCTCGCGAGAAGATGATATATGCTTCTTTCAAAGTATTTTGAACTTGTTCAAGTATCGAAAACTTTGAAGGTGGTCCTGTAGAAGCATGAAAATTTTCCAGCAAATATAGCTCCATGCGCCCAAGTCAAGTATAGCTCCATGCGCCCAGACAGTGTAACTCCATGCGCCCACTCAATGAAGCTCCATGCGCCTACTCAAGTGTAGCTCCATGCGCCCAGTCAGTGAAGCTTTATGCGCCCAAGACTAGCTCCCCCGAAAGAAGGGCGCATAGCCAGGAACATGGCTATGCGCCCAAGCCTGACTCAGTTAAAGCCATGATCAAAACAAACACCAAAGCGCATGGCCACGTCAGTCTCCACGAACAGTCATGCACCGAAGCATGCGGCCACATCAACACCACAATTAACCCACGATCTCGCAGCCTGTATGCGCCATGCCTACATCCTATGCGCCCAAAGCAGGACTATGTGCCCACATAAGAACCAGCGTATTTCCTCATGTGGGCACATAACATCATTCCAGCTCGAGAACGACTATAAAAGGGGGGCCTCTCCTCTCTTCAAAAAAGAGAACGAAGAGCATTTTCAACAGCCAAATTGCTGTACTTCTTGCCAGTGAGCCGACAGTTAGCAATTTTCTTAGGTTTTCTCCCACTTTTATAATCGGAGTGTCAATGGAGTAAATGAGCAACTGCCGCTCGATCTCCATCGTCCCATTCCCCAGAATTCATTTTTGTACTCGGGGATCCTCAGCGCAGGATCTCTCAGGCGTACTCGATTTGTGGTGTCTTGCGCTAATAAAAAAAGATAATATTTTTTGTATGAACACAGACATGACCAAAATTAGAATTTTAGTACGTTCAATAATAGGGTAATGACTGAGATAGATAATAATTAAGATATGATCAAAGCCTAATCATGAGCAATAATAGAAATGAAATCTAGGTACGAGAGCATGATCAAGAATCAAAATTTTGGCACTATAAAGATTATAATCAAAATTATTTAGTCACGATTAAATAGGATCAAAATTTAGTAATATTAAAGATGAGGTAGTCACTCTTACAATGATAGAAAAATCAAAATATAGGATTTTGCAGAGAAAAAGACGAGGTAATCATTATACACTACTCTCCATCTACATTGGTACCCGTACTAACTATACTGATACCAACCATAGAACTATTGCTATAAAGGTACTGCACTATGAATTATCTCTAGAATGATGCTTGTAACTCACATGCCCAACCAGGAATCACTCACAGACTGACAAGCTACGCTTTCAATAATCATCACTGATACTCATGTTATAAACCTATCTGTAAGTTACCAACTGCTACACTACCTAAGGAACCTTCAAAATTAATAAAATGAATCTCTATGAGGAACTTGATTAGAGGAACTAAGATATCTCTACTCCTGAGCTAAGAAAAGTAATGGAAATGAATTCTATAATATCATAACTAGAATGATAGAGATGATATGTTAAGAACCAATTTTAAGATACAATCTGATAATTATATACATCTATCCATAATCATGTTACCCAGAATCCTTGTCACGCTAGTAAGCATAGCTATGATAAACGATAAAGTCCATAAATAAGGTATACACCTCTATAATCATGATATCTACAATTCTTACCACGCCAACCAGTATGGCTACGAGAACTCTAAATTCCATAACTAAGATAAGTATATCCAAAATCAGGCTCTATGTTCACACTAGCTGGTACGGTTGTAATAAACTCTAGACTCCATAACTAAATCAGATATTTATCTTTCACACTGTCCACACTAGATATGTCATCATAATATACCTTTATTTAGTCCATAAACTTTATCTCGATACAAAATCAAGTCAACAACGACCAGCAAGAATCAAATTCAATAATGAATCAAGGAAGAGTAAACAGAAACAAGTAAAACAGATTTTAAAATAGAGTTTATGGTGAGATTCTCAAGGTTCGCCCAAGGATCTTTCATGGAATACTAATTTGTGATTGAGTACTCTTCATTTTTTAATCATTCAATCATATCCTATTGCAGGCTTGCAGTAGTACGACTAAACCTAAGAACTACCACGACATCGTACTAATTGCAAAGACGAGACCTGCATGGGCCACCATAAAAATGTGTCATGATTCACAGTCGAAAGTTCGATCACGAATACGTAAAAACACGTCAAGCCTATACTGCAAAGTCGGCGGTAGTTCGCTGTCTAATCCTCAAGTATATTCAAATCCAGTCAATAATATAAATCATGATAATAAGATTCTAACTCAATTATAAGTTCTAACAGGTAGATATAAAAATAGAAAGACATGTCCATAGAGAGTCCAATACAGAAAGTCAGATACAAGAATCCTCAAAATAGAGTACATCTAAAAAAGTTCAGACAACATAATCTAATTAGTAGAAAGTAAATGCTAATCCAAAACTAAGCAACCTCCAGTGGTAGGTCTGCTACAACATCCTCTCCATCCTTAGATAAACCATGATCAGCCTCAGGTGTGCTATAATAAGTAGGATGCTAGTTCTCTAAGTTATCACCTAAAAATGTGGTTATCCAGTCAGGATGTGTGCAACTACAGTACATGATCTACTATTCATAACATGATAAAAACTATATAACAAGAAATAAAATATGAGATACAGGAATATATAAACTATAAACATAGTATGACAAGTAAGTCAGACAGGTAAAAAAGAATATTCATGGAAGGAGTAATCATGACATATGACAAAATCAATATGAATACAAAAGTCATAATTATACTAAGTGTGTGTGAAATACCATGTTCAATATGTGATCGGGCTGAGGGATCTACTTGGTCTGGCTAAATCATACGTGTCATGTATCATTTAGCTAGTAACAGGGAACAGAGAATACGGGTTTTGATCACAAATGTACTAAGTGTTAGGGTTATATACTAAAAGCATCACTTTTGTATTAATTATATTTTTCTATTATTTTTGAATGAGAATCATATAGGCAAATGTTGGTATTTTATATTTGTTATATGTTAATACAAGTGTCTGATATTCTACATTATAGATAACATGGTATGTGGTGACACATAGAAGATCATATTATCAGTCACTTGCAGAAAATATAAATAGTTCACAACCTAGATGGATTTGGACAAACCATTGGTAAGGTTGTAGTATAATCTGGCATTAGTCTATCTTAACTATAGGATTATACTAGTGTACTTTGTGTGTATTGAACAGGACCACTTGAGATTGTTCTTTTTGTACTGACTACATAAGAGAACAAATATCTACGTTATTATGGATGCTTGTGCTCTTAATCTAGATATAATAACAAACATGTATATGGAGTGTGCATTACTTTGATTCATAAAAGAGTGAAATTCATAATTAGTCAATAACCTCTATGAACTGGGTAATGGTATTATGTATATGATGGATTATTGATTATAAAAAGAATCTATGTTTCGATGTATCGGATTGATGATATCCCCTTAAGGAACTCATAAGGATTGTCATGTAAACCCTGCAGGTGGATTATATCCGACATGACAAATAAAGTTAAGTGGTACTACATAAGGATAAAAGATGTCGATCAATGTAATTGTTAGTAACTTATTTTGATTGACGGACATTCGATATCTTAACATGGGGAGACAAACAAGCATATAATAAGAAGGAGCCCATAAACGTAATTTAGAATTAGAAAGGTAGTGCAACAATAGCTCTTTAGTGGACCGAGCTATTGTTAACAAGCCTGGGTTATGTGTTCGAACTGAACACGGGATACTTAGACCCATTAGTAGACCTAAACCTAATTTATCCTCATGGTCCCTGTCGTAGCCTATATATACCCTCTATTCTTTGGTCGTCATATATATTCTAAGAAGAGCATCTTTCTCTAATTCGTCCATCATGAGAGGAGGTAAAGGAAGGACAACCGAGAGAAGAAAAGGTTGGAAGATTATCGTCCACACGACGCCCAACCCGAAGAAGGAATACGTGCAGAAGATCTTTGGGTCGCTGACAGATCTAGGTTGCTAGGAACTATCATCTTCTTCTTATCGCAAGTATAATTCGTGAACCCTAGTTTCTGCCTATGAAGGGTTAAAACAAGTTTATATATGTTTAACTTTCTATCGATCAATACGCACGCCAATCCATGGTGCTAGAAATCCTCAGTTCCATCAATTGATATCAGAGCCGGTATTAGATCTGCGTATCAATTGATAAATCTATGTTGACCAATAAATTATAATGTCGAATAATAGTCGGTAGATGTAGATCTGTTCTGACTCGATTTTGTAGGCATCTTAGATCCAACTATTATGGTCAGTTATGTTCTATATGTGTTATTTTAAACCACGGATATGTCGTGGCTGTTGTTGTTGTTCATGAATGTTGCTATTGTTCATGGATGTAATTTAAATTACAAGGTTTGATCGTGCTTATTTATTTAATTTTTTAATCTAGATTATGTGTGAACACCTTTGGAAGGCATAGGATTGATGTAATTTTAAATATAATCGGTCTATCGTGATGACGGTGGTAGCTTTTCCTGATGCGAGATGAGATGTTATTTTTCAGCAGTCCAGAGGCTGTCGGATGATGTTCGATAATAAATTTGACAGCAAAAACCTAAAAAAATTAGAAAACAACACAAATAGAACAGAATATATGACCATAATAGATGAATATTTATCTTTTATTGCTATATTTTACTTTTTCTGGTTATGCATGTTTATTATTTTGTAGATTTTTTGTTATAATTAAGTTCGCATTAATAATGGTCAACATGGACATGAATCAACTAGTAGAAAAATCATCATTGTTAAATTAATAAATGGGAGAGAGAATTTATTTAACATTAATCCCGTGGTCTCCATTACTGGTTTGAAGGTGATATAATTATACTATCATGTTGGCTTTAGTGCCTTCCTCCATATCGGACAAGTCTAACTATGGATCACTAGTACAAACTTCCTTCGAAAGAATTATAGAAAGTTACCTAGTATGTGTTCACTTCTCTATCTGAAGGAACTCACTAAGAAGTAATGGACTTAGTATTAAGTAATAGTATACACTTAGATACAAATAATGGTATCCTCCCTATCGGAGTCAATAAAATTATTTGTAGGAGCAAAGCCAGACCAACAAATTAATTTTATTTGTCATAAAGTTAGGTTGACATGAGAATAAAATTAATAAGAAAAACCTCCTTGGACAAATATTGAATTTGTATACGTCCACACCACAGTGGCATGCTAAATTCATGGTGTTTAAGGTGTTGGTGAATTTTTATTATTTTTTTGAGGGAATTAATATTGATTTAATTTAAAAAGTTTTTGCCCTGCATAAAAGTTAATATGTGATTTTTAGGATTTCAAAAATGGGTTCTTTCAGTCCACTTATGGTGATTCTTAAAGAAAACAAACTTACTAGCCCGAATTATATTGACTAGAAACGAAACTTAGATATTGTCCTAACTGCTGAAGAGTACAAATATGCACTCAATAAGGAATGTCCATATAAGCCTGATGTTAATTCTGATGAAGAGGTCAAAGAGGCTTATAAGAAGTGAAAAAAGGCAGATAAGATGGCGTGGTGTTATATTCTGGCATTTATGTCAAATATATTGCAACATCAGTATCAGGCCATGGCCACAGCTTATGACATGATGTGTAACCTCAAGGAATACTTCGGACATCAGAGTAGAGCAGCTAGGAAGTTTGCTATAAAGTGTTTGATGAATACGAAAATGGCTACAGGTATGCCAGTAAGGGATCATGCTCTCAAGATGATGGGTCATCTGAATGAGATGGAGATCCTTAGAGCTGAAATCAATGGGGAATCCCAAGTCGATATCATTCTTGGGACTCTACCTAAAAGTTTTGACACGTTTTGCCTTAACTATAACATGAATAAAAGGTTGTATAGTTTAATAGAACGTGCAAAAGAGCTACAGGATGCTAAAGCTCTCTTTAGGCAGAGTGGTCATATTTAGGTTACTGAAAAGGCTTCTACTTCTAAGACAAAAGGCGGTAAAAAGAAGAATAACATTCAGAAACAAGCAAACTTAGTAAAGAAGGGCATGGGACTATAAGGCGCTATAAAAAAACCAAAAGGAAAATGTTTCAAGTGCAAAGGGTCAGGACATTGGAAGAGTGATTGTCCACTTCTCAAACAAGGAAACAAAGAAGGTATATCTCATTTACTAATAGTTAAAACATTTTTAGCGGTGTTATCTATCGGTACCTGGTGTATAGACACAGGAGCCACTAATCACGTCTGTAATTCATTGCAGGGGTTCCAGAAAACCAAACGACTTAGTGCTGGAAAGAGATGCTTATTCATCGATGACGCTAGAAAAGTGGCAGCCGTTGCAGTAGGAGATTTTATTTTATCTTTTAGTAGAAATAAGTCTTTGACATTAAAAGATTGTCTTTACGCACCTTCACTTAGAAGGAATTTGATTTATGTTTCTACGCTAGTTAAGAATGGATATTTAGTTTATTTTAATGACAATATTGTTATTGGAAAAAATAAGCAATTTATCTATTCTGATGCATTAGTAGATAATTTGTATGCCATTAATCCTATTTCACCGACAATACAACTAATGGAAATGAATAATACGTCTTTTAACTTAAATAAGAGAAAAATAACCTTCTTGTATGTACAAAACATATCTTTGGCACTTGCGATTAGGCCATATTAATCTAAAAAAGAATTCAAAGACTGGTTACAGATGGACCTTTGAGTTCATCAGAAGTGGAGGCACTTCTAATCATTGAATCTTGCTTGGAAGGTAAAATGACCAAAATGCCTTTCAAGGCAAAGGGGTATAAGGCCAAAGATGTGTTGGAATTGGTTTTTTCTGATTTATGTGGGCCCACGACTATCCAAACTAGAGGTGGCTTTGAATATTTTGTCATATTCTTTGACGATTATTCAAGGTATGGATACATTTACTTAATGCGCCATAAATCTGAGTACTTTAAGAAATTTAAAGAGTACAAGGCTGAGATGGAGAAACGTCATGGAAAATGTATCAAGTAATTATATTATGATAGTGATGACGAGTACATTTTTGGAGAGTTTAGGGGTTACTTATCAGAATCTACGATTACGACCCAATTGACTGCACCTGGAACACCCCAACAGAATGGTGTAGCAGAAAGAAGGAATATGACTCTTATGGAGATGGTTAGATCAATGATGTGTTATTCGAATTTGCTATACTCGTTTTGGGGATATGCCTTAGAGACTGGAGCTTATATTCTGAACTTGGTACATTCTAAGTCAGTTACTTCTACTCCTACAAAGCTGTAGACCGGACGGAAGCCTAGTCTGAAACATGTTCGAATTTGGGATAGTCCATCACATATATTGAATGGAAAAGCAGATAAATTAGAATCTCGTACAGAAGTATGCTTGTTTGTAAGCTATCCAAGAGGAACGAAAGGAGGTATATTTTATAGTCCTAAAGATCAGAAGGTTATTTGTTAGCACCAATGCCCGATTCTTAGAGGAAGACTATATGATGAACCACAAACCCATGAGTAGAGTTGTTCTAGAAGAATTAAAAGGAGAGGCACCTAATACTTTAATACCAACAGTATAAGAGGAGGACCACAAGTAACTGCACAACGTGTCATAAATGTTACACCAAAACCTATAGTGCCTCGTCGTAGTGGGACGGTTGTTATACAATCGGACAGGTTCATGTTCTTGGGAGAGTCCTCAGACTTTGTCCCTGAGGAACAAGACTATGTTCTCTATACCTATAATGAAGCACTACAAGATAAAGATGCTGAATCTTGGCAAAAGGTAATGAAATCGGAAATAGAACAATGGATTCTAATAAAGTAGGGGAACTTCTTTGACCACCTACTGGTATAAAAGCCATTGGAAGCAAGTGGGTCTATAAGAGAAAAAGAGGAGAATACGGCAAGGTTGAGACTTTCAAAGCATGACTTGTTGCAAAAGGTGTTACTCAGAAAGAGGGTATTGATTATAATGAAACCTTTTCGCCAGTAGCCATGCTTAAGTCTATCCGGATTACTTTATCTATTACAACTCATCTCAATTATGAGATTTGGCAAATGGATGTCAAGACAGCTTTCCTTAATAGAAGTTTTGAATAAAACATCTATATGAAGAAACCAGACGAGTTCATTGAAAAAGGCTAAGAGCATCTTGTTTGTAAGCTCAAAAAATCCATTTATGGACTTAAGCATGCTTCCAGATCTTAGAACATCCGTTTTGATCAGGTGATAAAATCCTATAGATTTGATTAATGTCCAGATGAATCTTGTGTGTACAAAAAGTTTGACAGAAATGTGGTGGTATTCCTAGTACTTTATGTGGATGACATATTGCTCATTAGAAACAATGTAAATGTGTTATCTAACGTAAGGGTATACTTATCTGAACAATTTGATATGAAGGACTTGGGAGGTCACGTCCTTCGGATCAAAGTTTTATGAAATCACAAGAAAAAGATGTTAGGCTTATCTCAATCTGCCTATATCGATACTGTATAAACTCGTTTTAGCATGCAAAATTCCAAGAAAGGTCTTTTTATCTTTTAGACATAGAATAGCTATATCAACTGAACAGTGCCCGAGGACACCTAAAGAAATATAGGACATGAAAGTAGTTTATTATGCTTCAGTAGTAGGAAGCTTAATGTATTCAATGCTATGTACAAGACCAGGCATCTACTTTGCCGTAGGCATGGTTATCATATATCAGTCTAACCTAGGATGAGATCACTGGACTGCGATAGAGCATATTCTGAAGTACCTGAAAAAGACTAAAGATTATATGCTAGTTTACCAGGCAGATAATTTAGTGCCCTTGGGGTATACAAACTCAGATTTTTAGTCAGATAAGGATGCCAGAAAATCTACCTCAGGTTATGTTTTTACCTTGGAAGGTGGAGCCATAGTATGGAGGAGGATCAAGCAAAAATGTATTGCTGATTCTACCATGGAAGCCGAGTATGTGGCAGCCTTTGAGGCAGCCAAAGATACGGTTTGGCTTAGAAACTTTCTATTAGACTTAGATGTCGTACCTAGTTTGCTTAAGACTATTATACTTTATTATGATAATAGTGGTGTAGTTGCAAACTCGAAGAAACCAGGAGCACAAAAGATAGGTAAACACATTGAGCACAATTACCACCTGATACGAGATATCGTAAAAAGATAAGATGTTGTTGTGACCAAGATAGCATCAGCAGACAACTTAACTAATACCTTTACAAAGAGCTTACCGGCTAAGGCTTTTAATAGTCATGTTGAGGGAATGGGAGTCAGATGCATGGCCGCATGGCTTTAAGTATAAATGGGAGATTTGTAACAGTATACTAAAAAGTAATGCTTTGAGTATAAATGAGAGATTGTTAGGGTTATATACTAAAAGCATCAGTTTTGTATTAATTATGGAAAAATATTGGCATTTTATATTTGTTATATGTTAATGCAAAGTGTCTGATATTCTACATATAGATAATATGGTATGTGGTGACACACAGAAGATCATATTATCAGTCACTTGTAGAATATATAAATAATTCACAACCTAGATGGATTTAGACAAACCATTGGTATGGTTATAGTGTAATCTGGCATTAGTCTATCTTGGCTATAGGATTATACTAGTACACTTTGTGTGTATTGAACATGACCACTTGAGGTCTTCTCTTTGTACTGACTATATAAGAGAACAACTACCTCTGTTATGCACACTTGTGCTTTTAATCTGGATATAATAATTGACATGTATATGTAGTGTGCATTACTTTTATTCATAAAAGAGTGAGATTCATAATGAGTCAATAAACTCTATGAACTGGGTAATGGCATTATGTGTATGATGGGTTGTTTATTATAAAAGGAATCCATGTCCCGATGTATCGGGTTGATGATGTCCCCTTAAGAAACTCATAAGGATTGTCATGTAAACCCTATAGGTGGATTATATCCGACATGACAAATAAAGTTAAGTAGTACTACTTAAGGATAAAAGATGTCGATCAATGTAATTGTCAGTAACTTACTTTAATTGACGGATATTCGATATCTTAACATTGGAAGACAAACAAGCATATAATAAGAAGAAGCCCATAAACATAATTTAGGATTAGGAAGGTAGGGAAACAATACCACTTTAGTGGACCGAGATATTGTTAACATGCCAAGGTTGTGTGTTTTGGCTGAACACGGGATACCTAGACCCATTAGGAGACCTAAACCTAATTTCTCCTTATGGTCCCTTCCATAACCTATATATACCCTCTATTCTCTGGCCGTCATATATATCCTCGGAAAG
Source organism: Iris pallida (assembly GCA_029216955.1). Taxonomy (NCBI): domain Eukaryota; kingdom Viridiplantae; phylum Streptophyta; class Magnoliopsida; order Asparagales; family Iridaceae; genus Iris; species Iris pallida. Next base: position 143,703 of record JANAVB010001397.1, on the reverse strand, counting down.
GGAGGACAGCCAAGAGAAGAAAATCTTGGGAGATCGTCGTCCACACGACGTCCAACCCGAAGAAGGAATACGTACAAAAGATATTGGGGTCGCTGACAGCTCGAGGTTGCTAGGAACTGTAGTCTTTTTCTCATCGCAAGTATAATTCGTGAACCCTAGTTTCCGCCTATGAAGGGTTAGAACACGTTTATATATGTGTAGCTTTCTATCGATCAATACACACACCAATCTGTGGTCCTGGGAATCATCAGTTCTATCATTAATAGGGAAACACGAACATGAAATAGTGTAATCATGAAATAGAATCCATAAACAATAGTCTCGTATGATAATCATGACAATAATCATGGAATCCATATCTAAATCATGAAATAGAGTAACTTTCAATAAATAAAAGTAATCTTTGTAAGTACTTACCTCGGGTATCTAAAGTCGACGTGCGTGACACGAACATGTCGATACAAAAAGTATCAAAGTCTAAGGTCCAAAATATAATAATAATCCCGAAGATAGCATCGTCCCAAATCATAGTCATCGAAGATCACAACGTCCAATAACATCCCAAGATCAATCTACTGTCCAATAATAGATAGAATAGTCCAAATGTCGCCGATAGGTTCACGGAGATTTAGCCAAGTCACAAAAATTAGAAACACACGATTAGATTAGGATTAAGATGATAATCGAAGGAACAATGCACGATTAGAACCTAGGACAATTTTGGAAAAAAATATAATATTTGAAAACTATATTTTAATAGTCGAACTATTTTGAAATAATAACTTAAAAATGCGAAAAATCATTTCTTGAGATAAACCTTTAATTATTTTAGGTTAAAAATATATATTAATTATACAAATACTATAATAATATGTAGGTTCTAAGATAAATTTTTGAAACAAAAAAAGGCCGAAGCCTAATATAGTATATTTTGATCCACAAAATTTTAGGATGTTATTTACTATCAATATAATAAATAATACAATACATACTAAAAATAAAGACGGTAGTATACAATTACCTATAGACATATACATATATGTCAATATTTATTTATATTATCCTAATAATCTTTATATATACAATTACACTATATATATATATATATGTATATATATATATATATATATTTATAAAAATAAAAAAATAATATATATATATATATATATATATATATATAATTGTTTTTCTTTTTTTTATCAAACCCCCTCATTTTATTCTAAAAAGGCTCAAAATGCCGATGCCTATAATATATGTCAATATTTATTTATATTATACTAATAATCTTTATATATACAACTATACTATATATATATATATATATATATATATATATATATATATATATATATATATATATAATATAATTTTTTTCTTTTTTTTTATCAAATCCCCTCATTTTATTCCAGAAAGGCTCAAAATGTCGAAGCCTGTACAAGTATACCCCTAGGCACAAAATGCTGACGCCTATAAAAGTATACCAACAAAACCCGAATGCTGGAGGTTAGGAGAGAAGAGAAACCCAAAAGTCTGTCTGGCCATGCGAACAGATGTCCCTAATCTTATGGCACTGCCGGAGGACCTCTCATATGATCTTGTCGGTGTTGTACTGGTGGCCCTCATATCTCGCCTTGTTACGATTCTTCCATATGACCCATGTTGCAGCTGCCGCTACGATCTAGTGTCCGTGGGAAATGGAGGCCCAACTAGCCAAGAGATCGTAGAAGCACCCACCTCCCTGAGCCTGTGTGCAATGCTGGGACAGAACTCTCCATACCTTGACGGGTAATTCCCTATGACAGAGGATGTGGTCGACGGTTTTCGTCTGACGCTCTGAACAGCAATTGTATGTAGAGGCTAGGTTGAATCCAATACTGTGCATACTGTTATTAGTGGGTAACTTCTTTCCAAAGGCTTTCCAAATAAGGATGGTCCACTTCTTGGGGATGCAAGTCTGCCAAAAGGCGGCGATGATCGGGGATGGCTTTCCACGACCGCGGTCAACTTGTCTGGCCGAGCACACTGAGAAGCCGCCCGAGGGATCGGCCGACCACCGTATCTCATCTGCTTTGGTACCGATCTTCAGACCTCCTCGACGATGGATTCAATCTTCAGCTTCATCCCTGGCCTAATTACGGATTTTGCCCTAATCCCAGTCGTTTCCAGAGGAGTCCCACAAGTCCTTGATCCTGCTATTCACCCTGGCCGTCGAAAGGCTGGGGAGTAAGATTTCTCCAGCCCAATGTTCTAGGAAGGTCAAGAATTCTCCATCACCCAAATGAAGGCGTATCACTGGTTCGACAATATTGTGCCCGATGAGGATACGCCGCCACACTGCTGAGGATCTGTTGTTGGGGATAGCCTGTGACGGGTGAATATCCATGAAGTATCTGGCCTTCATGAATGTAGCCCATAAATTCTGACTCGTACGAAGCTTCCACCACAGCTTCATCGAAAAGGCATCAACAATATAAGAGAGTTTTATGAAGCCCATGCCCCTTCTTCGTTGGGCCTAGCCATGGTGTCCCAACTCGCCCAATGATGCTTAGCGTAGCCTCCACTGTGCCCCCAAAAGAAGTCGCTAAGAATGCTTTCAATCGAGGAGAGCACCTTCTTGGGAGGGGAGCACGTAACCAGGGTATATATGAGTATGGATGTGAGAACATGTTTGATGAGGATCATCTTGTTGCCTGGGAATAAGGTTGCATTGTATAACACCCAGTTTTCTAGATGAGGGTAATTTTGAAATTTTGTAATTATAATTATTATTTATGGATATTTATTTCACATTATAATTTTGGTGATTTTTAATAATTTTTAAACTATTTAAAATCTGGTTTAAGTCATGACTTGTGATTTTGATGTGCTGCCAGTGAAACCCTAGAGACTGCATGACCTAGATCCTAACTATGTCATTAGGATGATTTATTATTTTTAGCCTAGGGGTAATTTGGTCATTTTGACTTATTTGAATTATTTGATGATTTATTGAATTGGTGAATTCTAGGTTGACTTTGACTTGTTGAGACCTAGCGAACTAGCCTAGAAGCTAACCCTAGCCATGGTGACCCTAGTCTAACTTAGGTTAACCTACTTTTAGTCATTAGAAACTAATTTTGGATTAGGAGGATTAGTTTAAGTGAAATTAAGTCATGGCTTATGGTTTAAGTGAAATGACTTATGGCTTAATGATTGTTTGATCCTGACTTAAGCCCATGGGCCATTTTAGTGAACCCTAACCCTAATTCCTTCCTTTATGACTAGCCATAGGGATTCTCACCCAATATAAACACTTATTCTCTAGGGCTTGCCTCTTTCTTTATTTATTTCAATATTGGAAAAGAAAGGTATTTGTCCCTCTTCCAAAAATTCTCATAAATCTATTTTAATTCCTTTTTAATCCTAGTTTCTTGCATGAGAGCCTAATTTCCTCCTATTTTCTTATTGTGGAATTTAATCCCAGCTTTGGGACAATTTTGGAGCTTTTGCCATCAAGAGGAAGAATCCCCCATTTGAAGCTTTTCCAAGCTTTTTGCACATATAGGTAAAACCCTTTAAATTGCATTAATATTTCGTTTTCCTTGCATTTAGGGCTAGATCTAGGAGTCCCCTAGGTGTCCCCGAAATTTGGGTAGAATTCGTGTCCGTTTGGTGTCCGTATCGGATACGTGTCATGGTGTATCCTAGGTGTTTGATGAAATGCTTGAGTGAATTCAATATTGTTTGTTTTCAAAAGAAATTACATTTTTGGGTAGCCCTAGACTTGTAGATCATGAATCCATTTGATTGAGTCGAGATCACTGTATTTTTTGGGTCCAAATTGGACACGTACCGTGCGCGCGCTGACCCCTTCAGTGTCCTGCTACTCGACCTCTCGTGTGGACACGACATGCCACGTGGTGGCCTGCCACTTGGCACAGACAAAGGGGCAGGGACTGACATCACAACCATTAAGTTTCGTGTCATCTTGTGTCGTGTCGGGGGAGAAATCCCATGTGCACGGGTTTTGTACACTGTCAGTGCGTACTATTTTTGCTCACTGATACGGGCTTCCCGTATGGATACGATGACACATAGGCTCGTGTCAGGGTCCTAGAAAGGAAGCCCTATAGGTGTCGAACCCAGATGCACAATTTCGTGTCCTGATTTGACTCGTGTCGTGTGCACGAGGACACGGCACTCGTGGACGAGCCAGTCCTCACTGTGTGATTCTGACACAATATTTATTTTATTTGGACACTTCGTGTCCACTATAGTGGACACGAATTATACCCCCTAGACACATGACACATGGTACACACACCTACATGCCTGTTTGTTAAATTTAATGGTTTGATTTTGGTTTTTGAAATGGGAAAGTTCATGTATCAGTCAAAGTTTTCAGTTGGAATTAAAACTGGGATTTGATTAACTGTTTTAATTGTTAAATAGGATTCACATGTAAAATGAGATTTTGATTTCTGTATTGAACCTGGAAATGAATCTTGAGGATTCGAATAGATGTTAACTGTTATATGTTAATTTGAATTCAACTGTTAGCTAAGAGTAAAACTGTCATTTCCTAAATTTCTGAGATTACCCCCATTGCTTGATTGGTTTCTGTCATTGCCGAATTCATGATAATGCTTGAAATACATTGAATTGATTTCGAAATTGGCATTTTGTTTTGGTTTTAAAGTTGGTTTCAAACTAGCTTTCTGAATTTAGTTTGAACATGGGGTCTCTCTGATACTGTCGGGTTGCAGTAAGCATGGACTGTGATTCTATTTGATATATGTTAAGTTGGTTTACTGAGTTGCATTCAGAATTTAGGTTGAACAGTGGCCGTGAACCTTTGATTGTTTTCAGTTCTTTGAGAGTTGTTTTTAGGGTTTAATCCCAGAGCAGTGGCTCAGTCACCTTTGAACATTACCTGTTCAATTTTCAGTCCCACCCATTTATTTAAGTTCAGTCCCTGTTTTCTGAGTTTAGATTGTTTGTAAAACCTGAGTTTGAAGTGTTAAATGGGTAGGGGTATTGAAAGGGGTTTTGATTTTCAAAGGTTAATTGGGTTTATGACTGAGAAAACAATTAATGAGTTTCCTGAGAATTAGGTTGGTTTTAAGATTTTGATACATGTTAGTTTTGTTAGGAAATAATTGAAATTGGTTTTAATTCACTGTTAAATGAAATAACTGAGAGTTCATATGTGAAGGTGGGGTTTTGAGTTACTGTTATCGAATATTTAGCTAAGATATATACCTGAGATTTAGAAGGATTTACACTGTCAATAAACTAAGATTTGAATCGGGCTAAACCTGAGAATTCCTGAGAATTTCAGGGAGTTCCTAACTAAGTTTTAATGTAAATTAGTTTGGATTAATTGAATGGTTAAACTGAGATGTTGTGTAAAATCTGAGATATTAGTTAGGAAGAACAAACTAAGATTCAAATATCTGAAAAACCTGAGAACATATCGAGCCTATACCTGAGATTAAATCAATGTGAACTGAAATTTCACATGTTCCTAAATAACTAAAACCTGGGTTTTGTACACTGTTTCCAGATTCTACACTATGCCACATTGCCTTCACAGCATTCCTGTTTTTACTAAACCCTTTCATGATATACACATTGTTTCCTATTATCACACACTCTCACATCTCACAAATTTTCACACTCTACACATGTGACACAACACACACACTTTCACTTTCTCAATTTCTTTCCTCCTTTTTTAATATATACATGTCTGTGTATGTTCATATACATATAGCTTCCTACATAGTTATATTTATATTGAATATGTGTATGATGTCTATATGTGAAATATAGTGTATAGATATTACATTGGGTATTGTACTAGTAGGTTGTATTGGTATAGTGTATAGGCCTAGAGTTATAGTGTTGACTTAGAGTTGACCAAATCCTAGAGTTGACCTAGTTGACTAGATGTTGACTTTGGTTGACCCAGAGTTGACCAAGTTTGACTTGGACCTAGTTTGACCTAGACAGTTGACCAGGTTTGACTTGGAGTTGACTTTGACCTGGATTGACCCATAAATTATTTAGATTGCATCGTAGATTTTATTTACCTTGTTTTAAACACATTATAACCCATACTGCTCTATTTAGGACATTGTGACTCCGGTGCTCTTTTCAGAGTAGCAGGCGAGAACATTCTCTGATAGTTCTATCATTTATTTGTCAATTACTTTACTTCAGTTCTAGTTAGCTGTATGTGATTCTCTGTTACAAACACGTATTTTTTTTATTTTTGAATCCATGTATACGACACACATATTTACTCGTCTTACCTCTATTATTCGAATCACCATACGAATCACTATTCGAACCACCTATTCGTATCTTCATATGCTGGTTGGACTTTTATTCGATTGATGTGTCGAATTTTGGATTCATTTGTATTTGATGGGCGGGAAAATACTTTATTAGACATGTGAACATTCCCACTATTCGAACCACCCTCTGTGAATAATATTTGAACGATAGCCATTCCACACATGGCCAGGTGTGTGATGTGTCGGATTTACCCTTAGCCGTTTACATGTCAAACTAAGTATTTTAAAATACACTTGGAGAATTTATTCGAATCATTATTAGAACATCATGTGAATCACTATTCGTATCACCTTATTCGATTTACCTTATTAGAACAATGATTAGAATCACATTCGACTCATCTTATATTAGACTCACATTGGAATTACACTCGACTTATATTGTACCATCTGAACTCATTATGTTACTCTAGTTCAGTTAGATCTTATTTTACAGTCTTTATTGCTATGTTTCTCTTCTTGTTTAGTTACCTTACTTTCCTTGTACCTTAACTGCTCTCTACATCATTACTCGTACAAACTGCCATATTCATCAATACAACTGTTTATAACTGCTTTATAGTTCTTTGTCATTTACTTGGGATTTCTTGATAAATTGTACTCGTTTCTGTCATGACTGGACCTGTTGAAAATATTACAGATGCTTGTCCTGAGGATATTTGCCCTACTTGCCTTGGAGCAGGAGATGGCTTAGCTACCTATGGCTCCGACACTCAGGAGTGATCGGGAGACTAGCTAGTAGACTTGGTTTAGTTTTTATGTTTTAGAACTTGAATTGTAATAATTGAGATTCGAGTTTGTATTTGAGTTGTTTGAGATATTATTATTTAGTAGTTTATAGATGTTGTTGTTTAGTCTTAGTTATAAACTTCTGTGTTATCTTATCGTGCTTAGACTGTGATTGAGATTTCATTATATCTATACTTGTCCTCCGTTCGGAGTTGAGATTTGACAAGTACATTATATAATTGCATGAGTTGTTGATTAGATAGTAACCTAGGACAGCGTTCTACCCCCGATACTGCGACGTAGGCTGGACGTACCCACTTTTCGTGCCCCTACATATGGTGCGGGTCGTGACACGTTTTTAGTGGTGGCCCATGCTGGTCGAGAGTCGTATTAGTGCGATATCGTGGTAGTACGGTGACTTAATTATACTACTGCGAGCCTACTATAGGATTGAGAGATAGGCTTTAACGGAGAGGTACTCAATCACAGTTAGGAAAAATTCTGCTTCCATTTATGCCATCTATATATCTTGCTGATTTATCTTCCTTAAAAATTTACTGTCCTCCCTTGATTTATCGCTTCTATCTCAGTATTGATTCCCTATTTGATCTGTCTCCAGGATGGTCGAGACTAGATGCCATCGCTCCGGACCGAGGAATACGGCTGAGAGGTCTGCCACCTTTCGTCGTGAGCAGCCAGCCCCCGATACCATGGCACCAGTTCAGCCAGCAGGGGTAGGTGTTTCAGCTGCCTTTGGAGGATCCCCTCCACCAGTGCACAGACAGAGCCCGATCATCCCAGAGATGCCTTTCCAGCAGCCGCCGCCTACAGGACACGTGGATGCGGCACATATGTTCGCTTGCATCCAGCAGTCTATGGACCGGCAGCTGGCCCGACAGGACAGGAGCATGGAGTTGGCCCTTACGACAGTCGCAGCTCGACCGGTGGTTCAACAGCCGAGGATACCGAGGATGGAGCAGTTCTAGAAGATGAGCCCCAGAGACTTCCTGGGGACGGAGGGGATTCTATATGCTGACGAGTGGATCGAGCATATAGAGGAGATCTTTCGCATGGCTCGGATACCGGCAGATCTCCAGATAGAGGCAGCAGCTAGCCGGATGCGAGATCTTGCTCGCACTTGATATCAGTCAGACCCCAGGGTGGGGTAGCTGGACAGACCTGGGTGGAGTTCAAGGGCTTCTTCAAGAAGAAGTTCTTTCCAGATTCGACGCTTCGAGCCTTGGAGTCGCAGTTCGAGAGCTTGGTTCAGGGGAGCCTGTCAGTGGAGGAGTACGCTGGGGAGTTCGGCCGCCTCGGCAGATTCATAGAGGGTTTTAGCGAGACGGCGAAGGCCCAGAGGTTCCGGAAGGGTCTGGTCAAGAAAGTCAAGTCCTTGACCAAGGGCAACAGGGATGCCATTTTTTAGAAGATTTTGACGAGAGCCTTATTGGCTGAGGATGATCTTGAGCTTAGGCTCAATAGGGGCGAGACCCAGTTGGGGGCAGCAACAGCGGAGGCCAGCCAAGAGGCCTCACGTACAGATTTAGCAGATACAGACATCGGTAAGAGTACAGCAGGCACAGCATCAGCCTAGAGGGCAGGACCGTACGGTGCAGACTTGTGCTTACTGCAAGAGGGCAGGGCACGTTTGGGAGACTTGTTATAGAAGGCGGAAGGTTTGTCTGTTCTGTGGATCCGCTGCTTATCAGGTCAAGGATTGTCCTACTGCACCCGTATATGACGGAGCACCGGGTCAGAGAGAGAGAGAGCTAGGCCACCTGTAGCACAGCACCATGCCTAGAGGGGTGGAGCTTTTGTGATGGCAGTCGAGGAGACCGACGCTACAGCTGATGGGTTAGAAGGTTCGTCTTCCTGTTCTTCTTCCCCACTTTCATGTGTGATTTCCATTAGTACCTGCCAGGATATTGCTTGTGATTGCTAGATAGTGTAGCTATCATGTTCGAGACTGTGAAATCATGACCTGTAAGATTATGTTTGCATGATTATCTCTTGACCTTGATTGTTTGGGTGGACCTAGAAGGGGTGCGATCATTTTAATTTCGAGGACGAAATTTTCTATGGGGGGTAGGATTGTAACACCCAGTTTTCCAAATGAGGGTAATTTTGAAATTTTGTAATTATAATTATTATTTATGGATATTTATTTCTTATTATGATTTTTGGTGATTTTTAATAATTTTTAAACTATTTAAAATCTGGTTTAAGTCATGACTTATGATTTTGATGTGCTGCCAGCGAAACCCTAGAGACTGCATAACCTAGAGCCTAACCATGTCATTAGGATGATTTAATTATTATTTTTAGCCTACGGGTAATTTGGTCATTTTGACTTATTTGAATTATTTGATGATTTATTGAATTGGTGAATTCTAGGTTGACTTTGACTTGTTGAGACCTAGTGAACTAGCCTAGAAGCTAACCCTAGCCATGGCGACCCTAGTCTAACTTAGGTTAACCTACTTTTAGTCATTAGAAACTAATTTTGGATTAGGAGGATTAGTTTAAGTGAAATTAAGTCATGGCTTATGGTTTAAGTGAAATGACTTTTGGCTTAATGATTGTTTATTCATGACTTAAGCCCATGGGCCATTTTAGTGAACCCTAACCCTAATTCCTTCCTTTATAACCAGCCATAGGGATCCCCACCCTATATAAACACTTATTCTCTAGGGCTTGCCTCTTTCTTTATTCATTTCAACATTGGAAAAGAAAGGTATTTGTCCCTCTTCCAAAAATCCTCATAAATCCATTTTAATTCCTTTTTAATCCTAGTTTCTTGCATTACAGCCTAATTTTCTCCTATTTTTTGATTGTGGAATTTAATCCCAGCTTTGGGATAATTTTGGAGCTTTTGCCATCAAGAGGAAGAATCCCCCATTTGAAGCTTTTCTAAGTTTTTTGCACATATAGGTAAAACACTTTAAATTACATTAATATTTTGTTTTCCTTGCATCTAGGGCTAGATCTAGGAGTCCCCTAGGTGTCCCCAAAATTTGGGTGGAATTCGTGTCCGTTTGGTGTCCGTATCTGACACGTGTCATAGTGTATCCTAGATGTTTGATGAAATGCTTGAGTGAATTCAATATTGTTTGTTTTCAAAATAAATTACATTTTTGGGTAGCCCTAGACTTGTAGATCATGAATCCATTTGACTGAGTCAAGATTACTGCATTTTTCGTGTCCAAATTGGACACACACCACGCGCGCGCTGACCCGTTCAGTGTCCTGCTACTCGACCTCTCGTATGGACACGACACGCCACGTGGCAACCTGCCACTTGGCACAGACCAAGGGGCAGGGACTGACATCACAACCATTAAGTTTCGTGTCATCTTGTGTCGTGTCGGGGGAAAAATCCCATGTGCACGGGTTTTGTACACTGTCAGTGCGCACTATTTTTGCTCACTGATACGGGCTTCCCGTATGGACACGATGACACGTAGGCTTGTGTCAGGGTCCTAGAAAGGAAGCCCTATAGGTTGTTTGCCATTGATTGTAAAAGAACAGAACAATTATCGGAGGACTGAACTTAGACTCACAATACAAACTCGCTCATACAAAGAAAGCCTAGGGACGAAAACCTAGGTACAGCAGACTAAGTACGATTGTTTATTTTTTATTCTGGGGGGTGACGATAGAGGCTCGGGAAAGCGACGGCCGCTCTGCCTTACTCCTTGGACGATCGGTATGCAGCCTTGGCTCGGGGAAGATCTGCTCGGCGTTGACGAAGAAAGGCTCTTCTTACTCTCCTCGGGTTGCTCTCCTGGCTTCTCTCTCTCTGTGAATATCAAGAAAAGGGGGAGCTCTCTCTATGTATATCTCTCTCTTCTTCTCTGTTTTTTTTTATTCTTTTGTTGCCGACCTTTTTCTCTCTTCTTTTTTTTCTCTGACTCTGTGTCTTTTGCAAGGGAATGGCACCCTGCTATTTATAATAGTGGAGAAGCATCATTAGGGTTTGGCTGATTACCCGTTCTTCAAAGTGGTGGCAGCCTGGTGATTGATCAATCTGGACCATTAGTCTTGAGTGTGAAGGATCTGGACCATTAATGTGGATTATGCCAAATCCCATCAATAATAAATGTTGATTGCAATAAATCTCCATCATGATGATTTGCTGATGTCTGCAAATCTAAATGAATCAATTTAATTCATTCTCCTGCCACGTGTCCCAAATTATTAGAATCTGACCCAAAATTTGATTATGTTTAGGACACGTGTCCTGTCATCATTATTGAGCCGCATGAGGAGTGTTCATATTTGGGCCACATGAAGGTCGTCATGACCGAGCCGCATGGAAGATTTCATGACCGAGCCGCATGAATAGTCTCTACACTCGAACCGCATGAAGGTTGTCATGACCGAGCCGCATGAATATGTTCATGGCCGAGCCGTACGAGAGTCTTCATGGCCGAGCCGCATGGGTTTCTTCATGGCTGAGCCGCATGGGGGCCTTCATGGTTTGAATCGCATAGATTTCTTTGTACTGGCCGCATGAACTCGTCTAGTCTAGCCGCATGGACCTGCCTCGAAGCTTGGTAGACAGTGCCGTATTGGTGAAGATTTTCCTTATTTCCTAGAAAAATTCTGCTTTTCGTGTCAGTCATTATGACAACTTTATGTCAGGTCTGTCATCTGTCAGCTGTCAGCCGTCAGAACATTAAATGCGTCCAGACGTTGAGCACAGCTATTTTGAATGCCACGTGGCCTCTCTCTCTGAGCCGCATGGAGTTTACTCGAGCTGCCTATGTGTTTGAGCCGCATGGGACTCCTGAGCCGCATAAAGCTCGTCTGATTTTGAGCCGCATGAAGCTTCCTGAGTTCTGTGCCGCATGAAGAACGTTTCATGATCGAGCCGCATGAAGGACGTCTCATGACCGAGCCGCATGAAGGACGTCTCATGACCGAGCCGCATGAAGGATGTCTCATGACCGAGCCGCATGAAGGACGTCTCATGAACGAGCTGCATGAGGAATGTCTCATGACCGAGCCGCATAAAGGACGTCTCATGACTCGCATGAGGAATGTCTTGATCAGCCCGTGCACTCGCTTTGTGGGCCCGGGTATCCCGAACACACGAGTGCGTAGGTATCATGTTTGCTCCCTGATGTGGGGCTAATAGAAACACTTGCCCTCGATCTTTGTTGGGAGACTCTTGAGAACCACTCTGTCCGTTTGCCGCCGGGGGCTGGACACGAGCGGCTTTGAACAACTTTCCATCAGAGGCCCACTTAGCGGGACGCTCGTGATGGTCAGAGGTTGGGACAGCTGACTGAGCCCGAAGAGCCCGCGCTGCCCTAGACTTCTTCTACTTAGCACCCGAAGGTGCGCAATAGGAAGAGTCCAAGTTTGGAAGGAGGGAAGAGAAGTTGGTGCCCTTTTCAAAGGAGGTAAGGGGGCTCTATTTATAGAATGGAGTAATCCCTTTCTTCTTATCCTTTCCGATGTAGGACTAAAAGTAATATTTTCCATGCTTCTACAGGACCCCCTTCAAAGTTTCCAAATAGCAAATTTGGAACACTTTGAATAAGAAGCATGGAAAGTAGATTTGTTTAGGTGTGGCAATCCAATCAGAGGTAGCATGGACGTGATAGGTTTGGGTACTTCTACTGGGGATGTTATGTGGACTTATCATCCTTGGCGTACCTTGGTTTTAGGTACGGATAATAAGTTGAGAGAGGGAACCATCATATTTACTCAGAGGTGGTATGGACGTGGTAAATATAAGGTTGATGGTAGAGCTTTCCTACTCAGAGGTGATATGGACATGGTAGGAGCGAACTCGAATGAAGATACATAGAACAACTCAGAGGTGCTATCAACATGGAAGTTCTATGCATTGGGTGAAAGAATGCTATGGAACAGCTGGGCTTCGAAAGCATATGATGATGAGGAAAGATGTGGATGTACTAAGGGACCTAGTACGGCATTTGTGGTCAGCAGAGGACATTTGTGGGCCTATTATCCTTGGCATACCTTGGTTTTAGGTACGGATAATAAGTTTCATAGGGATACCTAGGACAACTCCGCGGTAAGGCAGATATGGAGGTTCTTGGTATTGGGCGAAAGAATACCATGGAGCAGTGAACAGTTTTCTGTTTTCTTTCACTATTTTTCTTTTCTTTTTGTCAAGGGATGTGATCCCAGATGATGTAGTACTTTGAATTTTGAATAAATGAGCATGTTTCAACTCATCTTCTCTTTCTTGTACTTGTGGTGTTTGTGGAATTGGACCTGCTGGAGGATTATTTGTGGACCTGTTACCCTGGGCGTACCTTGGTTTTAGGTACGGATAACAAGTTTGGTCAGGATATCCGGAACAGCCATGGCAAAGTGGTCATGGGTGCTCTCGGTATTGGAAAAAAGAATGCCGTAGAGCAGCTGGGCTCCCGGGGCATGGTGAGATGGTGGATTTATGCTAAGAAGCTTAGCAAGGGATATTTGTGGACCTATTATCCTTGGCGTACCCTGGTTCAGGATACGGATAATAGGATGAAAGGAAACCAACATATTTGCTCAGAGGTTATGAGGACATGGCAAGCATGAGGGTTTTACCGTGGAATCTTCCTGCTCAGAGGTAATGAGGACATGGCAGGGGAGACTTCACGGAAGATATTCGTGGTCAACAGCGGACATTTGTGGTCAACAGAGGACGTTTGTGGTCAACAGAGGACATTTGTGGTCAACAGAGGACATTTGTGGGCCTATTATCCTTGGCGTACCCTGGCTTAGGATACGGATAATAGGATGAAAAGGAACCAACATACTTACTCAGAGGTAATGAGGACATGGCAAGCATGAGGGTTTTTGATTCACCGCGGAATCTTCCTACTCAGAGGTAATGAGGACATGGCAGGAGAAAACTCAACGGAGGATATTTGTGGACCTATTATCTTTGGCGTATACTCCGGTTGTGGGTACAAAGAATAGGTTGAAAGGGAATCGACATACTTACTCAGAGGTAATGAGGACATGGCAAGTATGAAGTTTTCTTCGACGGAGCCTTCCCACTCAGAGGTAATGAGGACATGGCAGGAGTGGGCTCAATGAAGAGGGGTACATAGAACGACTCAGAGGTAATGAGGACATGGAAGTTCTATGTAAAGGGGTGATTTGTTTTTGGCGGAAATAGAACGACTCAGAGGTAATAAGGACATGGTCGTTTTGGAAATTTGTGGATCTGTTACCCTTTTTGTGCACTGGGAGTGCGGGTAGTGGATCATGAGGGAGGATCCCTTATAGGAAGAAAGTTCAGAGGTATGATCATACATGACTTACTATCTGAAAGAGTGACCGAGATGTGAGTTCAGAGGCACCAGCGGGTACATAACTCGATATTATGAAATGATGTGAATGTGAGTTCAGTGGCATGAGAGAGTGCATGACTCGGGAATCTGGAGAATGGTGAGTGTGAGTTCAGCGGCACCAGCGGATACGTGACTCAATAATCTGGAAAATTATGAGGGTGAGTTCAGTGGTACCAGCGGGTACGTGACTCGAAAATCTGGAAAATTATGAGGGTGAGTTCAGTGGTACCAGCGGGTACATGAATCGGTGATCTGGAGAGAATGTGGATGTGAGTTCAGTGGTACCAGCAGGTACTTGACTAGATAATCTGGAGTGGATGTGAGTTCAGCGATACCGGGGGGGTACATAACTCACCAATCTAGGAAATTTGGAGGCGGAATGTGAGTTCAGCGGTACCAGGGGGTACATAACTCAATCATCAGGGATTTTTTTTTTTTTTTTTTTGGAGGTCGTTTCGGACGTAATACTTCTTCAGGAAGTTGCCGTTGATGGGCAACATGAGCAAGTCTCAGTGTGAGCAGCCACATACTTGGCCAGCTCTAACTCTTCTTCAGCCACCCCCTGTGTAAATGCAGACTGAGAGGATGATTTGGGCAACTTGATCATCAGGGGTTCTGTTGGTGGAGTCGAGCGGGGAGTTGTTGGTAAACTAGCAACCCCCAGTTTGGTACTTGATGTGAGGCGAGGGGTGGCTGGTTCGCTAGAAGTGTCAGACCTCGCATCGGGGTGAAGAATCTTCTTGGGAAGGCGTATTGTGAGCGGTCTGTCGGAGGGATTGGGCTTCTCCGTTTGGAGCTGACCGACTCTCGGTAGTCTGATGGTAAGTGGCCCTGTTATAGGTCTCGGTGCTTGGCCGGACCTTGGCAGCCGGATTCTCGTTTGTTCTTCTTGTGCGGATAGACTGATTGCGTCCTTACGCAGAGTAGCCGTAAGGGGTGCAGAACTGCCCGGTTTGCGAGCCTGGAGGTGGATCGTCAGGGGTTCTTCTGATCTTGTGGTGGTCTTGGTGTGAGCTTGTGCCTCCTCTTCGACCAGATGCTTCTTTGATTCTTCGTACAGACAGGAGTCTGAGTAATAAGATTCGACCCCTTTGAAGGGATCGATATCAGCAAACTCTGTCCTCACGAAGCCGTGCTTATCGACATATTTGAAGCACTGGTGTAGCGTGGAAGGCACGATCATGTAATCGTGTATCCAAGGCTGCCCCAGAAGGATATTGTAAGAAGTGTCGGCATCTATGACGTAGCAGGTGACTTCTGATTGGAGATCGCCAATCTGACATTTCAAGCGAATCTTCCCTATTGGGTAGCTCCTGCCCGAATTGAAACCGTTAATGGCGGTGCTTGTAGGCGTCAGGCGATGCATTGGAATGCGAAGATGATGTAACAGACCCTTCGGAATGATGCTTATGGAGGACCCAGGATCAATGTGCATTCGGTCTACCTTTACGTCGCCGATGTATCCAGTGTAGTACAATGGGCGATCGTGCAGGTTAGTTTTGATGAGCATATCCTGCGGAGAGAAGACGATACTGGGCATTGCCCCTATACACGCACTATCTTGGAGCTCTGCAGGTTGGTTATCTCCTGTAAGGTTGACCTGAGCCAAATATGCGTCGGCATTTTGGAGCGCCTCGCTTAAAGCTGTGCGGACATACTTCGAGAGCCTCAGGAGTTCGTATAAAGACAATTTGGCCGGTGTATTGGCCAATTGAGCCAAGATGTCGAAGTTGTAGGGTCTTTCTAGCCCCTGAGGTGTCTCCTTTCGGAGGGATTTGTCGAAGCGAGTCTCCTTTGGCCTAGGCTTGTCGGTCGTCGAAGGCTGAGCCGGTCCCGGAGTATCAGCGTTTGTGGGTTGCTGATCATTAGTCGGATTCTCGGCCACTGGTTGGGCTTGTGCTCCAGATCGAGTAGTGACAGCTGAGACTTCCTCCTTCTCTGTCGAGGTGGTGCGGCATGATCTGACCTTTCCACTTTTCTTTTTAGAAGGTAAAGTGGGCTGAGTCACCTCGTGGATTAGGTCCGGATGAACCCACATGATTTCCCCTCGTGATGTGGTGAGAGGTACTAAACCGGGAGTTTGATCACGGGTGGGCGAAAGATTAGCGATTTTCATCGTTGCCAGAGGGATGGGTATGACACCGTCTTGAGTCTCTGTTGGAGGGAAATTGCCGAATTGTACGGACACCATGTTGGCTGCTACGGTTACCTCCTCGAAGTCGATAGCCAGAGCGTTCGAATCGATAAGGTTCTGGATATACCGTTTCAGTTGGTAGCAGTCGTGTGTAGCATGGTGGACATAGCGGTGGTAATGGCAGAATTTTGGATTTTCTAAATCAGCCGGCCGAGGTTCCCGCCTTGGTGGAGGAAGCTGAATTCTGTCCCCTTGTATAAGCATGTCCAAGATAGGCTTGACGTGGCCGTCTTCGAAAGAATAAGTGATTTGAGGCCATTGTTTGTCTGCTGGCTGTGGCTCGGATTTCTGGGCTGTATCGGTCACCATAGCCTGCTTGCCTCTGTTGTCCCGGTTGTTGGAGGGGCTACCCCCATTGTCGCTGCTGGCATTGGGACGCTTCCCCTTATTCTCTTCCTCTGAGATATGCAACCCCAGCTGGCGAGCTTTCTTCAATCGTTCTTCGGCACTTGTAGCGCTGATGATAAAAGCCTTCCAGTCCTTGAATTGGCTTTCGCCCATCCAGAGACTAATTGTCGGGAGTAATCTCTTTTGGCAAATTTCAATCAAGGAAGAGTCCGGGTTGCCAGATGGCAACTTCATTGCGGTTTGACGAAACCGCTCAATGTAATTCCTCGTCAGCTCTTTCTCTCCTTGAACGACGTCCATGAGGGTAGACATCGTGACGTCCTGCCCTACCTCGTAGAACCTCTCCAAGAACAAGCGCTTGAAGCCAGCGAAGGAGTGAATGCAATTGTCTGGCAGGTTGCGATACCAATCGAAGGCGACTCCTTCCAGTGCCCCAATGAATAACCGTGTGAGGATGGCGTCATCATGGGGCAGATGGTCGGTAGTGACCTCAAAATAAGCGATGTACCGGCTTGCTGAAGTTTTGCCGTCATATGGGTTGATATTGAACGGTTTATATCTTGGGGGAAAGGGAACATCCCTCCATTCAGCAGAATATGGTTGCCGTATTCTGAGGTCTTGAGAGTTTTCTCGGGCTTGGAACATTGCTCGGAGCTCCTGAACCTCTCTTCTTACTTCTCGAGCCTCATCTGTCGCGGTAGGAGCCGTTATCTCGGGAGCATTATTGCCCGGGTTTGGTGCCGCTGAATTTGAATCTATGTTGTTCGTGGGACCCACGCTTGTCTGACCAGGTATCACTCCCTGCAAAGTAGGAAGCGCTGCTTTGATCTCGTCCACAGACTTGACCAAGACGTGCAGTATGGCCTCCAAAGTGTCGATACGTTGGCGATCGCCGGAACCGCCTTGGCTGTTGTCCGTCATGAATGCCGTCCTCACGTGAGGAGTGACAGAAGGAGTGGTGGCGGACGTGCTCTCCGAGTCATACTCATGCATCGAGAAATCATCAGGATATGTGGGTATGTTTTCTTCAGGTTCGGACTCGGAAGGGGCAGTACCCCCAGCTTCTGAGCCTGCTTCGTTTAGGATATCCTCGGGGACGTCGGTATCTGTTGTACCCGTTTGAGGATTTGCTTCCTCTAGTCCGTCTTCTTGGAATGTCGGGTTGTCGTGGATGTTCGGAGGAGAGCTACCCCCAGTTCCAACGACCCCCAATGACGTAGACGGCAAACTTCCTACTGCAGCAGTTTTCGTCTTTGAATGGGTGTGTTGGAATACTCCAGTAGAGGATAATCCTTTAGACGACGGCTTCTTAGCTGTAATAGTTGACACCTTTGGGCTGGAGATGCTTGTCTTCTTCCCTCTCCCCTCCACGGGGACTTTCCGCGCGGAATTGCAAGAGGCAACGGGAGGTGCCTCGTCTTCCGAGTTCGGATGTTGTAATCTTTGGAAGACGGATGGCCGGTCTTTCGTTACTGCCGTGTTGTTGCAACAGCAGTTGACGATAATCTTGGTGCAGTGACGTCCCTGTGAGGACTCTCTGCACGCTGAGGCTCCTTCTCTTTCCTTGCGTTTGTGGAGGATAGCTTCACGCAGGTCAGAGGGACCACTTTGTCCGTTTGCCGCCGGGGGCTGGACTCGAGTGGTTTTATACAACTTCCCGTCAGAGGCCCACGTGATACTCAGCGGGACGCCCCGATAGTTAGAGGTTGGGGCAGCTGTCTGGACTTGATGAGCCCGCGCTGCCCTAGACTTTTTCTTTTTAGCACTTGTGGGTACGTAATAGGAAGAGTCCACATTAGGTATCACAGAGTCTGGATTTTCATCCAGAAAGTGATCAGAGTTAGGACCGCATGAGAGTCGGTCGAAAACTGATCGAGAGAAGCGCGGTAGAGACGCTATGCGGCTAGCGTTGGGTGCCGTGCAGGCTATCTGCATGCGACTGTCTTCTGTTGTGGGACGAGTTCTTATGCGGTTAGGAGTCACGGCCGTGCAGGCTGTCCGCATGCGGTTGGCATCTGTGGCCGCATGGGTTTTCTGCAAGCGGTTGACTTTACTAGCCGCAGGAATCTCATCCATACGGTTGGAAACTGTAGCTGCATAAGTTATGCGGCTGACAGAAGTGGCCGCATGAGTTTTCTTCGTGTGGTTGACGGTTGTGGCCGCATGGATTTTCTTTCTGCGGCTAATACCCCTCTGTGGCTCAGGTTGAGCAGAGACCCTCTTTGCCCCTGCAAGTCCAGCATCATAGTATTTTCTTCTGCCGGACTTGGGGACAGCAGAGGTGTCTGTGATCTGAAGTGGGGCCGCAGGAGAATCTTTCTCATCGTCTTGAACGACCGAGGGTATCCCATCGAGGGCTTGGGGAGGAGCAAATGACTTTGGCCTCCACTCTTTGCGAGCCTTCGTGGTACGGGTGCGTTTCTAGACCGGGCCAGTACTGTCTTCAGAGAGCATCTCTTCGAACGCCTGTGGGTCGAAGCGGACGACCATCTTCTGTTGTGTGGAGCCAAGTTTGGCTGCATCCGATTGCGTCACCAACTCCTCAGCCGTGGAGAAGTTAGTCCCCAGCAGAGTCGCCATCGTGTTTGCCATTGATTGTAAAAGAACAGAACAATTATCGGAGGACTGAACTTAGACTCATAATACAAACTCGCTCATACAAAGAAAGCCTAGGGACGAAAACCTAGGTACAGCAGACTAAGTACGATTGTTTATTTTTGATTCTGGGGGGTGACGATAGAGGCTCGGGAAAGCGACGGCCGCTCTGCCTTACTCCTTGGACGATCGGTATGCAGCCTTGGCTCGGGGAAGATCTGCTCGGCGTTGACGAAGAAAGGCTCTTCTTACTCTCCTCGGGTTGCTCTCCTGGCTTCTCTCTCTCTGTGAATATCAAGAAAAGGGGGAGCTCTCTCTATGTATATCTCTCTCTTCTTCTCTGTTTTTTTTATTCTTTTGTTGCCGACCTTTTTCTCTCTTCTTTTTTTTTCTCTGACTCTGTGTCTTTTGCAAGGGAATGGCACCCTGCTATTTATAATAGTGGGGAAGCATCATTAGGGTTTGGCTGATTACCCATTCTTCAAAGTGGCGGCAGCCTGGTGATTGATCAATCTGGACCATTAGTCTTGAGTGTGAAGGATCTGGACCATTAATGTGGATTATGCCAAATCCCATCAATAATAAATGTTGATTGCAATAAATCTCCATCATGATGATTTGCTGATGTCTGTAAATCTAAATGAATCAATTTAATTCATTCTCCTGCCACGTGTCCCAAATTATTAGAATCTGACCCAAAATTTGATTATGTTTAGGACACGTGTCCTGTCATCATTATTGAGCCGCATGAGGAGTGTTCATATTTGGGCCACATGAAGGTCGTCATGACCGAGCCGCATGGAAGATTTCATGACCGAGCCGCATGAATAGTCTCTACACTCGAACCGCATGAAGGTTGTCATGACCGAGCCGCATGAATATGTTCATGACCGAGCCGCATGAATATGTTCATGGCCGAGCCGCACGAGAGTCTTCATGGCCGAGCCGCATGGGTTTCTTCATGGCTGAGCCGCATGGGGGCCTTCATGGTTTGAACCGCATAGATTTCTTTGCACTGGCCGCATGAACTCGTCTAGTCTGGCCGCATGGACCTGCCTCGAAGCTTGGTAGACAGTGCCGTATTGGTGAAGATTTTCCTTATTTCCTAGAAAAATTTTGCTTTTTGTGTCAGTCATTATGACAACTTTATGTCAGGTCTGTCATCTGTCAGCTGTCAGCCGTCAGAACATTAAATGCGTCCAGACGTTGAGCACAGCTATTTTGAATGCCACGTGGCCTCTCTCTCTGAGCCGCATGGAGTTTACTCGAGCTGCCTATGTGTTTCAGCCGCATGGGACTCCTGAGCCGCATGAAGCTCGTCTGATTTTGAGCCGCATGAAGCTTCCTGAGTTCTGTGCCGCATGAAGAACGTTTCATGATCGAGCCGCATGAAGGACGTCTCATGACCGAGCCGCATGAAGGACGTCTCATGACCGAACCGCATGAAGGATGTCTCATGACCGAGCCGCATGAAGGACGTCTCATGACCGAGCTGCATGAGGAATGTCTCATGACCGAGCCGCATGAAGGACGTCTCATGACTCGCATGAGGAATGTCTTGATCAGCCCGTGCACTCGCTTTGTGGGCCCGGGTATCCTGAACACACGAGTGCGTAGGTATCATGTTTGCTCCCTGATGTGGGGCTAATAGAAACACTTGCCCTCAATCTTTGTTGGAAGACTCTTGAGAACCACTCTGTCCGTTTGCCGCCGGGGGCTGGACACGAGCGGCTTTGTACAACTTTCCATCAGAGGCCCACTTAGCGGGACGCTCGTGATGGTCAGAGGTTGGGACAGCTGACTGAGCCCGAAGAGCCCGCGCTGCCCTAGACTTCTTCTACTTTGCACCCGAAGGTGCGTAATAGGAAGAGTCCAAGTTTGGAAGGAGGAAAGAGAGTTGGTGCCCTTTTCAAAGGAGGTAAGGGGGCTCTATTTATAGAATAGAGTAAGCCCTTTTTCTTCTCCTTTCCGATGTAGGACTAAAAGTAATTTTTCCATGCTTCT